>JAVJAQ010005258.1:0-432775 GCA_032362365.1 Zygogramma bicolorata
TGGACAAAATGGCCGGCGATTCTTTTCATGAAGAGTGTAACAAATGGTGGCGTTTGTTCCATAACAGGAAAGTATTCTTCAGAAATACGTTCATCATAAAGGGGAATCTCTTTAGTGCACCCTCTCATTTTGCTCTGGTGCACTGCATTTCAGCGGACATGCAGATGTCTCTGGGAATAGCAGTATCATTCAAGTGAGTAAAAATTCAAAATAATTTCGTAGATATTGATTTCAAATTATCCTTGTCATTTCAGGCAAAAATTTGGTAGGGTTGATGACCTGTTAAAACAAAATCAAGAAGTTGGTGGTCTAGCAGTACTTAATCATGAAGGAAAATTCATTTTTTAATTGGTCACCAAGAAACATCATTATGAGAAGCCTGACTACAGAAATATTTTCATTAGTATGAGTAAGTTACGTAATTTCATACATTTTAATGGTATACACGAATTGGCGATACCAAAATTAATTTGTGGTCGAGATAGAAAAAATTGGAAACTTATTCGCCCAATGATAAGTTTTTTATTCAGGAATGTGAATTGCCACATACCTATATATTTATGAATAAAATCTATCCAAGTACGTATGTAGTATAATTTAATTGCTCGAGACTAAACTTTCACTTGAGAAAAAGGCAATGCACCAAACTAGAACAGCGATTTTTGTTTGTGTTTTTTGTCTCCTGGAAACGGAAAAAAAATGCTTTAAATTCTTAGGATGTTTGTTCTTAGGGAAAATTGGTACATTTGTCCCGATAAGTAACTGCAAAATTGACTGAATATTTTGTTAATTACGCCTGTATCATATTTTTCATGAATTTGGAGATCAAATTGAAGAAATATTTCACACCTTTCATATCTATTAGATTGAGTTTCCTGCATGAATACTCAATGTCCACATTCAATATTTCAGTTAGATCAATAATCATATATTCAAATAATTTCTCAGTTTCTTCAATACAAGTCTAACAGGAAATGGAAATGCAGACCAAATCTCACGGTAGGTACCAAATATCACCGTTGATCCTAGTGCGGCCCTGTATATGATTCCGACGCCTACGTTTATAATTCGTAGGATGATAGGGCTATCGGCGAACACCCACTGAAAAAAAGTAACGCACTTTTACCAGAATTGTGATTCTGGTTGAGCGATACCTCCTGGGTAGTGTGGAAAATTGCTCAGAAATTATAATCAATGAATAAATAACATTTTTTATACAATTTCCTCTCAATACATGAATGAGGAGTGAGGATTCTGCACATTTCGTTTCATATTATTCAGTAAAATTCGTCTAAAAAATTTTGTGCTGGGTATTTGAAAAATGGAATTATATAATATGAGATAATGCACTAATCACATTCTGATGGCTATTACACCCTGTAGACCTAATGATCAAGCGATCATTTGATGATTTTCGGATTCTCCACATTTCGTTTCATATTATTCGGTAAAATTCGTCTTTCGAATTTTGTGCTGGGTATATGAAAAATGGAATTATATAATATGAGATAATGCACTAATCACATTCTGATGGCTATTTCACCCTGTAGACCTAATGATCGAGCGATCATTTGATGATTTTCGGATTCTGCACATTTCGTTTCATATTATTCCGTAAAATTCGTCTGAAAAATTTCGTGCTGGGTATTTGAAGAATGGAATTATATAATATGAGATAATGCACTAATCACATTCTGATGGCTATTTCACCCTGTAGACCTAATGATCAAGCGATCATTTGATGATTATCGGATTCTGCACATTTCGTTTCATATTATTCAGCAAAATTCGTCTGAAGAATTTTGTGCTGGGTATTCGAAAAATGGAATTATATAATATGAGATAATGCACTAATCACAATCTGATGGCTATTTCACCCTGTAGACCTAATAATCAAGCAATCATTTGATGATTTTCGGATTCTGCACATTTCGTTTCATATTATTCGGTAAAATTCGTCTTTAAAATTTTGTAATGGGTATTTGAAAAATGGAATTATATAATATGAGATACTGTAGTAATCACCTTCTGGTGGCTATTTCACCCTGTAGACCTAATGATCGAGCGATCATTTGATGATTTTCGGATTCTGCACATTTCATTTCATATTATTCAGTGGAACTCGTCTGAAAAATTGTGTGCTGGGTATTTGAAAAATGGAATCATATAATATGAGATACTGCAGTAATCACATTCTGATGGCTATTTCACCGTGTAGACCTAATGATCAAGCGATCATTTGATGGTTTATGGATTTTGCACATTTCGCTTCATATTATTCGGTAAAATTCGTCTTTCAAATTTTGTGCTGGGTATATGAAAAATGGAATTATATAATATGAGATAATGCACTAATCACATTCTGATGGATGGCTATTTCACCCTGTAGACCTAATGATCAAGCGATTATTTGATGATTATCGGATTCTGCTTATTTCGTTTCATATTATTCAGCAAAATTCGTCTGAAGAATTTTGTGCTGGGTATTTTAAAAATGGAATTATATAATATGAGATAATGCACTAATCACAATCTGATGGCTATTTCACCCTGTAGACCTGATGATCAAGCGATCATTTGATGATTTTTGGATCCTGCACATTTCGTTTCATATTATTCGGTAAAATTCGTCTTTAAAATTTTGTGTTGGGTATTTGAAAAATGGAATTATATAATATGAGATACTGTAGTAATCACTTTCTGGTGGCTATTCCACCCTGTAGACCTAATGATCGAGCGATCATTTGATGATTTTCGGATCCTGCACATTTCGTTTCATATTATTCAGTGGAACTCGTCTGAAAAATTGTGTGCTGGGTATTTGAAAAATGGAATCATATAATATGAGATACTGCAGTAATCACATTCTGATGGCTATTTCACCGTGTAGACCCAATGATCAAGCGATCATTTGATGGTTTTCGGATTTTGCACATTTCGTTCCATATTATTCAGCAAAATTCGTTTAAAAAATCTTGTGCTGGGTATTTGAAAAATGGAATTATATAATATGAGATAATGCACTAATCACATTCTGATGGCTATTTCACCCTGTAGACCTAATGATCAAGCGATCATTTGATGATTTCCGGATTCTGCACATTTCGTTTCATATTATTCAGCAAAATTCGTCCCAAAAATTTTGTGCTGGGAATTTGAAAAATGGAATTATATAATATGAGATAATGCACTGATTACATTCTGATGGCTATTTCACCCAGAAGACCTAATGATCAAGCGATCATTTGATGATTTTCGGATTCTGCACATTTCGTTTAATATTCCTCAGCAAAATTCGTATGAAAATTTTTGTGCTGAGTATTCGAAAAATGGAATTATATAATATGAGATACTGCCCTAATAATATTCTGATGGCTATTTCAACCTGTAGACCTAATGATCAAGCGATCATTTGATGATTTTCGTATTCTGCACATTTCGTTTCATATTATTCGGTAAAATTCGTCTTTCAAATTTTGTGCTGGGTATAGAAAAATGGAATTATATAATATGAGATAATGCACTAATCACATTCTGATGGCTATTTCACCCTGTAGACCTAATGATCAAGCGATCATTTGATGATTTTCGGATTCTGCACATTTCGTTTCATATTATTCCGTAAAATTCGTCTAAAAAATTTCGTGCTGGGTATTCGAAGAATGGAATTATATAATATGAGATAATGCACTAATCACATTCTGATGGCTATTTCACCCCGTAGACCTAATGATCAAGCGATCATTTGATGATTATCGGATTCTGCACATTTTGTTTCATATTATTCAGCAAAATTCGTCTGAAGAATTTTGTGCTGGGTATTTGAAAAATGGAATTATATAATATGAGATAATGCACTAATCACAATCTGATGGCTATTTCACCCTGTAGACCTAATAATCAAGCAATCATTTGATGATTTTCGGATTCTGCACATTTCGTTTCATATTATTCGGTAAAATTCGTCTTTAAAATTTTGTAATGGGTATTTGAAAAATGGAATTATATAATATGAGATACTGTAGTAATCACCTTCTGGTGGCTATTTCACCCTGTAGACCTAACGATCAAGCGATCATTCGATGATTTTCGCATTCTGCACATTTTGTTTCATATTATTCAGTGGAATTCGTCTTGAAAATTTTGTGCCGGGTATTTGAAAAATGGAATTATATAATATGAGATAATGCACTAATCACATTCCGATGGCTATATCACCCTGTAGACCTAATGATCAAGCGATCATTTGATGATTTTCGGATTCTGCACATTTCGTTCCATATTATTCAGCAAAATTGGTCTAAAAAATTTTGTGCTGGGTGTTTGAAAAATGGAATTATATAATATGAGATAATGCACTAATCACATTCTGATGGCTATTTCACCCTGTAGACCTAATGATCAAGCGATCATTTGATGATTTTTGGATTCTGCACATTTCGTTTCATATTATTCGGTAAAATTCGTCTTTAAAATTTTGTGCTGGGTATTTGAAAAATGGAATTATATAATATGAGATAATGCACTAATCACATTCTGATGGCTATTTCACCCTGTAGACCTAATGATCAAGCGATCATTCAATGATTTTCGGATCCTGCACATTTCTTTTCATATTATTCAGTGGAACACGTCTGAAAAATTGTGTGCTGGGTATTTGAAAAATGGAATCATATAATATGAGATACTGCAGTAATCACATTCTGATGGCTATTTCACCGTGTAGACCCAATGATCAAGCGATCATCTGATGGTTTTCGGATTTTGCACATTTCGTTCCATATTATTCAGCAAAATTCGTTTAAAAAATCTTGTGCTGGGTATTTGAAAAATGGAATTATATAATATGAGATAATGCACTAATCACATTCTGATGGCTATTTCACCCTGTAGACCTAATGATCAAGCGATCATTTGATGATTTTCGGATTCTGCACATTTCGTTTCATATTATTCAGCAAAATTCGTCTCAAAAATTTTGTGCTGGGTATTTGAAAAATGGAATTATATAATATGAGATAATGCACTAATCACATTCTGATGGCTATTTCACCCTGTAGACCTAATGATAAAGCGATCATTTGATGATTTTCGGATTTTGCACTTTTTGTTTCATATTATTCAGCAAAATTCGTCAAATAATTTTCGTGCTGACTATTTGAAAAATGGAATTATATAATATGAGATAATGCACTAATCACATTCTGATGGCTATTTCACCCTGTAGACCTAACGATCAAGCAATCATTTGGTGATTTCCGGATTCTGCATATTTTGTTCCATATTATTCAGCAAAATTCGTCTGAAAATGTTTGTGCTGGGTATTTGAAAAATGGAATTATATAATATGAGATAATGCACTGATCACATTCTGATGGCTATTTCACCCAGAAGACCTAATGATCAAGCGATCATTTGATGATTATCGGATTCTGCACATTTCGTTCAATATTACCCAGCAAAATTCGTCTAAAAATTTTGTGCTGAGTATTTGAAAAATGGAATTATATAATATGAGATACTTCCCTAATAATATTCTGATGGCTATTTCACCCTGCAGACCTAATGATAAAGCGATCATTTGACGATTTTCGTATTCTGCACTTTTCGTTTCATATTATTCGGTAAAATTTGTCTTTCAAATTTTGTGCTGGGTATATGAAAAATGGAATTATATAATATGAGATAATGCACTTATCACATTCTGATGGCTATTTCACCCTGTAGACCTAATGATCAAGCGATCATTTGATGATTTTCGGATTCTGCACATTTCGTTTCATATTATTCCGTAAAATTCGTCTAAAAAATTTCGTGCTGGGTATTCGAAGAATGGAATTATATAATATGAGATAATGCACTAATCACATTCTGATGGCTATTTCACCCTGTAGACCTAATGATCAAGCGATCATTTGATGATTATCGGATTCTGCACATTTCGTTTCATATTATTCAGCTACATTCGTCTGAAGAATTTTGTGCTGGCTATTTGAAAAATAGAATTATATAATATGAGATAATGCACTAATCACAATCCGATGGCTATTTCACCCTGTAGACCTAATGATCAAGCGATCATTTGATGATTTTCGGATTCTGCACATTTCGTTTCATATTATTCGGTAAAATTCGTCTTTAAAATTTTGTGTTGGGTATTTGAAAAATGGAATTATATAATATGAGATACTGTAGTAATCACCTTCTGGTGGCTATTCCACCCTGTAGACCTAATGATCAAGCGATCATTTGATGATTTTCGCATTCTGCACATTTTGTTTCATATTAATCAGTGAAATTCGTCTTAAAAATTTTGTGCTGGGTATTTGAAAAATGGAATTATATAATATGAGATAATGCACTAATCACATTCTGATGGCTATATCACCCTGTAGACCTAATGATCAAGCGATCATTTGATGATTTTCGGATTCTGCACATTTCGTTCCATATTATTCAGCAAAATTGGTCTAAAAAATTTTGTGCTGGGTGTTTGAAAAATGGAATTATATAATATGAGATAATGCACTAATCACATTCTGATGGCTATTTCACCCTGTAGACCTAATGATCAAGCGATCATTTGATGATTTTCGGATTCTGCACTTTTTGTTTCATATTATTCAGTAAAATTCGTCTCAAAAATTTTGTGCTGGGTATTTGAAAAATGGAATTATATAATATGAGATAATGCACTAATCACATTCTGATGGCTATTTCACCCTGTAGACCTAATGATCAAGCGATCATTTGATGATTTTCGTATTCTGCACATTTCGTTTCATATTATTCGGTAAAATTCGTCTGAAAATTTTTGTGCTGTGTATTTGAAAAATGGAATTATATAATATGAGATAATGCACTGATCACATTCTGATGGCTATTTCACCCTCTGTAGACCTGATGATCAAGCAATCATTTGATGATTTTCGTATTCTGCACATTTTGTTTCATATTATTCAGCAAAATTCGTCTGAAAATTTTTGTGCTGAGTATTTGAAAAATGGAATTATATAATATGAGATACTGCCCTAATAACATTCTGATGGCTATTTCATCCTGTAGACCTAATGATCATTTGATCATTTGATGATTCTCGGATTCTGCACATTTCGTTTCATATTATTCGGTGGAATTCGTCTCAAAAATTTTGTGCTGGGTATTTGAAAAATGGAATTATATAATATGAGATAATGCACCAATCACATTCTGATGGCTATTTCACCCCGTAGACCTAATGATCAAGCGATCATTCGATGATTTTCGCATTCTGCACATTTCGTTTCATATTATTCAGTAAAATTCGTCCAAAAAATGTTTTGCTGGGTAATTGAAAAATGGAATTATATAATATGAGATAATGCACTAATAACATTCTGATGGCTATTTCACTCTGTAGACCTAATGATCAAGCGATCATTTGATGATTTTCGGATTCTGCACATTTCGTTTCATATTATTCAGTGAAATTCGTCTTAAAAATTTTGTGCTGGGTATTTGAAAAATGGAATTATATAATATGAGATAATGCACTAATCACATTCTGATGGCTATACCACCCTGTAGACCCTATGATCAAGCGAACATTTGATGATTTTCGGATTCTGCACATTTCGTTCCACATCATTCAGCAAAATTCGTCTAAAAAATTTTGTGCTGGGTGTTTGAAAAATGGAATTATATAATATGAGATAATGCACTAATCACATTCTGATGGCTATTTCATCCTGTAGACCTAATGATCAAGCGATCATTTGATGATTTTTGGATTTTGCATATTTCGTTTCATATTATCCAGTGAAATTCGTCTCGAAAATTTTGTGCTGGGTATTTGAAAAATTGAATTATATAATATGAGATAATGCACTGATCACATTCTGATGGCTATTTCACCCTGTAGACCTGATGATCAAGCGATCATTTGATGATTTTCGTATTCTGCACATTTCGTTTCATATTATTCAGTGAAATTCGTCAAAAAAATTTTGTGCTGGGTATTTTAAAAAATGGAATTATATAATATGAGATAATGCACTAATAACATTCTGATGGCTATTTCACCCTGTAGACCTAATGACCAAATGATCATTTGATGATTTTCGGATTCTGCACATTTCGTTCCATATTATTCAGTGGAATTAGTCTCAAAAATTTTGTGCTGGGTATTTGAAAAATGGAATTATATAATATGAGATAATGCACTAATCACATTCTGATGGCTATTTCACCCTGTAGACCTAATGATGCGACCATTTGATGATTTTCGGATTCTGCACATTTCGTTTCACATTATTCAGCAAAATTTGTCTCAAAAATTTTGTGCTGGGTATTTGAAAAATGGAATTATATAATATGAGATAATGCACTAATCACATTCTGATGGCTATTTCACCCTGTAGACCTAATGATCGAGCGATCATTTGATGATTTTCGGATTCTGCACATTTCGTTTCATATTATTCAGCAAAATTCGTCTGAAAATTTTTGTGCTGGGTATTTGAAAAATGGAATTATATAATATGAGATACTGCAGTAATCTCATTCTGATGGCTGTTTCATCCTGTAGACCTAATGATCAAGCGATCATTTGATGATTTTCAGATTCTGCACATTTCGTTTCATATTATTCAGCAAAATTCGTCTGAGAATTTTTGTGCTGGGTATTTGAAAAATGGAATTATATAATATGAGATACTGCAGTAATCTCATTCTGATGGCTGTTTCATCCTGTAGACCTAATGATCAAGCGATCATTTGATGATTTTCAGATTCTGCACATTTCGTTTCATATTATTCAGCAAAATTCGTCTGAGAATTTTTGTGCTGGGTATTTGAAAAATGGAATTATTTAATATGAGATACTGCAGTAATCTCATTCTGATGGCTGTTTCATCCTGTAGACCTAATGATCAAGCGATCTTTCGATGATTTTCGGATTCTGCACATTCCGTTTCATATAATTCTACAAAATTTCTCAACATATATTTTATAATAACTTTTCCGATCTTTCGCACGCCACTGACCAATCGGGTATCTTCGGAAAATTTAGCAGCTAACTTTGGCAGCCAACTTCACACTGCTCGCTGCGAGTATTCCGAACCAAACATTGAATTCGAACCACACTCCGAAGTTACCCTCCAGCAATTACCTAATTTTGATTCTCTTGTGACCAATACCTTGTGTTCTGTTGGTTGAATAATCCCATATATGTAAACCTAGATTCGTCCGATAACAAAATTCCTTCCAAAAAGCATTGTTCGGCTGCACATTAGTCTGGGAGAATCTAATTGCAATCATCCATCCTAAGTTCATAATCATTTTCATACAGGTGCTGGTGCAATTAACATCTGAAAGATTTATGATTATCTTCGTGCAAGATTCGGCTTGCGTTAATTTTCGATTTGGGTCCAGTTTGCCTCGAAGAAACAGTCTCATTAACTTCTTCTATTCGAGCTAAAACATCAAAATCCATTTCTATGTCAATAACAACGTTTTCTACGGGATCATGGATAGGCTCTCTTCGGGATTGATTTCCAAAACGATTAAATGAATTCCTCGCTGGACATTGTCTATCGGGGTAAGGGTTGGCATAAAGGTTTTCGCGACCTTCCCCATGAATAACTGGCATGTCCACTTTTTCATCCCTTTCATAAATGTACGGAATTTTCAATAAAGATAACAACAAATAAATGTTGACTTTTCCCTTACATAATAAGAACACCAATGAACTAATAAATATTCAATTGACAATGTCAAGGAATGATGTCATTCTTATCAAAGCATCCCTATAGTCCGTTCATAATTTGTCGATAGCACAAAATGAGGGCCCAAGTCATAAAACGGTCGTAAAATTCGTAAAATCATAGGCGGAGGTACCTGAGGTGTTTATTCATTAAAATTAATGGAGAGCTTAGTAATATAAAGCTTCAGTTTATATTCGAAACTTGACTTGAAAGGGTGAATGTGACATGTCATAGATTTGAATGTAATCTGGTACATGTCTAGTACATACAATCTAGTACAGTGTAAAAGGGTGTAGTGATGTTCCATGGTGAGCTGACAGGTCACTGGCGGCAACCAAGCAACGAATAATAAAATGGTGTCCAAATAAAAAGTTTATAATAATTAAAAAACTAGATTTTATTGGATACATTAACAAATGAGAAATATAACATGGTGTCAGGTTAATGGGACTTTGGATCAAATCATAATAAAATCTTGACCAAAGCGTGTGTACTGTTAAAACATGGATAATTACAGTGGAAGCTTTAAACCTCCAAAAAGTTTGGTATTCGACAAGAATATGCACAAAAACTTTGATGTATTCTTAAGAAGTTTTGACATATACCTGAGGGCAACAGGTCTAATAGACAAAGATGAAAAAACGGAGATCGCAATTTTTCTAAACCTAGCAGGTGAAGAGGCTCAAATCAAGTTCCAAACTTTTCTAATAAGTGAAGAAAACAGGCAGGTCTATGATGAAGTAATAAAAGCTTTCAAAGAATACTGTAAGCCACTTAGAAATGAAACTTTTGATCGATACAAGTTTTTCACCCGGTGCAACAAGAAGGTGAAAATTTTGACAATTTCGTCACGGACATAAAAGTACTAGCTTCTGCATGTAACTTTGGTGACTTAGAGAAATCTTTAATAAGAGATAAGATCGTAAGCGGAATACAGGAGCTATCAGTACAAGAACGATTACTGCAGCATTCAAATTTAACTTTGGACAAGGCTGAGGAGATCTGCAGAGGTGCTGAAATTAGTAGAAGACAAGTGAAGGAGCTGAAAAATGATAAAGAAGTAGACTTTCTACAAAATAAAAGTAGAATGGACAATAGAAGTGGTAGGTCAAAAAGTGCACAGGTTAGTAGTAAGTTAAATAGTAATAGTAATAAAAATCATTATAATTGTTTGAAATGTGGTCGTACACATGGACCTAAAAACTGTCCAGCTTTTGGAAAAGTAAGTGAATTATGCTCGAAACCTAATCACTTTGCTGTAGGTTGTCGATACAAGTCAAGACAGTTAAACAGTGGAAATTTCAAACAGCCTTCCACATCAAGTCATGCTCCTCACATAAACAGAAAAATACATGAAGTAAGAGAAGGTAATACAACTAGAAATGAAAGTAGTGATGAAGATTTACCTTTTATTGACAGTATTGAAATATCTGTTGATAATTTACAAGAAATAAATGATGTAGGTAAAGCTGTTTGGAGTATCCCTGTAGTAATTAATAAACAAACTGTAGATTTCAAACTAGATACTGGTGCTGATTGTAATTGCATGTCAATCTGTACTTATGAAAAACTGGGTTTGAACAGAGATGATATTATTGGTACAGGTGTTTCAATAATCACATATAGTAAAGTCAAAGTAAAATGTTTAGGATATGCTATTATATGTTGCATTGTAAAAGGGGCTCGGTACAATGTGAAAGTATATCTTGTGGAAACAATGAGTGTTCCTATTTTAGGGTTGAAAGCATGTATAAAATGAATTTAATAAAAAGACTTGAGCAGTAGGAACTGTTGATGATAAAAATACATTTATAAATAATAATTTAGAGTTATTTGAAGGCACAGGCAAGATACCTTTTCAATATAAAATAATGTTGAAAGAAAATGCTGAACCTCATGTCAGTGGTTGCAGAAGAATACCCGAGACTGTTAAAAATAAATTGAAAGGTACGTTGGAAGATTTAGTGAAACGGGAAATAATAGAGAAAATAGAAGAACCAAAAGAGTGGGTGAATAATATAGTAATAATAGAGAAACCAAGTGGTTCTTTGAGAATTTGCCTAGACCCATTACACTTGAATAAAAATATAATTCCTGATCAATTCCCAATCCCAACATTGGAAGATTTAGCATCTAAGTTGAAAGGAAAAACAATATTTACAGTATTTGATTTAAAAGAGGGATTTTATCAAATACCGTTGGAAAGAGAAAGCATGAAATACACATGCTTTTTAACACCTTTTGGCAAGTTTTGCTTCCAAAGACTTCCTTTTGGTCTCAAAATTAGCCCAGAAGTGTTTCAGAGGACAATAGAAAAAATATTTGGTGATCTCAATATAGGCATTTATTTTGATGATCTCATAATAGGTGGTGCATCTGTTGAAGAACATGACGCTGTTTTGAATGAAGTAATAAAACGTGCAAAAAAGTTTGGCATCAAGTTTAATAAGGATAAAGTACAGTATAAAGTAAAAGAGGTAAAATATCTGGGTCAAATATTCTCTTCTACAGGTGTTTCCCCTGACATTGGATATATTCAAGCCGTTTTGAATATACAAACTCCTAAGGATAAAAAAGAACTCCTTCGTATACTAGGTATGCTTAATTACTTAACAAAATATATTCCTAATTTGTCTAATTTGTTATGTCCTCTCAGAGAGCTTATAAAAAAAGATATGACTTTCACTTGGACTGATAATCATACACGAATATTGAATGATATTAAGAAATTTATTACAGAAATTCCACAGTTACAGATATTTGATTCAGCACATCCAATAGTGGTTCAGACTGATGCAAGTAAAAATGGACTTGGAGGGTGCCTACTGCAAAGAGGAAAACCCGTAGCTTTTTGTTCACGAGCAATGACAGAAACAGAAACCCGATATCCTCAGATTGATAAAGAGTTACTAGCTATTTGTTTTTCTCTTGAAAAATTCCATAATTTTGTTTATGGAAGAAAGTTATTGATTAAAACTGATCATCGGCCGTTGGTGTCAATCTGTAAAAAAGATTTTTATAAAGTATCTGGTCGTCTTCAAAGACTTAAATTGAGACTTTTAAAATATAATTTTGATATTGAATATTTGCCAGGCAAATATATGTATATAGCATATTTGTTATCCAGAAGTTTCTTAAAAGAAAACACTGAAAATACAAATCAAATAAATACTAATTTTACTGTTCATAGTGTTGAAATAGAACTTCCTATCAGTAATACTACTTTAACAAAATTAAAGAATGCTACACGAAATGATCCTACCTTGAGTTTGATAATAACATTTTGTAATGATGGTTGGCCACTCAAATCAGAACTCCCTGATGACTCAGAATTTATAAAATTTTTCAAGATACAAAATTCATTACATACAAAACGTGATCTGCTATTCTTAGATCATAAACTTGTAGTACCCAAATCTTTGAGATATTCAATGTTAGAGAAACTACATATTGCACATTTAGGTACTGAAAAAACTAAAAATAGAGCCAGAAAAATTTTCTATTGGCCTAATATGGCAACAGATATGCAGAAATTTATTTCTAAATGCTCAGCATGTTTGAAATATTCTCGTAACAATGTTAAAGAACCGATAATACCTCATAATAGACCCAACTTACCTTTTAATAAAGTTGCTTCTGATATTTTCACATATGGTGGGTGCGATTATTTGATTGTAGTTGATTACTTTAGTAATTGGATTGAGATGTGTTCTTTAAAGTATAAAAGTGCGCAGGAAGTTATTAAACAGTTTAAAAAAATTTTTTCTACATTTGGAATTCCTGAAACAGTTATTGCAGATAATGTACCCTATAACAGCATGGAATTCAAAACATTCTCAAGAAATTGGGATTTCACATTAATAACATCTAGTCCAAGATATCCAAAATCTAATGGACTAGCAGAACGTGCAGTTGGAATATGTAAAAGTATGTTGAAGAAGTGCTCTGAGAGTGATACTGATATTTATTTAGCACTATTAGACTACAGGACAACCCCTTTGACTGGCCTAAATTTATCTCCAACAGAATTGTTAAACAACAGATTGTTACGTACAACCTTGCCTGTTACATCAAATATACTAGCTGAAAAACCTAAGATTAACTTTGAAAATATTATAAGGCATAGAGAAAAAAATGTTAAAAGGTATAACTCAAGTGCTAAGTATAGAAATGGGTTTCAGGAGGGAGATAGTATTATTTTTAAAAAGGAAAAGTGTAGAAATTGGCAACAGGGGGAGATAGTAGGGAAATGTAATACTCCTAGGTCGTATCTTGTGAAGGATGAATTTGGTAGGATTTTGAGAAGAAATTCATCTTTTATAAAAATATGCCCTAATCCTATTTTGACTACAAGGTTGGAAATTGAAAATGACAGTACCATTGAACCCAGCCCTAACAATAACTTAGTTTCTGAAAGCAATGAGTACAATTCTTCTTGTGACTTGAATATTTCTAGTCGTGATGCTTATTTAAATGAAGGTGACATATGTTCACCCAGATCTAGTCCACAATCTTTGAACAGAAATGTTTTGAGTGATTCTAATGGAACTAGTAAAAGTAATGTTGTTACTCGATCTGGGAGAATCATAAATAAACCTTTAAGGTATAGGGAATAATTTGTTTTTTTTTTATTGTTAGTAAAAGAGAGAGATGTGACATGTCATAGATTTGAATGTAATCTGGTACATGTCTAGTACATACAATCTAGTACAGTGTAAAAGGGTGTAGTGATGTTCCATGGTGAGCTGACAGGTCACTGGCGGCAACCAAGCAACGAATAATAAAATGGTGTCCAAATAAAAAGTTTATAATAATTAGAAAACTAGATTTTATTGGATACATTAACAAATAAGAAATATAACAGTGAAGTTGTTACGAACGAAAATAATTTTTGGTTTGGTACATTTTTTAATCGCATTTAATTTACGGCTCGTTGGTGTTTCGGCGTCTACGGCAGTAATTAACGTCTCTAATGTTTATTTTGCGAATTTTGTGCAGTGCGTGAGTAACTTTTTTTCATATTCCTACAAACATATACGTACCTTTCGTTCCTGCTTGTTTTGTTTGATTGCTTGCGATGGCTTCGTCATCATCATCAACATCATCAAGTTTTACACCGGTACTGTTGCGTACAGTCAGTAAGTCTGTCTATTCACCAAGAGAGAAGACTATTGTTTTGAACGTTCACGATGCTCTGGTTTCTCAGAATCCCACAAACACTGTTCAGAACATAATCAAGAGTTGTGCCAACATGACGGGCGTAGGGGAGTCAACAATATATAGGTTCCTATCAGAAAGAAAAAAACAAGGTATAGCCAACCCAAATACAAACGAATACTTAAAGAGGGGAAGAAAACCTATTGAAATTGATGAATTTGCCAAAAATGGTATTCGAAGGAAAATTCACGAATTTTTATACAAAAAAAAACAACTTAAACAAAATTTTACAAGAAGTTAGAGACGACCCGGTTTTGCCTCATGTCGAACGAACCAAATTGTGGCAAGTTTTACAAGAATTAAATTTCCGGTGGGAGAAATCAGACCGAAAATCTCTTTTGATTGACCGGGAAGAGATAATATGTTGGAGAAGAAAGTATCTAAGATCTATACGAAAATTTCGGGCTGAAGGAAGGCCAATTTACTATCAGGACGAAACGTGGGTAAACGCAGGTCATACTCTCACAAAAATTTGGTCAGGTAAATATATATCAAGCTCCAGGCAAGCTTTTATGGAAGGTTGGTCTACTGGTATTTCCCCACCCTCTGGTAAAGGCAGTAGATTAATAGTTTCTCACATTGGCAGTGAAAAAAGATTTGCTAAGCATGGTTTGTTAGAATTTCAATCCAAAAGCACAAAAGACTATCACGAGGAGATGACAGCTGATGTTTTCGAAGAGTATTTTGAGCAGATGATTGAACATATACCACCAAACTCAATTATAGTATTAGATAATGCACCTTATCATTCACGACTAGTAGAAAGACTTCCAACGACTGCGTGGAAGAAACAGGATATCATTGACTGGCTGCGGAATAAGTCCCTGCCTTACGAAGATGGAATGGTTAAAGCAACTTTTAAAAATTGCCCGGCAACACAAATCTAAGTTCAAGAAATACGTAGTTGACAAAATGGCGGAAAGACGAAACATCACAGTCCTTAGACTTCCACCCTACCTCTGCGAATTAAATCCAATTGAACTCATTTGGGCACAAATGAAAAGCTATGTGGCTAGAAAAAATATGTCATATAAAATACAAGCTGTATGTGAATTGTTATATGAGTCTTTACAACATATTACAGAACAAAATTGGCGAGATGCAGTAAGACATGTAATAGAAGAAGAACAAAAAATGTGGGATCTTGACAATATAATTGATGCGACTGTAGAGACACAACCGCTAATTATTAACCTGACAGACGACTCGGATTCCGAAGATGATCCTATTTATTTTGAATTTGAATAGTTTTGTAAGTAATCGTAGTTCATTTCATTTGAAAATAGGTATAAATTAAATAAATGTATCTTTTACAAATTGCAAGTAACTTATTATTTTTGAATGAAATAAAGAAATTTCATTAAAATAAAAATACAGTTTACAGTACCTACAGTTTAAGAATATTAATATATTTATTCATTTAAAGTAACTAATGTTTTAATCATATACTCTACGACACTGGTCAGTCATTTCCACTCAAAATACCTACATAATCGGATTAAAAGTTTTATTGTATTTCTTCAGATACAAGGTGGGTTAGTCGAAATCATCTTAAACTGCCAGTTTTAGTTTGGTTTTTGTTATTATATCATATTAGCTGTCCTCTCTGTATTTCAGTTCTCTAATGAGGGTCAAACATGCAGTGAGCTATCAACAAATGAACGGACTATAGTAACAACTCAGCAAAATTTCTAGAAGAAAAACTTAAGGTTTCCTCACTGTAAGGAAATGATAGTACCTTATAGCTGTTTAGTGTTTTACATAAATGAAGGAAACATTTTCCAGAGTAACTTGAGTAATTTTATTACGAATAACAAAGCACCATTCATTTGTAAATGAAATTATATGCGATTTTTTCAAAATTAATTATTATCTTTCCAATTTCAAATGATTTGGGGAAAATAGTACCAATGTTTACCTTGCAGGAGAAACCACATTCCTGGACTCTGTGTTGCTAAGTTTTGGCTTACACTTCGACTTCACTTCACAGTCGTCCAGGTATGTTAGGCTTCTCCTACCTGGTAAACAATATACTATTTCTCATTCCTTTTCAGGTGCAATTCTGATTGATTTATCGCACATTCTATTATCTGGTATGAATAAATTCATTATTGATAGTACTAATAAATGTTACTACGGTACCAATATGGTTCCAATCGAAAAAATTTAATTTTACCCCAAAATCGAACACCATTTGCTCATAAAGAATGCAATTTAGTTTTTGACGGAGTTTCGATTTTCCTGGCGTTAGATAGGTCGATGGAAATAGGTTTAGAACCATCATGGCACATTGAAATGGAAAACCACAAATTAAATCATCAAAAATTTTAACGTTTGAAATGTCACTTAGGTGGTATTCAGAAAATCATCCAGATTTCAGAGATGTAATAATATACAGAGTATTCCATTTAATAATCGAAAGTTGGTATCACTTCCGGCGGAACGGGAAAATAATCATTCTCAGGTCAAAAGTGCTTTTTATTATGTTTATCAGATATCTCAAATTTCAATGAATTATCTATCAAACCAACGGATAAACGGAGGGTATACAATGATCCTGTGTCACCCGGTATATATAAAACATAATACCTCGAAATGGAGATTTTGAGAATGATTGCAAAGGTGTATCAAAATAAGCGCGTTCGCATAGTAGTGCAAGCGCTGCGAAACATTCCGTTTGCAAAAACCGGTGACCCCATTCTGATTGATGATTCGAGTTGAGAAAGACTTGATGAATGATATTGTGGAGGTTGCCTGACAGAATTATGGTCCATTTTTTTCCGATCCTATAATGGGAGTTTTCGATTCCATCGCTGTAGCTATGAAAAAAAAGTTCTTGACCATTAACAGATTGTTGGGGTAAGGTATGGAAAGAAAGGACATGATCATGATACAATACAAAGGAAAATACAATTGATTCCGCTTTTTTGCAAGTGCAAGACATTTTCCTGCAGTCAGCATTACATTTGCAAGGCATGATCAAAGAATTTGGCAAAGGTGGTTTTGCCATTTGCACCGGGTCCAACTTTCCATCTGGTCTTTCATAACTGAATTTAAAGTTCAGAGGCTCATGTTATGGTTTTCACAGATATGTTTGAGCTGCAGCCCTTGAGCAATGTGAATACAAAGCATCAGGAGTGCAAATAATTCTGGATACATTCAAATTGAACCAGATATTACGATATATTAGCTTGGAACGCAGTTCATATATGCTGTAGATTTCTGTTTAGCGAATGAATAAGTGCGTACTTGTCGTACGGCAGCATTCTTCACGTTGATTATAAATTTCAATCATGATCACAATTCCAACCATGACTCAGTAATCATTATAGTATTCAAAAGTTCCACTACGAGCACTTATATCTAGCATTAAATTCGAAAATGTCGACGAGAAGTTTAAAATAGTATCCGAATATTCATTTTTTTTTTGATCAAAGTTTAATGATTTTCATCAAAGATTGTACCCCAAAAATTTGATAGTACGAAGTCACTCTGTGATAAGGTCACATGATCAACGAATTGTATCAACTGTATGCTCCTCAGAGCTCCATATACAGTTTATATGTCCGTATGCCCCGGTTGTATGGTGTGCCTTCAGGGATTGAGGAAGAGTATTCTCTCCGTTAACATTATTTTCAATAAGTATCTTATCAAGCCCACAACCTTCAATGAACTGTTCTTAACAACGTAAAAAAAAATTGTTAGTGAAATGAACCAACTCGCAATACCATTGAAAAAAATTCGTTACTACTCAAGTGGAGGCCATTCCGGTACGCTGTTGGTGGTTCTTTTGAGGAAATTGTTGGTAGATTTGTAGTACTCCAAACTGCATAACACCCACAACCAATTTTCGTGTTGAGCATTACTCAACTGATGGTTCAATTAGTTGCCACTATCAAAATAATTAGGGAAGTGGACCTTTTTTGTTTCAAAATTACAATATTATATCTCTTGGCAAGTTAACATTTTTTTATCGGCGTTGTCGTCTGTTTCCCTTGGTTTCGGTTTAGCAGTATGTAAGGTATCCTTTTCATCAGCCTTTTGTTGATGAACCACCATGGTTGTGCGTATAATCTTTGCCATTTCATGTTTGTTGGTTAAATTCATTGTAGTCCACAGCTGCATGAAGGAGTACATTTTGTCGCGTACGATATTTTTTAGGTATGAGTACTTTTTGATTGACATCAACACGTAAAATTGAATCACAATATTAGCGTCTATTGCCTCCATTGCTTCGTAATTGATACAGTATCTGAGATTTTTCAACATTAATTGAATATGTTTCGATCTAGTAAGGTGGTGAATCGCTTTGGGTAGAGGTATGTTAAGGTGTCATTCTGTTGGTTACACTGGAATATATTTCACTAAACACCGCTAAAGCTTTATGGAGCATATGGTATGACAATTTTCGATTTTGAGTGCTGAATGAGGCTCGCATTTCGGCGTGAATGTGCATTCCTTCGAGGCATTTTTTGTGAGAATTCCATCACACAACTTGTCCTTTGGTATACGTTCAGTAGTTGATAGTTTTGCCCGTAATTCTTTAGCACAAAAGTCGATTTTGCTACAGTCTAGCCGATGTACACGTTCAACTATTAAAAAAATAACAAGATCGCTTCCTCTCGGTTGGATATGAGAATAAAGTCTTGTCACCAAATTCATCAATCAGCATCGATTCGAAATCACGAGTTAACTACATCCTCTACATCGGTGAGTATAGTTATGCGTTGAGCCAAGTATGTAATCGAAAGCGAAGATTTTGGTAATGAAAGATAACTTCTTTACACGATCTGTGATATTGGAAGTTTTTGCCAAGCAAATTTTCCGATGTTTCGTATACACAAATTTTTGTGAAAATTTCATCGTGTTTTCGACGGGACGCATTGAAAATTAGCGTAGCTACTGAAATTTCAGTGAGAAGGTGAAGTTTTTATTTCGTTTCTCGTCGTATGACCACAAATGGAACAACATGAATCACTGAACAATAAGCTGCTTCCTTCTGATTTGCGGGAACTTCCAGCTGATGGGCCAGACATGCCTTGTGCTGATGACGAAGCACTTTCTTCCAGTGCTCCGAATAATATTATTTCAGGATGATGATTTTTTTTCTCTCTGATATATCTGCTATGCAACTTCTGTGTCACGAGAAGTGTTATTCATCAGCATTCGGATCAAACTACTTCCCAAACTTGACTAAAATTCCGTCTTTGCGTCGACTTGCTGCATTTTGAATCGTTTCAAATGACTTTTTCTGGTTCATTCACCAGTTCACCCGGTAAATCACAATAAACATGATTTTTTCACTTCAAAAACCAACTGTATCATAAAATTTGGAGCACTGCTATTATAAAAATTATGAAATGTTTCTGTCAAAAACGGTTGGAAATAGCGTGGCCCAATTCAAAATTCGGGAGCAAGTATGTGACGCTGGGAAAGCGTTTCATAATAGAACTGACCAATGGCTTGTCTGGCAACCTTCAGTTCCAGGTATGTGGGGATCTGGCAAAAACATTCCAGTCGATGAATAACGTTCAATGGTTTTGCATTATATTCAACATTATCTTCCACATATGGTGGAATCGAAAACTCCTATTATAGAACCGAAAAAAAAAAAAATTGGACCATAATTTCGTCCGGCAACCTCCACAATATTATTCATTGAGTCTACCTCAACTCAAAACATCAATCAGAATGAGGTCATCGGTTTTTGCAAATGGAATGTTTCGCAGCACCCGCTCTATAGAGTATTTTCATGAAACTGCATGAGTTGATACTAATGTTTGTTTAGACATTACATCTATTCGAAAGTAGGTAGCAATCCAAACGTATTTACAAGTGAAACATATTGTCTGACTGTGTCTAACACCTTTGGGACTTTCTGCTAGCTGCATTATGAGTATTAATATTACTCAATATAATGTTAATAAGATACGTCCCGATATGCCGCTTGATATTCGAAAGAAATAAAAATAAATTGACCTTTCTAAAAATGAAATAAATTAAAAATGGATTCAGATCATCTATCAATATCCGCTATGCTATATAAACTTTTATATCATACTACCTTGGGAGATAGTCTCATAATATATTCCGTTGGAGACATTCGGATTTTTGGCACACATGCGATCTAACTCATTAGAAAAATTGGAGACCGCATCATGGAGACGAATGATGCCCGAGCAACATCATTTCTCTTTGGAAAAATTAAATCATTCCAAACAGGCAATATTCTTCCAACTTTCAAGGCTCTGAAGGAATTCGATATCTACCCGAAGGAAAAGATCACTAATAACACAAAAATCGATTAATTTTTCATTAACTCAAAATTTCGTAGTTGCAAACATAGAACACAATGTTATAGCACCTTCGAAACGATAGAAAATAATTTGAAAGGTCTTCACAGGTTGAATAATTTCGGAAACAACTGTCATATATGATTTACCATTCATTGTTTGTCCAACTAGAGGTGGCTGCTGAAGTACCTGAAGGAGAATGCTTTCATAAGATATATGAATATATTGTATTTTTCAGTCCAAGATTCATTAATTTTAAGACCACAGAAAAAGAAACTCCTCACAATTTCGGCAGGCGATGTCAGGATGCAAGATGTTTGATTATTTCAAAATTGAATTCTTCGAATTTAATACACCCTGAAAAAATCATTTGAATGAAAAATTACAAAATAGAAGTAATACTCTCAACTTTCCTTATTACCAGTTCAAAGAACTGCGAGTCCATATTATATTCCACAAATTTCACGATTCTCACAACCGCATAGTTCTCAACAATATAATGCTCGCCGCATATTCCAAAGCCAAAAATTCAAACAACCCATCAACCCAATCACATCTTATACACAGAATTCTCAGAATACCTTCCCAAGACTATCCACACCAAACTATCACCAACAATGGAATCCAAATACTAACTTACTACTCCTTCTCGGCAACTGCCAAAAAAAACTTTCACGCACACTGAACTTTTTGCTCAGAATGTGAATGAATTCGAAAATCCGTTTGATAATCAGAATATTGGAAATTAAGATGATTGTGAATACCCTTTCTATACCGAAGAGAGTGATCAGTACGAACAATAACTAAATATTGACACTACTCAAATTTTGACAGTTATAATCAAGAACATGATATCATACAGGGTGATCATGAACACACTTCGATGAATTCCAATGTCAATGTAAATTTTCTTCCGGACAACACTCCGAACAATCCCACATAATAAATCTAATTATTCTGAATTTTTCTCGATCAAATCCACCACATATTTACATTCCTGAGTAAAACGCTTATTCTCTTATTGATACGGGCAGTACACGAAGTTTGATCAATCCCGAATTAGCCAATAAATGGTTCAAAAATTATATAATCAAAGAAGACTTCAACATTCAAACAGCACATAATGTAACTAATCATAACAAAGTCGTGGTTATTCCAGTTTTCAAAACTTTTGGACTAAAAGGTACCCACAAGTTTCTTCTCAAATTTAGCGATAAATATGATGGTCTTATTGGGAAAGATCTACTCAAACAATTGAAAGCTTCGATGAATGTCAGCGATGAATCAATATCGACTCCATTCGTTAAAATACCAATAGTTTATGAAACCGAAGAAGTCACGAAATAGAAAAAAAAACTCACAGCTGGTATTTATCAATAGTAAACATGGCCGAAAGTGAACAACCGCGATCACAGAGCTCTGAAGAAATTTCATTCAAGTGTTGTTCAAATAAAAAGTGTAAACTCTATGTTTGTGTAAAATGTTTCGGTTTAATGCACAAAAGTTGTTTCGCCCGAATAAAAAAGCAGAAAATCTCGCACTTAGGAGGGAATAAAATAATATGCTGCGGTGGTAATGTGGAAACTGAGGAGGTGTTATTCGATGATGTGTCTATTGAAAGATCCATAGTCAAATTAGTAACAGAAAATAACATGAGGAACAACCACATACAAAAATTGGAGAAAAAACACGAATTAGTGATTCAAGAAGCTATTGAAATGGAAACTAGTTTGAATATCCAGCTGGACAAGCAACAAAAAATTGTATGTGATCTCAAAGAAGAAATAGAAATGCTCACACAAAAACTAAACCAAACAAACAATGAGAAAAAAACTGTAGGTACCCAAACAAATAAAAAAAAGGTACAAACACCAAGAAACTTCAACAGGTGGGATTAGCAGTGACGTAGGAAGCGGAACCGAAGAAGGCGAATCCTACTCTGCTACACAATTCGGAAATCAAATCAAAAAGAATCAGTTATCTCTCACAAAACTTGAAACAGAAATATATGAAAACAATAAACGGTTCAAAGAAAAACTGATTGAGAATAATTTTGTTATTGAAAATCTCAACCTAGAAATCAATAATCTATCCCGAAAGAATAAAGATTATGAACAGGAGCTCAGTACACTGACTGGTAAAGTGAATAAATACAAGGAAGAAATTAGAAAACTCCTGGAAGATAAGCCAAAAAACGAGTTCAATAAAAATACCAAACAAATAAATAAAAACAAGCAGTGGGGAAGCTACTGATTGTTGGAGATCATCAGGCCAGAGGCTTTGGAAAATATGTCCAAAAAATAATTAATCCTAAATTTAAAGTTCAGTCATTCTCAAAACCATACAGTAGTGAAACAGAATTGGTGAATATAGCTTCAAATTCCTCAAGACGATTCACAAAAAACGACGTAGTTATATTATGGCCGAATAAAATGAAAATCAATGAGACAATCAGATTTATTGGCGGATCCAGTCACACAAAACCCATAATTATAACTGAACCGTATAGATACGATTTTTCACATACAAACAATGACATCTACTACAAAAATTTGGCACTGAAAAAACACCTGCACAGACAAAGTATTCACTACTCTTCATTGGACTGTAATAATGTGTTAATTCGATCTAACTACTGCAGAGTCAGTGTCACTATCAACTCTACTGGCAAATGGTTTCTCAGTAAAGCTTTGTGTGAGTTTCTAACAATCATGAATGATTCCGATTTCCATTCCAATGATCATCACAAAACCACAGAGGGGACCAAAGAAAATAGGATGAAATCCATTGCTGACGAAATATTGGAGTGTGAATCGTTGAATAATTCAATGGAATCTTCATTTCAGGATGAATGTTTTCAGGAAGAGTATAGGCTTCAACTTCAACTTCTAGTACCTGTATTGATAATATTCTACTCAATAACACTAATGTTGTAATGGAAGCTGATATTTTTGATAGCAAACTTTCAGACCACTATGCACAGATAGCAGTGTTTAAGACTAAATTTAACAATGATGAGATTCAGAGAATACGTTTATTCAATGAAAACAATATTACGGGATATATCAATCTTCTAGAGACATTAAATTGGGAAGACTTATATAACAATGCCGATTGCAATACAGCCTTCATGCTTTTCATGGGAAATATCAATTTCCATTTTGATAAAAGTTTCCCATTAATCAAATTTAAATCTGACAGAAAATATACTAAAACTGTATATAATGCCGAAGTGAAAATGGCAAAGGAGCATGTTTTCCTCTTGGCAGATCTTAGCAGAATCTACCCAGCATACAAAGAGCATTTTAAGATTGCTAATAATAGATATAAAACCATTTTATCTCAATTTCATAAAGCCAGTAATGATAAATTTGCAGAAAACTCTGGTAATAAAAATAAAGCAATGTGTAAATTGATAAACGACACTCTAGGAAGAACAAAATCAATTACCGAAATAAATATCGAAGTTAACGGTCGTACACTCAACCCACAAGAATGAGCAGAAAGCTTTAACCACTTTTTCGTTAACTCTGCCAGTGCTGTTACCAATTTCTTTCAGGTGATATTGATCATGATTTCACTTCGAGTTCAACTGAGAGTAATTGTCGTTCAATGTTTCTCCAACCAGTAATAGAAAGTGATATTTCTGAATTGCTACGTTCCTTGAAAAACTCGTGCTCCGCAGGCACTAACGACGTTTCAAATATTCTACTGAAACGTATTGCACCTTATATCATAAAACCACTTACTTATATAATAAATTTGTCGTTGCAACAGGGTATATTTCCATCGATGTTAAAAACGGCAAAAGTGACCCCACTGTATAAAAAAGGTGAGAAAACTGTATTGCAAAATCATCGTGGGATTAGCCTGTAATCTAGTTTTTCCAAAGTATTTGAATCTGCTCTTAATAAGCAATTAGTGGTTTTCCTTACATTTCATAAATTACTATCAGAGTGCCAACATGGTTTCACTAAACAAAAAAGTCTAGATACTGCTCTGGAAAAGTTTGTGAGTGATATTGTTTGTACACTGGATGAATTCGGGTTGCATTAGGACTGTTTGTAGACTTCACAAAAGCTTTTGATTGTGTTGATCATAACATTCTTCTAAGGAAACTGGAGAGGTATGGAGTGAGAGGGGTGTCTTTGGACTGGTTCACCTCGTAACTCTCGGATCGATCACAACAAGTTTCGACAAACAGTACCACCTCCAGCATAAAGCATATCATATCCAGGGTGCCTCAAGGGTCGATACTGGGCCCTACACTCTTCATAGTATATATTTATGATGTGTCAAAATGGATTCAGCAACCATCTTCATTGATTGTCTCGTATGGTGATGATACAAATATACAAATATAGCACGATCAATTTTTTGAAAAATTTCACTGTGGGTTGAAAAAATAAATTGAGTCCTAATAATGCTAAAACAACACGTATTATGTTCAAAAGATCACAGTCGCGGGTGGAGCACAGCAACGAAATAGTTTTGTCGGATAAAACTACTGTCGTCTACACAAGAGAAACAAAACTGCTAGGATTAAGAATTGATTATCACCTCAAATGGTCAGACCATATTCAGGAAGTTTGTGTTAAGTTGTCTAAAACTTGTTACGCCTTAGCAGTAACATCTAAGCATTGCAGTCAGAATATAGTCAGACAACTTCACTTCGCCTGTTTTCATTCATCTATGAAATATGCTATAATGCACTGGGGATATGCCTCAGATGCTGATAGAGTTTTCAAATTACAAAAACGTGCGATACGAATCTTGGGTAATCTTGGTTTCCGTGTTTCATGCAGAGATATTTTCAAATCCTCTAAAATATTGACTGTTGTATCTGTGTATGTATATAAAGTCGTTTGTTATGTTTTTAAGAATAGGGATATGTTCAATGGAGTGAGAGCTCAGCACTCATATAATACAAGAAAAAAAGATCAGCTCTTACCAAACAAACATGACACATTGCTATACCAGAAAGGTTTATTTTATATGGGATGTATGTTTTACAATAAGATACCTGATATTATCAAGAGTAGTAGGAATTTGAATACTTTCAAGAAAGAAGTGAAAATATTTCTGATAGAGAAAAATTGTTACACAGTTAGTGAATTTTATGCATGTACTTGAATGTTGTTTTGTCTGTTAGTTGTTAGTTCCATTAGTCTAGTTTGTTCTTATATATCTTCAATCTGTTTTTTGTATCTGTACTTTGACGACATTTCTCAACAGTATGTTATCATCCTGTTTCTGAAAGTGAATGAATAAATGAATAAAAAATAAATAAATATACCTTGATCATTCCAGCACGAACTGAACAACTGATAAAATTGCCAGTCACTTCCAAACAAGGAGTAGACTTCATAGATTATATTGAATTTGAAAGACTAGTCGAATCTCCCCGAGCTGTAATGAACATCATTGATAATTTTGCTTCAACAACTATCACGAATTCTAGTTGCAATCCAGTGCGAATTGAGTTTACTTATCCATTTGATGTCGAAATATTGAACATTCAGGAAGTGAATTCTGTAGAAAAAATGGACACTGATGTAGGAATCGATGGATACATAGATCGTATTCAAAAATCGAACTTGAAAAATCTTCGTTTATACATATTTTATAGCGAAGAAATACCTTTGACTTTTACGAATGGTATTCAACACAAAATTAATTTGACTGACGAATCACCCTTATCTACCAAAGCACACCGTTACCCCGAAATACATAAAGATGAAGGCAATAACCAAATTCAAAAATTGACCAATGTGGATTGTCCCAAAAAAACTTGACGCTTCGGGTAGAAGAAAATGGCGGTTGGTTGTTGACTACAGAATACTGCATGAACGGACGATTGATGACGAATACCCCTTTCCGAATATCTCAGGAATTCTTGACAAACGCGACAAAAGCCAATATTTCAGTACTTTGGATCTGGTCAAAGGATTCTATCAAATTGAGATGCATGCGAACGATATTGAAAAAACAGCTTTCTCCATCCAGAATGGGCACTACGAATTCAAGAGGATGCCGTTCGGGCTGGAAACGGCTCCATCTAGCTTCCAAAACTCCATGGATAATGTCCTAAGAGGTCTGGAAAATGAAATTTGCTTGGTCTATTTGGATGACATCGGAATTTTCAGTACATCTCTGCAAATGCCCTTCGATCGACTGAAATAAGTCTTTCGAACGATTGAGGAAATCAAATTTCAAGGTACAACTCGATAAATTTGAGTTCGTTAACAAAGAAGAAGTTGTTTACCTGGGTCATGTTAGCACACCTGTCGAAGTGAAACCTAACCCAGACAAAATTCGAGCAAACAAAAACTAAGACCTCAAAGAAATCGAAAGTATTTCAGGACTTCTAGGTTATTATAGACAATATATATGTATCTATAGAGTAGGGAGGGTGAGTGTAGACCCACAGCACTTAGGCCACAATATGACCCATTGTACATCCTCCCAAGGAGTCGCCCTCCTAGGACATTGTGCATCCTGCCTTATCCAGGAAGGAGGACGGGTCACCAGGGGACATCTCCTTAATATCGGCAGGTGTAGGCCAAGACTCACCGAACACAAACTCTCTCATCGACGATAGCTCCGGACATTCACATAAGACATGCCTGACAGTTTCATCTTCCTGTCCACACATCCTGCATAGAGGTGTGTTCACTAGCCCCATAATATGGAGGTGCTTTCTCAGTTGACAGTGTCCAGTCAGAAATCCCACTGTTAAACGAAGGTTCTTCCTGGTCATCGCCAAATATTTATTCGGATCCAGCTTCCCAGGGTCGCCCAGGGTTATCCTGGCAAAACTGCATGCTTTGGTTTCATCCCATCTCTTAAGGGATTGAGTGTGGGTTTGGCTAGACCTGGTCCCAAAATTTTCAGTCCAGCCGCCATCCTGGCCAAAGAGTCAGCAATGCGGTTACCTCTGCTCCTGTTATGCCATTTGACCCACCTTAGTACGATATTGTTATCTACCGAGGCGTTAGCTGACTCTTGGTGGCACTCTAGTACTAACCCTGATATGATACGTTGTCTATTCAAGGTTAGTAGGGCTACTATCAGTGCAGATTATTATGTTTTTGCCAGAAATCCCTTTTCTGGTTAGCTCTTTTGTGGCGATTGAGATACCAGCCAGTTCTGTTTGAACCACGCTGGTATTTTTTCCCATTTCCCACTTAATCGTAAGGCTAAGTGATCCGGAGTGAACTCCACATCCTGATCCTTTCTTGGTTTTTGAGCCGTCTGTGTATATGCGTATTGCATTCGCAGCATCTGACTCAGTGTTCTGTTTTATTCGTATTTTGTAGGGTTCATTAAACACAAACCTGGGTTCAATTGCGTCACTGGCTGCCTGTAGCAGGGGTACCGTAGTGAGCGACTCTCTTCACAGGCCCAGCCTCGGTTGACCCATTCCTACCAGAGGTGTCAGACCAGTAACTAATTTCTTTGCCGTGGTTGGTGTTGTTCTCATGGCTCCTGTGATGTTTAGAAAAGCCATTCGCTGTATTTGAGATGATTTTTGGATGGCCGTTGCTTGTAGAGTTTTCGGTCCCCATTCAATGGCTCCGTACGTTAGCATAGGTCTTATTATTGCAGTGTAGATCCAGGTCACCACACGGGGCGAGAGACCCCATGACAATATATAAAAGATTTTGCCAGAATTACAAAACTAATGATTTTATGCTTGAAGAAAAATACCAAAGTTTTTCATAGTCAAGAATTCATATCAGCATTCAACACCTTTGAAAATCTATTGATAAATTTCCCGATTCTCCAATACCCTGATTTTTCTCTTTTTTTGCCCTTCGTGTTGCCCACAGATGCGTCGAACGTCGCCCTAGGCGCGGTTTTATCGCAAGGCCCTATTGGATCAAACAAACCAATAGCGTTCGCTTCTCGAACATTGAACAAATCTGAACAAAAATATAGTACGGTAGGAAAAGTATTGCATCTTGATTGTATGGATGTGCAAGTATTTTAGGCCATATTTATTTGGAGGAAAATTTTCTATTTACACCTACCATAGGCCTCTGGTTTGGCTTTTCAGATTACTTCAACCAAACGACTTCGAAAGTACCATATCAACACAGCATACCACCTATAACGAAACAACAAACAATTGAATCAAAATCTACGACGAAATAATCAATAACAAAGTAAATCAAATCTCAGTCTTCTTTCATTCTTATAACAAACTGAATGTATTAGTGAAGAGACCTATGAAAACCATTAAATTATGAGAGTTAAACTTCCGATCTCAATGTAAGTCGGAGATCTCGTGTTCACATTTTTGAGAGTATACTATTTCTGGAAAATTGTATTGTTGATTTTTCCAATACGATAGTCAATACGAAATATTCAATAAAGTTCATTTGGGACAATTTTCCCAACGAGGTCCAAAATACATAACACACGACAATACAATTTCGACAGGGATGAACAAATAATGTTAATAAAAAAACATCATGAAGGGATAACCAATCATAGATGTATAAATGAAACTTTAGAAGCTTTGAAACGGAATTATTATTGGAATAACATGAAACCTTCAATAACCGAATTCATCAATTCCTGTTAAGTATATCAGAGTGCCAAGTTTTCTTCATATGCAGATTCACACGGAAACAAAGCCCTGTAATGTTCAAAGAACAACGCGTGAATCCAGGGACAGGAGATACGAATTGACAATCACTTTAATTTTTTGAGTTTGTAATCCCCAGGAAAAACTTCTTTCGGCAAATGGTTCCAAAGCTCAGCTGTTCTACTAAAAAAAGATCCCTGAGCAAGAGAGGTGATAGGTCCCCTAATTCACAACAAAGGAGTGGGAATTCTGTACTCGTCGAGTCATCCGTGTGAATATTGCCAAGGGTGGAACGATTGATAACAATTCAGAAGAACACCGACCAAGAGAATATCTATAGAAGAGAGACGAAGTCTCCAACCTTTTTACGATGTTCCAATGAAGTGAGCAAGTCTGTGAGCGGAGATCCACCAACTCCACACATGAGAACTATATCACAAGACAGGTCGTATCTGAGCCTTGTAGATCATTAGAAGCTGACGAGAAGTGAAAAATAGACCCTTCTCCAAGGAAAATCAGAGAGAAACATTCGAAGACCGTCCCAGTCTGCTGACTTGTAATGCCAGGCACGACGTGCGGGTAACTTACCATTCATTGGAGCCAAATACGAACAAGTTGTTGAAATCAAAGTATGATCAGAATTACCCAAGGAAGAGTGAATTTTGATCTGATAAAGATCAGGATATGTAGTAAGGAACAAGTCCAGCGTATTTGCAAATTGGTTATTCGTATCAGGAATACGAGTGGGTTAATCAAGTTGTTCCAGATCATAAGTCATAGCAAATGCCTCTGCCTGTCGTCCTTTTTCATCTGTTCTATTCGGGGATATAAGCCATGAAGAATTATGTACATTGAAATCATCCAGTATGGCGACCTAAGCAGTTGGATGGTTTTCTTCGAATATGTAGATTTTTTCCGATAGAAATTCGTATAGTCTGTCAAAGGAGTCATTGTTACGTGATAAATAAAGACAACAGACAAATTTAGATTGTTGATGATTGACAAGCCTAAACCACATCACGTCAAAATATTTCGGTTCCAACCCTTCTTCGCGTTGGCACGATAAATTATTCCTAGAGTATAAACAAACACCACCTTCGAAACGAAAGCGAAAATAGAATAAATAACCTGGACCGAGCAAATGTACATTATTCGTATATGAATTGACCTGAGTTTCAGTAAGAATGAGAATGTCAGGTTTTTCTGTACCTTACACCCCCTTGGTACTCAGAGAAACACCGTCCAAGCCTTTTCAAGTCGTACATATCGATTTGTTTTTCTATGACAAGATATATTTTACACTTGTAGATGCTCACTCAAAATTCGCTCAAGCTTATGAAGTAGCCGGAAAAACCGCGATTCATATTGAAGGTTAAGTGGTAGAACAAACCTGTAGTGCTTCTACACTTCAGTTTTGAACTTCGCCTCGTGGATGTTATTTTCTATTTCAGCCAATAAAGACCATTTTATATATATATATATATATATATATATATATATATATTATATTATATTATATTATATTATATTATATTATATTATATTATATTATATTATATTATATTATATTATATTATATTATATTATATTATATTATATTATATTATATTATATTATATTATATTATATTATATTATATTATATTATATTATATTATATTATATTATATTATATTATATTATATTATATATACCTAAGCGGCGCCCTAATAAAATATTTTGCTTCCTTCAGCATTCCCGAATAATTATCAATCGATATCGGAACCGAATTCAATGATGACACTGTTAGAGATTCTTGAATTTACACAAGCTCAAAATTTATTTCACTATCCCAGCTCACCATGAATCTAATAGCACAGCTGAAAGATTTCATTCAAGCATTATTGAACACTTCAGAATATTGAAGAAAATGTACCCTTATGAAAGAGAAAACCTGATTGACTATGCTTTAATTGGCTATAATAGTTATATCCATTCATTCATTAAATCATTGACAGGAAATTCAGATCAGAATGATGCCAAGAAGTCATAACACCGATATCCGAAAATCAATCAAAAATGTAAGTGTTAATGAAAAATCAGATATCACTCCTTAAGAAATCAATTCAAAATTTCAGAGAAAGTACACAAACTATGGCGCATGGAGTGAGTATTGACTTTTGAATATTTTCTGATACAATTGGTTATTTCTCAAATGACCACATCTTTTCAAGTCATCTATGATGTTCTATAGAGATTCGTAGTAGTTATCACGTTTTCGAAATTGAATACTTTCCATGAACTTCATTTTTCAACCTATTTGAAAATATATCATCTGATATGTATGCGAAGTATGATTTTATTATTTGTGTTGGTGATTTTAATATCAATCTACCCGACATCAACCTGAAATTGAGTTTACACTTCAACACAATCTTCGAGTCCCTCGATCTGAATCAGCTAGTCTTAGAGCCGACGTGCTTCTCTTCTACTTGTGGTTCAATACTTGACTTGACTATTACAAATATTCACTGGGACAAATGTCGTACAGAAGTATTCTCAACTGATTCCTCAGATCATGTTTTGGTTAAAACTATTTTCGACTTCAACCCCACATGTTCAGTGTCAAGGAACAAAATCACGTATCGTCCTTTGGAAGAAATGAATTCAACACATTTTGAAAACGACTTTTCTGTTTCAATGTAATCTTATATTTGAAATTGATATATTGACGACAAAATCTCCTTACTCACTGATTACATGTTACAACTGTTGAATATACATGCTCAAATGGAAACAATTTGTTTCAAGAAGATACAGTATGCGCCACGGAACACCGATAAAGTGGAACTCATGCAAAAGTTACGTGACAAAGCCCTAGTGAGATCCAGAACTCTGAAAACAGCTGAAAGCTGGTCATATTATAAGCAACTTCGCAATTATACCAACCTCGCTATTGAAAAAGAAAAAAAAGGTTTTTTGTAAAATCAGTTCGATAATTGTAGTATAAAAGATGAATGGACTGAACTGATGAAATTGAATGTGGCGAAACAGAAAAGTACTAATATACTTGAGAATTGTTGAAACTCCAAATAAGTTTTTTACCAGCTCCACTGACAATCAGCTACCACCTTAAGAAGACATTATTAGTTCTTATAATAATAATCTGAAAACTAATATAAATTCATCCTTTAATTTTGAAACCACGACGAATGACGTGGTAACTAAAATTCTGTCAAGTATCAAATCTAAGGCTTTCACTACAGATAACTTATACTTAGATATTATAATTCTGTTCTGTCCATTCATCGTTCATATCATAAACGAATGTATTTCAGCATCATACTTTCCTGATGCATGGAAATTGCCAATGTTATAGCTCTTCCTAAAATGAGTCATCCGACGGAAATGAGTCATTTGAGATCTATAAGTTTGATGCCAACCCTCTCTAAAATTTCAGAAAAGATTATGGAAATCCAGATTAGAGAACACATGTCAAATCTCGATCTCTTTCATCTAAAACAATCAGGATTTCGTCAAGATATAGTTGGGCAATTGCTCTAGCGGACATTGTTGATGATCTGATCAGAGCGGATGATCGAAGCGAAATAAGCATACTGATACTACTCGACTACACAAAAGCCTTTGACATGATTGATCATGGAATTCTGCTTTCTATATCCCATTAGTTAGGATTTCCACTGACTTCTACGCAGTTTTTGGAATCCTTTCTCACCAACAATGTTGAATCAGGTGTACCGAAAGGAAGTATTTTGGGACCTTCGCTTTATATCATGTACTCGTCAAATTCTCAAACGTACTCACCTTCTTCAACTATCACTCTTACGCTGATGAAAACCAAATATACACCTCCTTCAAATATGAAAATTCTGCTTGTGCTGTAAATTCGATCAATATCGACCTGGAATAATGAAATGAAGCATCTTCAGATTAATGCAAACAAATCGTATACAATCATGTTACAAACAAATCACAAGTATATTGTTTGGATTCAGGTATCAAAAATATGCTATGTAATCATCTTGTTCTATCCCATTTTGATCATTGCGATAATGTTTATTGTCCCTGTTCAGATAATATTGATAAAAATCGTATACAAAATGTTCAAAACTCCTGTTAATGTTTGACGTACAGCATTCGTCGAACTCAGCGAGTTTCACATAAACTCAAGGAATGCACAATGGTCGAAAATTACATATCATGTTTATTTTCCAAAATTATAGAGTATAAGACACTACCTTACCTACATAATGAATTGAAATATCGTACTGACGTTCATAAATTGAATATTCGGCGAAAAAACTTACCGAGACTACCAACCCATAGAAAAGAAATTTTCAGAAGATCTTTCACCTACAACATCGCTGCTAATCTCAATAGATTGATCAAACTAAGTTTTTTTTGTCGTCAGCATGAGTCCACATGCCTTTGAGATCAAATATAAGCAGTATCTGTTGAAAAGCTGAATTTTGTTTTCACCCCCACTTTCCTTATCCTTCCCTTCTCTGCTATATCCTCCTCGTCCTTTATCTTCTTTTCTGTTGCCATTCGTATTAATTTTTCACATTCTCGTGGCACTGGTGGAAGAACAGAATCGAAGGCTCACCCTTCACCAATAAGCCATTTGTTCATCAGAATTCATATGTTTTTTATATGTAATCCATCCTATACCATGTATCTATATTGCAAATATATGTATCGGATGAACAATGAAAGATATTATTTTTCGTCTAAACAAACCTAGTTGGGTCCGTACTTCCCATTGCTCCGACCCAGTGGGCGCTAGTATCATTAACCAATGACCACTCCCCGTACTGTGGGGTAAGTGGTCATTGGCTCCGAGAATCGTGAGTTCTGAGTAGACGCAACGAACCGAGAATAACGACCTTCTGCATGCGGCCAGCCAAGATCTCTGCCGCATTACGGCATGTCTTGAGCTCCGAGAGTAGCATTGGTCTGGAACCACCGAGAACACCTATAATCAGAACCATAAACTTGAGAGAATAGTCTGGGTGGAGCCTATGGAGTTCGTGAAGTGAATCCTGGTACTTTGTATGTTTTTCCTCCCATTTCAGGACGATATTCGTTTCGGTAGGGGCCGGAAACCCAATAACGAATATCGTCTTTTTTCGGTAGTCGAAGAGGACTATATCAGGCTCATTGGCTTCTATTTTCCTGAAGGTGGGGAATGGAAAGTTTTAAAAAATTTGACACCTCCCATTCTCCACAACGGACTCAATATCCCCTGGAGCGTAGGGCAGTACCGGTGTCCTGTCTACTTCATACGAGTGGCGAAGAAAATAGTACAGCACTCGTAAAGGTGCGTCATGGCGATGGAAAAAGGCCGAGACCGCATAAACTGCACACGATGACAGCAGATGAATCAAAGTCTCGAGCGCCTTTCGGCAAACCCTGCATCTAGTATCAGGGACCTCTATATCCATCACGCGGCTCCAATAGACGAGGGTGTTGAAGACACCGTCTTGGAACGCCACCGGTTTCCAGGGGTGCCGCAGTTATATCCCCGTGTTTTCCTGAGCGCAACGGACAATGGCATGAGATGCAGAAGAGAATAGGGCTGAGGATATCTCCCTGGAAAACACCTCTTCTTATGATGACCGGCATCAGTAGTTCGATGCATCTCACTATTTGATCGAGTACCGTAAGGCACTCGAGTAAGTACAACAACAACCAATGTGATGTTGTATGTATGTTACGATAGTCGATCAAGGCCATAGAAGGATTCCGCTCATACTGCACGGAGTCCTACGTGATAAATCTATCGATCAGCAAGTTCTCCTTACAGCCCGCGGAACCCCTCTCCGACCCTTTTTGCTCATATATCCGTTCGAACACCGGGTCAACTGCTTGGAGAGTACGCATATGCAAGATGCGTGTTAACATCTTGTAACACGTATGCAAGCATGCTATCGTTCTGTAATTCTTAGGATCCGACAAATCTCCGTTCGTCGGGATTAGTACGGTTCGCCCCTCGACAAATCATTTCGGAATCAGCTGCTCTCCATTTAGCCGAGAAGTGAGTATATGGCCAAATGGTGGTGGGTGCTCGATAACTTTTTCCACAAATAGTTATCAAGCCATCAGGGCCTGGAGCAGCAAAGTTCTTCGAACCCTCAAGAGCTCTCCGAACTCCATCCGTGGTTATCGGTTGACGCAGTATTTCGGGCTCAGGCTGTTGAAGCCTCCTACAGAAAGCTTCAAACTGTGTCAGGGCTGGAATGTCTCGATTGAGTGGTGACGGATGCTCATAGATACCTTTCCAGGATTCCACCCGATCAGCGGATTCACAACACGCGGAGGTAACTGGAATAGGCGTGAGGGTTTCTCACGGTACTGTTTGTTCTCTGAGAAAGCCCCCGCCCGCCTCACTCGTGACTTTTTCGCAGTCACCAGCATTCGTATCCTCTAAAGGCAATGCTGCTTGATGGTGGGATCTCCGCAATTTTGTGGCAATTCGCCACACTGCGTACGTAAATGGTCTTAGAGCCGCTAAGTAGTCCATCACACATTGGATACGAGACGCGTGTTGTCTCGCCGACCCGATCTCAGCCTCCATCTTGTGTATGCGCTGTTCATGCTTCCTGATGGGGTTATTATCGTTATATCATTCGTTGAAACTTCTTGATTCTATTCAGAAGAAGACAATCCGTCTTGTTAGTGATTCTTCGCTCATTTCGTTCAAGTGTCGTAAAAGAGTCGAAAACTCATATCTCTTCTATTGATATATTTACCGTCGGTGCTTTTTTGAATTGTCATCAGTCGAGTACAGAATTCCCTTCCCTTTGTTGTGGGCTTGGAGACCTGTCGAACCTCTTGCTCAGGGATCTTCTTTCAGAAGAACAGCTGGACCTTGAAATTCCAGACCGGAGGAAGGTTTTCCCGAGGGTTACAAACTCAAAAAATCCAAAGCTAGCATCAATTCGTATCATAATATATCTTGAGCTTGTAGTCAATATAAAAGTTTTGGGCAATATTGGTGCCGTCGTATGTGGGGGTGTGTAAATATGCTTCCGGGGAGCGATCTATCTTACATGGTTCTCTCATGAGAGATTATTATATCACTCAGCTAATGAATACGCTTTCAACTGGTAATGAATACATATTGTTGGCTACGTTCAAGTTACAATTCGAAAATGATATTTTTTTTTGTTCTAAAATTGTTGTTGTTCTAAGATTGTTCTTTCCGTTAACCAGATGACGAACGTCAACCCTCAGAAGTCGAAACTTGTGCGAGCAATGGATCAACGAGGCCTGACCTTTCAACGTGCGATTACCCAGCACGGTGGCCCGGCGAGGACTCGAAGCCCGGCCTTCCGCTTGATAGGCAGATATGCTAACCACTACACTACCGAGATCGAGAACTGATATTCGACACTATTTGAAATTCACAGTTGTTATTTGCTCGAGAAATCGGTGAAATATTTTCAGTGTATCATTAGTCCATATCAATAATGTTCCAACTCATCGAATTGAGGAGTAGCATCTTATAGCTCGACCATACGCTTTCCCAGAGGGCATTTTCTTGACTGAACCTTTGGCATACACCAAACAACATATATCTTCCAGACCACTGCCTGCCATTACATATCCTATACAACCTAATGACATTGCCAGGTGAAAATAACCGAGCCTCAGTGACACGTAATTTACACCTGAAGTAAAAATACGTTTAATTACTATTATTGTGTTCAATATAAGAATAAAAATAATATTTGAAGCTGTTCATTATACGTCGGGTGTGGATGAAATAGTGTAAGCAACTTTCATGTAATGGATATAACATGATCGTTGCATAATATAATTTTCAGTGCGCTCAACGAACACTAGAAATATTATGTATGGCAAGCAAACGCTCGAAATCCGAAAGTGCTTGGGATGGCTCATGGTTTCTTTGTAGCTCCTGTATGTTCCATCTTATTTTGGGTCACAATACAGGTATTGTGACCCAAATGGGCATACAATATGAGTGTGTGGGAAAAAAACGGTTCTGTACGGAAATCGTGGTCTTAACTGATCCATAACAGAATTTATTTCAAATGGGAGTATGGGTAGATGGATTACAAATTGTTTAAAGTATTGTTTTAATATTGACGATTTTTTCAAAGATTTGTTGTGAATGTCATGTATTCCTATATATTCAAAAACCTTCTTCTCAATAAAATGCGAACGAAAACAATATTCGTAAAAGAGGTATGAATTGCGAAAAAGTAGCCAGGTTCAAATGACCATATCTCGGTCAATTTTCAACCAAAAAAAAAATTAGGTATTTCAGCACAGCATTCTGAAGGAAATTTAATATTCTTCTTTTTCATTTTCAGCAATGCCTATACCTATCTCAGCCCAAGAAAAAGATATGAACGAAAAAGCAAAAAAAACTCAAAATATCGAAATTTTGGCTTTTACTTTCAAGATGGTTTCGGCTGTTTTGGCATGGAGTTTTTTTTAATCATTTGGAAATCACCATTGCGATGGAAAATTCAATTCTCTACAAGAAGTTCGAATACCATATATTGAAATTTTGCTTTGTTCACGAGATATATCGAAAGAACTAAAAGGGGTGCCTTTTCACCCCCATCTTCAATTCCCACCCTCTAATTTAATAGAACTCCGCTATTCATTCTTCTTTTATAACCCATTGAACGATTCCTGTAACGTCTTAGTTCCTTATTGCCCTGTTTTTTAAGACATAATAGCCCATAAAAACAATTTTGACATAGAGAAAATGTATGCTGTAACTTTATTAATTCAGAAAAATCCCAACCGAACAGTTCATGTCCAGTTTTACGAAGGTTCCGAAGCTATTTGTATGTTGGAACAAGCCAATGGGAAATGATAACATATAAACATATACGAAAAAATAACCACTGTTTCATTATGCGGAGTCAAGAAAAATCAGCAACTCCAGAACGAACCGGAAGATATCATGAAAGAATTGAGCACATTGACGTTCGTCATTATGACATCAGAGAAAAAATCGGAAGATCGGATTGGTTGCATAGAAACGAGTGAGTATCAACCACAGGTATCAACAGAATATTGTCTTTTATGAATACGGTTTTACTGTTCAAGGGCCGTAATGCCCGGAACAGTTGTACTATTAGAGGTCGCACAGCGTCTGACGCCTAGTACTGCTCATATGACAAGTCATTTATACGTTTCTTTTCGAGCGTCAGACGCGAGCGTCAACCTCTGGCGGCTACAGACGCCGCGGCCCTACCCCTCTCGAGGCAGTCAAGCGTCAGCCGCAGGTTGTCAAAGTAGTGTCTGTACGATGTTGAGAGTTTCATTTTCTGCAGAAGAAGATGTTATATTGGTGAAATGGGTTGAAGTGATAGGATATGGATATCCGTTCGGTGACTGTTTGCTTAGATCTTCTTTTATCAACTCCAGTAGATAATTGAATCGAGAAATATTTAATCTAAAAAATTGCCTGAATTTTTCTTGATCTTTCAATGAATGTGTCTTCAATGAAGATTGACAAAAGCCTTCGTCAGTCCTGGTTTATGAATAATGGATGAACTTGTTCATTTTCTTTGCACATGCTGTTCAGTAAAATTTCTTCGTCCTCCACTTCTTATAATAGCAAATCGAATGAAAATATTTTTTTTTTCGTGTTTTTCTTTTCGCACATTTTTTCAAAATATGGTACTATAATGACAACAGATCACTCGCGTTTATACTTCATAGGAAATGGTATACTGGTGCCAGCTGTTTGCGTCATAGGAAACGCATCTTTAGGTGAACCGATCAGCAATTCTTGGTTATACTAAGAATAGCCAGTATTTTATTAGGTACATTCCATAGACAAATCACAGGACATTATTTTAATGTAAATACATGGTATTGGTTTGTTTCTGTTCTTCATGATGAAATCAGCTTCGAATTGACGAGACGATGTTCTATTGGACGTGTTGGAGAGGACATCACTTTATATGTCTATAGTTTTGTAGTAACTGACTGTCGAATTCCAAACTTTCTTTTGAATTATGTTTCTATCGTTAAACAATATTCAGTCCCGATTCAATCGATAATATTAGAGGCTGGTTTCATGAGTGCAGATGAACTAAAATCACTCTTTCAAAATTCACACTCATAATTATATGCAACAGGTGAACCAGAGGTTATATTATTCCTAGGATGGTTATTCTAGCTTTTCGATGTAAATGGAGAGAACACAAAGTAAACCTATAATGAAGGGCAGTGGCGGATCCAGGATCAGGTCAAGAGGGGGATTTATAACTCAAAATTTATATATATATATATATATATATATATATATATATATATATATATATATATATATATATACATAACAGAAGATTATGGGCTACCGTATAGCAAAAACTAGTCAAGATCCAAAAAAAGGTGAGAGAGATTGACATGAGAATTTGAAGGTGAGGCCAGGAGGTAAAGTTGGTTCGAAACTTTACTTTTTTTAAATCGAATCGAGTTGATTCAACCTAATCAACAGCATATTCTACTCATACTCATATATTCTAATCGTTACCGGCATACACAATACTCATCACAAATGTAAAAATTCTAATTTTTCAAATACTGCGCCAAAGAGTATCCAATGGCAGCCCTGTCAGAAATTTCTCGAACTTTTCCTCGATAAGCCTGACAAGTGTCAATTTTCTTTAAAGTGTCATCGAGAATAATTTGATAGTAAAAAGAAGCATTTCATTTTGTACCTACAACATGAAGAGGACTCTATTTTCATATTCTACTCGGCTTGATCCAGCGTCTGAACCGACTGAACTAGAAAAAAAAAGGAAAGAACAATCGGTGAGTCCAAAAATTCCAAGCGAAATTTGTTTGTTTGTTTGAGTAACATTCAATCCAGATCTTTTTTGTACTATTTTTAATTCTTGAGAGTTTTTTTTTTAGGAATTGGAGAATTATTGAATTGAATCAATTGATGAAATTGATTGTTGAAAAATGAAAATTTACTAATGTTTGAATGTAGCCTGCTCTTTAGTTTTCAATGGAATGTCATAATAATTATTGAAGTTCTTCAAATATAAAGCAAAAAAATGTATTCTATTTTATTTTTTTTGTCTTGCTCATGTGACATTTTCTCGTTCTCCAACAAAATTAAGTAATTAGGAGCCGATAAAAATTGAAAAAAATCTCTTATTTTCTCAATGGGGGGGGGGCCGGATCCGAAACCCCTCCCCCCGTGGATCCGCCACTGATGAAGGGTATCATAATATTTCAGTTGGTATTGAATCACAGGGAGTAGTGCTTCATTCACATCTGAGTAACCTATGAGTTGAAATTAGTGTTTCCAACGTAATAAAGATATGCTTGCTATTGGGATATATCATCAGAAATACATTTTCCAGGTTGAGTGAATAAACACCGCCCAAAAGTAAGCATTTCTGATTTTTTCCATTTGCCAAAGAGCCAGAACAAGGAACGACTAATGTTCCCGAAGGTAGTAGCGCTATTAGTTGTTTCAGTTATTTTTCAGAGGCGCATTTGTTATTTCATTTATAGGAAAACCTTAGAAAAACTCAAGTACTACCATGTGTGTTCTATGTTGATTAGTATGTTTCAACTCCAACTAGGGATATTCGATATACATCGATGCATCGAATTCACTCGATGTTCATAAATCGATGCATCGAATCGATCCGATGTTTTGAAAGGCTCTTGATTTATTCAATGTATCGATGTACTTTCATGAAACATCGAACCAATGATAAATACATTTACAAAGAGGGGGATTGACAATAATGCTCAGAGCAGCATCAACTTTAAGCATAAAAGACTCCTTTGAATGAAAAACTGAATGAAACGGGATTTAGTATAAAGAAAGATAAAGGATTGGAATAGGAAATGAAACAATTCAAGGCCAATTTTTTTTCTACAAAAGAAAATCTTCAATTTCAAACATTTGTAATTTTTTTTAAAGTTTTTGTTTCAGAATGGAACAAAAGTTCGCACTTCCTTGATCACCTTAAAAAATTTAATCAATCTTTTTTGTTAGTGGCGTCAGTTGGCCATTTTGAATTATCTGTTTCTCTCAAAAATCGAATTTGAGAAAACATCGATTTTGAAAAAACATCGATTCTTCGGTAATTATCCGTTAAGCGGGCTCCATCGTGAAATTAATAAATTTTTGGTGGAACTTACGTATTTTGGCCTCCTGAACAAAAAAGTCCAATAAAGTTTTTGGGGCTCGCAACTAGTTTCGGAGATACGGCCTCCCAAAGACAGGAAATCGGGGTTTTACGCCTGTTTGTTTCTTAGCCAATTCCGCTCGAAATTCCTCCTTCTTTCTACCAGCACAATATACTCATTCTATATATCCTTCTTCATCACTTTCCAACAGAATTTTAGGCATTTTTAGAAATCGCATCGCGCGTTCCATTGTTTTACTAACCTCGAATTTCTATGACGATTTACCTTTTAGAGTTTTATTGTGAAAAATGCTTATAATTCTATTGGAAAGTGATGAAGAAGGTGGTATAGAATGTGTATATTGTGCTGATGGAAAGAAGGATGAATTTCGAGCGGAATTGGCTGAATAAATAAACATAAATGTCAACCCTGAAAACCCCGATTTCCTGCCTTTGGGGGCCGTATCTCCGAAACTAGCTTCGAGCCCCAAAAACTTTATTAGATTTTTTTGTTCAGGAGACCGAAATACGTAAGTTCCACCAAAAATTTTTTAATTTCACGATGGAGCCCGCTTAACGGATAAATACCGCTTTTTCTAACCGATGTATCGGAAAACATCGATGCAGAGCTTCGATGCATTGCATCGGAAAATATATCGATGTATTTTCCAAGTGGACACCCCTAACTCCAACCTCTCTGTTTCTGTTCAGCTCGTTCACTTACAGGTCTATTCCGTAACTCATAGCGATGTCGTTATCCAACTACTATCGTTAAATTAGCGATATTTGTGTCGAATCTTATTCCGTAAAAATATAAAATCGTTGCAAGTCGGTAGTGAACGACATAATATAACGTTTGTTAACGGAAATAGAAATGGTTCAGTTGGCTAACGACTTGAAGTAGTTTTGTGGTATTTTTGATATATTGTTCATATGGATCGTTGAGAGCTAGCTACCGACCGACAGTTCTTTGATAACGGATCGTTCATTAACGGTGTTTTACGGAATAGATCTGTTAGTGTGTGAAAGGAAGGTAATGGCTACGATTTTGCTCGTAAGTTTTTACAAAATCGAAAAATACCGAATCGCAGTGGTGAAATAATTCTGTGATAATATGATTGAGAGCATTATTGAAATTGAAAAATGTATTCTTCAATCAACTCATTTTGTTATATCTAATATCACATTGTATGTGCAACCGAACCGACCAAATATGCCACCAAGCATGAAGTCATTCCATACCATATAATTACTTCGGAAATTAGAAAACGAACTTATACAATAATCATCCGGTATCCACTACACAAAAATTCCTGTGATTTCTTGAAATCTGCTTAGGCTTCATCGTAATCTTCATATTCATCAGGTTCATCTGTATCGATTCCATACATTTTTCTAGCTTCTCCACTTGGATCGTACTTATCACACAATTCCAAAAATAGGGGTCTGTAGTTCAATAGAAGATGCTGGAGTATAAGGCCTGCCTGTTTCTTCTGGATATTATTGCATTTTTTACATTGCGTTGCAATTGCATCTGGGATGATCTCTGTAAGAAAAAAAAATACTCAAGAACATATAGCAATTGGAATAGTGGATATTCAATGAACACATTTTCTCTACAACCTTGAAAAACAATTTTGCGTCCCCTCAGATCAAGCTTTTCCTTTGAAAAAATACCTAAATGCGACCGTATCCCCGCATATCATAATTTTATAGGAATTCACAACGGTGAAACTGATCTCGATTATTATGGAGAACATGAATATGCAAAGACATGAAAACGCTGTTCAAGTAAACCAAGGACAAGGAAGAAATAATAATGAATCATCCAGAGAAGCAAAACAAATCAGAGAGACGTTTGAAGAATGCTTGAAAGAACATCAGTATGTATTTCGTATAAATATTATTTCGATTTATACGAATAAAAAATGTTAAACTTTCGTTTTTCTCAGTATAACATAACATAGCCTCATAATAAACGATGAGTTTTGGAACCTTTGGTGTAAAAGTTGAAACTTTTCCTAGAGATCAATTACCCTAACACCAAACTGATATTTTCGCACTCGACGCGCGTTTCGAAACAAGATTAGCATCTCCAGGAGAAGAATTAATCTAATCAATTTCTCGGTAATGAACTGGGGGTCGATTCTCGGGAACCGAACGTATACGCTCGTGATGTTCTATCGCAGTTCAGCACACACATTTCATATCGCTCTTCGTTATTCTGAACGATACGTTCGTCGAACGTACGATCTCGAGAATCAGACCCCTGACTACCTGCAAGTTCCGTCATCTGTTAGTATTAATTTCTGATTACTTCCTCAACAATAAATTGAAAAGCGGGCTAAAAGGGATAGGTCCCTTGTCACCATTCATTATTAGAATAATCAACAGTAGCAAACGAAGTCCATATCGGACCGGAAAACTTTAGGTATATAAATAACTAACCTCAGCTCTACATTTAGTATCAATTTTCTTCTCCTGAAGATGCTAACCTTGTTAGCGAAACGCGCGTCGAGTGCAAAAATATCAGTTTGGTGTTAGGGTAATTTTTCACAAAACTAATTACCTTCTACACCACAAGCAAATCTAACTTCTGACCAAAGTTTATCTGTCACGCTTTTGTTTTGTCTCTTTGGAGACATCATGGACCTAAAGTCGCTTAGAAATCAAACCGAATTGAAAACAGAGCGACACGCTTAGTCGCTGAGCGATTTTTCGCTGGGCGATTTTTAGGTATGGCCACTCCAATAATGTGGTCTGGCCGTGATACTTATAAAGAAAATGACAACTTATGAAGTTGATTTTTTACAATAGAAACATTGCGATCTGTCACTTTATGAATATTATAAACGAAACTCACTATGGTATGAACTGAGTTCATATTTACTTCTCTCCAAGTTCCATCCAAGTTTTCATTTCTATACAGCGCGGCATCCAATTCCACCTCCGAATGCGGGGAAAAAATCACAAGAATTCTGTTCATAAGACGAAGAGAGTCATATCCAATTCGATCATATACATCTATGAGATAAATCTGATTATTCCAGACCCAGGTAAGATACCAAGAAAGCAAATACATTAAATCTCAATGAGTCTATGAATGAGTTATCCATCTGAGAAACAACTCCTGAATATCAGGCCTATCGACATTATTCCTCGTGCTATCATCATTTGTCAATAGTCAATGTATTTTGAAGAATGTTGATGAATTTTAAATTTCTCAAATTGATTCATCTTCACACAACACACTGATAATTCATGAAAAATTAGTTTCACATAAAATTGTCACTAACGCGGTTTCTTCTGGAAGGCAAAAATGGTTTCTATCTCTAGCGTTCGCTTCTTCCGCGAAAAAAAAATCTACGATCGTGACCCTTTCGTCAAAAACGAAAAGTAACGAGGCGAGTTTTTTTCCCCTGATGATTATAAATCTCAAACTACTGACAATAAAATAATACAGTCGATGACGACTATCTTCCTATGACAACTTAAAATGCTAAACAACCTGGCCGCGCCGGGTTGAATTTTAATTCAACGCAAAAAATAAATTCGTCTATAATCCAATAATGAGTGATACAGCACTCTGCTGAACCAAATACAAAATAAAAAATTAATGAAAATAAATAGAATAGAAATGCATTTCATAAGATGTTCACTTATGAACCGATTTTCAATTTACTGGTTTGGCAAAGAGCAAAGTTTAACGGTTGGACAACTATAAGAGCCGTTTTTTGTTCGTACAAGAGCGGACCTAATCACACCATCTCTGCCTGGATATACCTTTTCCATGATAGCTAAAGGACATTGTAAAGGTGAATGATTCTCGTTAATAATTCTAACTACCATTCCTTCTTTGATTGGATTAGAAGTGTTCCATTTCTGTCGAACTTGAAGGGTTGAGACGTATTCAAGATGCCAACGTTTCCAATATTGATTTCCAATTGAATCTAACAATTTATATCTATTCAAGAGATTGACGTTTGCAGAAAAGGTATTTTCAACTGGTAATGAATTCAACGGGGATCCGTAGAGAAAATGTGCGGGTGTTGAAGCTACTAGATCTGTTGGATAGTTAGATAAACAGTAATTATTATCAATTCGTATAAGGGCGGTATTGAACAAGTGAAACTTCCATTGGATGGTTTACACTTGGGTTCGTGTTTGAATGAATTGTCAAATTGGTTCGACCCTTCAAAAGTTTTTTTGTTCCACCTATACCGATAACATTCGAATTACTCCAGTCATTATATACATTTGGAAATGCAAATGAACCGAGAAAGCTAAATTTTAGATATTATGTTGGGGGAGGCTAGAAAAGCCTAAGTTCAAATTGTCGACCAAAATAGCCTTGTGGGTTTTCCGCCATCTTGAAAAAGGGTTAAATTTATGGTGTTTTTATCATTACTCGGTTCCCCGTTGAGATACGAAAATTTGTATTGAATACTTTTTTGTTGCTTTTTGCACGATCTACAATTAAAGTTCTATACATTTTTCACGTATCGATCATCGTTATCGAGATATCGATGATAAATCGCTATTTTCTTTTTTCTCGTGAAAGATATCGAGAAATGTTTGAAATGAAACTTGTAGAGCATGTCCAGACCTACAAATACGTTTTTTTATTTTTTATTTCCGACAAAAGTTACGACCTCTAGCGCGCCACAAAGTCGGCCTCAGCGCGCCCGACGCTGCAATGTGCGTCTGGCCATAGAGCGACCGTTAGAGTTAGAGAACTGGATACCAAATTTTGTTCAAATTTAGTCCCTCTTCCTTTCTGTTGAAGCAAAAAAATTTGGTATCCAGTTCTAACAACAGCTAAGACGAAACCAGATAGAACCAGGGAATCGGACGACCAACAGAACACTGGCGGAACGAAAAATAAAAACGAGTCAATTCCAGATTTGCAATCAGTCGTAGTAAACTCACATAGAGGAGTTCAACTAAGACCACGCCGCTGAAGATGGCTGCCGCAGATGTTGCCGAAAGCTCCGGAAGTCAAAATTCCACCACACGGCCCTCAAGCCCGAAAAAACAGAGATGTATTAACACCGGCCGTGAAAGCCTACATTCTTTCATAAGACGTATAATCTTTCACTGCTCCCACCAAAGGAAAACGCAGTCCGCCAACACGTTTTCCGGACATATCTTCAAATACAAACGGGGCTCGGAATTTTCAAAGATCCTCAGGAATGGGGTTGCGAACAGAGTAATTACGGGCTTGAACCAATTTGCACCACAGTCGCACCCGCTCCACCCGAACTTTTAAAAGTCATTTCGTGCAAATGTAAAGGAAAATGTTGAGCTGCTTGTGGGTGCAGGAAAGCAGGAATTAGTTGCTCCGTTATTTGGCTTCACTGAAGTGGACAGACGTGCGACAATGTCGCCAGAGTCGATATTTTATTCAACGACGATCACGATGATAACGATGACGATTTTTTGACCGTCACAGCATCATTTCCTGCGATTGACGAAGTTTCACGACTCGAAGAGTCTACCGAGGAGAAGTTTGAACAGCCAGGACCATCAAAACGCCGAAAAACGTGTGAAAAAAATGACTGCCTGTAATTATTGTTTTTGCTGCATAACAATCATTTGAATAATAAATTTCATGTATTCGATATATAATTTGGCTGGTTTATCAATTTATTTTGTATTGCAATAATTCCCTGACGTGTGGATAGAACCGTGCGAGCGGCTAAATAAACACCGGACACAGTCTTATTGACTTTGTTGTGGCGCGCTAGAGGTCGTAACTTTTGTCGGAAATAAAAAATTAAAAAATGAATTTGTAGGTCTGGATACGCTCTACAAGTTCAATTTCGATTATTCCTCGATATCTTTCACGAGAAAAAAGAAAATAGCGAAAAACAATTTGTCCTCCCCAAATGTATGGTTGTTTTCATCGATATCTCGTTAACGATGATCGATACGTGAAAAATGTATGAGACCTCGATTGTAGATCGTACAAAAAGCAGCAGAAAAGTATTCGATAAAAATTTTCGTATCTCAACGGGGAACCGAGTAATGATGAAAAAACTGAATTTAACCCTTTTTGAAGATGGCGGAAAACCCACAAGGTTATTTTGGTCGACAATTTGAACTTAAGCATTTCTAGCCCACCCCAACATAATATCTACAATTTGGCTTTCTCGGTTCATTTGCATTTCTAACCCGATTTTTTCGACGTAATGACTGGAGTAAATTAATTTTTGTGTACGGTAAACCTAATTTTTTACGATATTCCAGTGTCAATAAATTGGACATAGAACCGCTGTCAATTAGGAATCGAATATTTTGTAGTTTATTCCAGCGATCGAATACTTTACCTTCAGCTGTGCTCAACGAAACTTTTTTTGGTTCATTGAATTCTATAGAATTTTTTGTGCAATAAGTATGACCATTCTCCTGGAAAGATTCTAATTTATTTTCGGCACTTGTGGAGGGTTGGTTCAATGAATTGTCAGAGGAATGATTCTTTTCATTTTTATCGTTATTTTTATCATATCTATGAAGTAACGTGTGATGTTTTCAGTTCGCATCGTAAACAGGAAAATTTCTATGGACATGAGCTAACTTTATGTTTTTTGGAGAAACAATCGAAACACAAATTATTATCTTTGATAATTTTGTATTTTTGTTCAAAGAAATAATTCTTGAATTGTTGACAATCTTTCAAAAGATGAAAGCCTTTATGGAATGAATGGTAATGGTTCGGACTTTATCGTTATTTTTATTATATCTATGAAGTAACGTGTGATGTTTCAATTCGCATCGTAAACAGGAAAATTTTAATGGACATGAGCTAACTTTATGTTTTTTGGAGAAACAATTGAAACACAAATTATTATCTTTGTTTATTCTGTATTTTTGTTCAAAGGAATCATCTTTAAATTGTTGACAATCTTTCAAAAGATGAAAGCCTTCATGGTATGAATGGTAATGGTTTGGACTCCCATTGTCTATATCATTAACTATATTGAAACCTGCTTCTAAGAACGGAAGGATTAAAATAAAATCAAGTGAGAAAATCAAATCAAAATAAAATTTTTGGGCAATAAAGAAACTAGGGATTGATTGATCAAAGAAAATACAGTTGTTACAAAAATCGAGATATCGAATATGAAATACTAGTCAAAAATGTAAATGAAGAAATTGAATGAAATATTATGAAAAAATATTGAAACCATGATGACAGTCATCACCCGAAGACGATTGCGGATACCAGCAATCGAAACGTCGTTGAGTACACTCAATTTTAAAATTGATTTCAACATTTATTCATAATATTTCATTCAATTTCTTCATTCATTTTTTTTGATTAGTATTTCATATTCAATGCCTCGATTTTTTTGTCACAATGTTATTTCATTCATTTCGGTATTTGAATTTCTTTTGACTCATATTTCATATTCGATATCTCGATTTTTTTATCAACAGTATTTTCTTTGATCAATCGATTCCTAATTTCATTATTCACCAAAAATTTCATTTTGTTTTGATTTTCTCACGTGATTTGTATTTTAATCCTTCCGTTCTTAGCAGCAGGTTTCAATAGAGTTGATAATATAGACAATGGAAGTCCGAACCATTACCATTCAGCAAGGAAAATTGTCAACCACTTTCAAGCAAACCTTTATGGATGCTATACAATAAGTATTTGTACCAGAATCAGGTTTCATTTTTGGGAAAGTTCAGACTGATTTTTTTTAGTACAAGAATTCAAACGAGGTTTGTCATTTATATGAACTATTCGAACTATTTTACTTTGTTTCTGCATAAATTTGATTAATAAATCGTATGTAGGCAAATCTGTACTAGTACAAACAAGTTCTAGAGAATTTATAGATTCTTGAGCCAATTTGGACATGGCAATATGAGTAAAAATGACATCAGCTACATCATTCAATTTCAAACGTTTTAGGGCATTGATATTGGTATCAAAATTTTCTAGAAACTGCTGTCGAAAGTTTTCACAAAATATAATAATTGTCTGGAATAGTTTCAACAGCGTTACATGGTCTTAGTGCTTTGCCAGTTGAAGTTCCGAGTAAATAATGTTATTTTTTGGCATAACTGAATTCAACTTTGAAATGGGCTTACTGCTTGGAGTTCTCATGAAAAAGAGGTCATATTGCAAGATCATCCCCATCAAACTTCACCAATTGTATTCAAGGCACGAATAATGTAGGTCTATTTTCAATATTTGGGTCGAGACTTGAAGATTTGATCAATAACGAAGCTGCCAAATACTCAACGTTGCTCAAGAGATCTTCGAAACCACCCATTGAACTATAACTCACATGTTCATCAGGAAATAACACTTGTTTGAGCTCTACAATGCTTTGAACAACGTCACGATATTCACCAGCTGATTTTGATGTTCTAAATTGTTCTAAAATTGTTCGTTTTCGTTAACCAGCTGACGAACGTCAACCCTCAGAAGTCGAAACTTGTGCGAGCAATGGATCAACGATGTACTGCATCGAACTCCAAAATTATCTTTATATGTTGCATTCACTTCGTCTCTTTGAAAAGCATGACTGGCATTGTAACACAATTGGATTCGTTCAAAAATGTTGTCTCGCTGAGCTAGAAGCCTATCTAATTTCAATTCATCTTTGAATTCCGGCCTCTTGAATTTCATTTTCACCTTCGGAAATTAAATTCAAATAAAATATCAGTAATTATAATGCAACCGTTTACTGGATTGAAAACAATTGCTTTCGAAGTATCGAGAACGACAGGCGGGAAAAGCGGTTAAAACAAGTCTTGTTTTTTTCCATTTACTTTGGACAAAATAAAATGAATGAAATATTTGGTTCAACGAAAATTTGTAACATGGAATTCTCTGAAGAAATTTATTGGAAATAAAATCAAAAAAACACTTATTATGTAAGTGAAAAAGGCAGAGGCTAAACTATAACCACACATTCGTCAAATTCAACTAGAAGGGAAACACTCGCTAGTGGCAATTTTGAGAACAACTAGGCTTTTTTGAACGCACCCAATATTTGAATGGAATTTCTTGAAGTTGACTGTATAGAAAATCAACATAATATGTAGAAACCGAAAGGGCTTACCGAAGTTTCCTGAAGTGAAAATTTTCTTCTGCTGGTTTCCTCACCATTATTTGAGAAAAGGATTGTTTTTAGGGTCAAGGAAAGGATGATACGGTCCATATTACAGTTTGTAAATGTATACTGTTCGCATGTGTGGAGTTCAACACCAAAAAATACTCTACCATATGTACTTATCTGCTCCACCACAGAAATATTATGTAGTCGGATATGACGAGTGATATCTTTTTTATCTGAGAAATTCGTTGAATATTGGTATTTGCTCTATACGAACCCCATTAAAACTATTGTATGGTTTTAATGATGAATTCTTTAGGACAAGTAATTTCTCTGAGTATATATTTATGATTTCTATTCCTCTGTCTGGAATCTTTGGGTATGATGACATGATTTGTGCTTTGTAATAGAGAATTTTGATAAAACCATCTTTCACACTTTTACTAAACGGAAATGAAGAGATTTTACTGAGTATGGATTGATGTTGGAAAAATTCAATAAGAAGTAGGTTGTGGCAAGATCAACAATCGGTATGGCTATTGATGAATTAGTTATGTTAGTGTCACATTTCGACACTACCCACCAAATATCCGATCTCGATACAAATTTTCAAAAAAGTTTAAAATAAGAGGCAGAAAAGCTTCCGAAACGTCGCCAAGTAGTAGTACATCCAGTTTCTGATATAATTTTTATGTCAACCTCAAAATTAATTGAAAATCGAGTAACTGACAGAATATTCCGTCAATTTCGCTTCTGATGATATATATAACTATTACTCTTCTGAAATATCTTTCAATTTCACCAATTCTTTCCTTATTCTTCATTCTTTTATTATTGTCCCGACCAGTGCAGTTGTTATATTTCAGTTTGGTGCGTTGGGATATTTATCGCAAAAAATGCCCTCCTCTTTATCTTTCCATATTCATAATCCTTGAGAAACTAAATTAAATTCAAATTTATTTTTTTCTTTGTCATGTTCACCGTATGTTTTCTCTTCTGTGATGGTCTGAAGATTTTTGTATAATTTAAAATGTAGGTATAATTCCGACAGTATCGGTGTTATTTCTGAACATAACAACTCTTGGTAAATCCCAATAACGTCAAACCGTACTCGAGAAATCAAGATCGATTAACGAACTTGTTGGCCTCGAAACATACAGAATCAGATGGGTTGATTTTTTACTCGAGGATAAGACTTTTTTCGACTGATAAATTAATCACAAACATAATCTGGTAACATGTTAACAGAAAATTAATTACTTTCGTAGGTCATTCTGAGAGATCATTATCTTGGACTGTAATATGAAAAAAAAAACTCAAAACTGTGGAAGGAGGTGATTGTCGTCATTCCTGAATTACTTCTGTTCATCATGGAATTTTTCGCGTTCCCAACATGTACAGTGTGATTCGGGTTCAGAGCAATCGGACAGTTGGACAGTGACGATTTTATGGAGTGAAAACAGCCGGTTGATCATAAAAGATCAATGATATATCATTTCACCCATTGGGAGTATAGCTCTCTGGAAATAAAGAGTTATATTGATGGGTATATAAAAAGCAGTAGCAGAGTTATACCAGTTATATATCAGTTTAAAAAATGAATTACTTGATCACGAAAAAACGAAAGAGTATTCGTGAGTATTCATCAAAACACAATGCTATCCTGTCAAACAGCAGTCGTCAAATGATGAATAATATCAAATGAATCCTGACAATTTATTCTCCACAGTATCCCACCGGAAAAGGGGTTTTTTGGAATCATTTATTTGTTAGCTATCTATACTTATATTATAAAGAGGTTTGTTTATAACTTTGTTTCTTTGTAGGGGATACTTTTCGGAATTACTGATCCGATCATTAAAATTCTGTCACTAACAGAAAGCTACATTATTCAAGGGTGATATAGGCTATATGGGCTTCAATGGTGTGCGCTGATTAAACGGATTGGTATAGACGATCTCCCTGAGTTGTAAAAAAAGTCGTGGTACTATATTATATAGCCTTTTGTGAATCACTGATGAAGAGGTTTTTTCGTTTGTCTTTACCTGAATAAGTGACTGGCGGATTAACGGACAGCCTGAACTGCTGATCGTAGAGACTTGAAACTGGAGAGAGAGAAAGAGAATGATAGGATAGGTTTCCGGGGTCGGATATGTGATAACTGGAACTTCTGGTTGAACCGCGCCTGGAATCATTCTTCTGTCGACATTTCGGTTTCCCTGACCCCTCAACTCTCATCTCGACAAAGTGAAGACTGTGGTTTTGTGGATAGAGGAATGGTATTTATAACAAGAGTCCGACAATGTTAAACATATGGTCGGATCCGACGTAGGTCTGGTTTGGAAAGGATTCGGGGTGATGTTTGAAGAGAGTCGAAGTCATGCCCGAATTGCGTACTGCTAGTTCGTGCTCGTAGGATACTCATCGGTTTGTCTGTCCTAAAGGCTTGGTTCCGCTTGTGCAGCGGACGCATGCAGCCACTGCTTGCAGCCGCTGCTGCAGCGGTCGCAGGGACTGATATCCGTGCATCCTTATGGCATTGGTTCTACAAGCGCGTCGGTCGCATCGCATCGCATGCGACGGCTGCATCGACTGCTAGGGGGACCAGTCTGGACGCAGCGGTCGAGCAGTCGTTGTACCCGAACACGTGGTTTTGAGTATTTTATTGTTTAATTCTTGTGTTTTGCATAATAAAAAAAAAGATGAATGGTGATAAACACTTCTCCCGTGATGAGAAAATGGCAGTGATCGAATTGGTGTCATTTCACAAATGTTTGCATGACAATAGGATCGTCTTCTTCTTCGTCTAAAGGCTTGGTTCCGCTAGTGCAGCGGACGCATGCAGCCACTGCTTGCAGCCGCTGCTGCAGCGGTCGCAGGGACTGATATCCGTGCGTCCTTATGGCATTGATTCTACAAGCGCGTCGGTCGCATCGCATCGCATGCATCGACTGCTAGGGGGACCAGTCTGGACGCAGCGGTCGAGCAGTCGTTGTACCCGAACACGTGGTTTTAAGTATTTTATTGTTTAATTCTTGTGTTTTGCATTAAAAAAAAGGTGATTGGTGATAAACACTTCTCCCGTGATGAAGAAATGGCACTGATTGAATTGGTGTCATTCCACAAACGTTTGTATCACAATAGCATCGTCTTCTTCTTCGTCAAACAAATAAAGAGCTAATAATCAGGGTTGGGCTGATTAAAATCAAATTATTGAAATCTCGATTGAAATCATGATTTAAATCGCGTGATTTTTGAAATCAAAATCATGATTTAAATCAATTTTTGTTTTTTTTATTCGGAACTAGATAACAACATAATATAAAAGTGTTCTCGAAGATCAAAAGAAGTATTTGCTTTTATCAAAAACAACAAAAAAGAAGTACATAATTCCAAATTCTCAAACTAAACGTAACAACTAAATTTTATTACTGTATATTTTCAGTCTATTCATTTGCGTTATACAATTTAAACGAAAACACGAGTTTTCCTCCTTTTTCTATGCCTAATCTGTTTCTAATATCCGAGTATACAACTAGCGAAATGCGTGAAATTGTTGGGCAACGTTAATTTATAGGTTGAGAAGGAAAACAAGCCTCGACAGGAATATTCTTGCAAAAAGCACAACAAAAGCGTTCGTGTTCGTGCCTGTATAGCGAGTGTATAGGACAGAAGGAAAACAAATCGCGACAAGAATTTTCTTGCAAGAAATTCGTTGTCACAAGTTTCTGAGCTGCAAATTGTATTAAAATTTTTAGACTTATACATTAAAATAATTAACAATAATTTCAAAGAACCAAAATGTTCAAATTTTATATTCAAATTTAAAAAATCAAGAAAATCAAATAAATCGTGATTAAAAAAAAACAATGATTTTTGAATTTTTTAATAAAAATCAGATTTTGCCCCACCCTGCTAATAATGCACCACGATCAATCAATTCATCTTGAAAGCTCAAAATGAACTGACTAGACTAGCCCGAGTCTGCCCGAGTTTTCAAAAACGCTTGCGTCTTGCGTTTCCACTGCACAAGGTGAACCACTTCCTACTAAGCAGCCAAACGCAGCAGCGGCTGCAAGCAGTGGCTGCATGCGTCCGCTGCACAAGCGGAACCAAGCCTTTAGTATGTTCTCGGGCAGTCGTGACAAGGAACTTCATATATTCCTTGTGATTCGTTGGGTATCTTTAGGTGAGCGCAGCAAAGAGGATATTTGATTTTTTTCTGTGAAAATCGTATTGTCATCGTGTTTCGTCACAATTTCGCTCACTTTATCAGTGACTCCCCGAATGAAAGGAAGGAAAACTCTCGGGCATTCAGCCGGGTCTTCCGGTGGATTGGGATGCGAGAAGCGGGTATGTTGGCGTTGAATGGTTTTCTGGATCTGGGGGTAGGAATAATCGTTTTGAATAAGGACGGATGCGAGATTTTTCAGCTCGCTGGGTCTATTGTGGTCATCTGTGAGTTTGATGGATCTGTTAATAAGAGAGTTCAGTACGGAGCTCTCTTGGGCTGGATGATGGTGGGAGTTGGCATTGAGGTATGTGGTGGTGTGTATGGGTTTTCAGTAGACAGTATGAGTGAAGTAATCGTTGGATTTTGTGATATGGACATCTTAGAGAGGGATAGCGTAGTTCATCTCCATTTTCATGGTGAATTTTATATCGAAATGAATATTGTTCAGGTGATGGAGGGAGGTGTATAGACTTTCGGATCCGAAAGATTCCCTTCCTTTCTTAGGGAAATCACTGATGAAGTAAGCCGAATTCTGCCAGAACACAACTCCAAAACAGTTTCACAGCAAACAATCACATATTCTCTTTCCTGTGCTCACCTAAAGATATAATGTCCAAGGAATCACGAGGCATATATGAAATTCCTTGTCAAGACTGCCCGAGAACGTATATAGGACAGACAAACCGACGAGTATCGAACAGGTTCTACAAGCCAGAACTAGCAGTACGTAATTCGGACATGAGCTCGACCCTCTTCGAACGTCACCACGAAACCGGACAAAAAATCGACTTCAACAACATGGAAACCATGGCCACAGCAAAAACTCTCCACTCCAGAACAATTCGCGAAGCAATGGAAATTGAAAAACGTTCTTGATGCTTCAACAAACGAGACGACTCACAAAGGCTTCCCAATTCCTGAAAACCATTTCTATCCCATCGAACAAATCCTTCAATGAATCCTTTTCAAACCAGACCTACGTTGGATCCTACCACATGTTTAACATTGTCGGACTCTTATATTTTCATAAACACCATTCCTCTATCCACAATTAGTTGGGGGTTAGAGAGACTTAGACCTCGGCACCAAGTCGTGAAAAAGTCTTGATAATAGCTCCAAAGTGGGAGCCGAAACGTCGACAGAAGAACGATTCCAGGCGCGGTTCAACCATGCATATATGCAAGATGGTCTTTACGAGTTTTTCAACCGTTTGGTTTCTTCCGAATTGTTCGATGTTCCGACTTCCATTTTGAAGTCATTCTCAAAAACTATCAGACGAATATTTGTCCTTGACGTCCTGGCCAATAACTCCCTCACGAAATAACCGAGCAAGTTGAAGCAGAGACTTCAATTGTCTGGTCGCCAAAAATAAAGTTATTTATAATAATTCTCCTCAAATTTTATCCGACTCTAGGATCAATTACGAGAAAACTGGTTCGATACTATCGATGAGTATATCACTCACCACTCTCCCAGCAACTTTCTCAAATAACTTATTCCGGTATCTTCAACGCGAAGCGCAATATCAAGAATCCACCTTTTTCGTAGGATCGCAGTAGGCTAGGTTTGAGGCTGTAAGTCAGGTTAACTGTTGAGAAAAGTGCGACTTATGAAGGTCTACTCCTATACCAAAAATCAAATCTCCTTTTTCAAAACTGACTCACATACAGGCTTTGTCTTGCTTGGTTATTCCGTAAGGGGAATAACTAGCCAGGACGGTATTGACATATATTTGTCCAACAGTTCTCGATAATGACTTCGAGATGGAAGTCGAAACGTCGAACGATCGAACAAAAACCATCAACGGATATAAACCCAGAAGAAACAATTTTCACATAGAAAAAGATCCGTGAAAAACATCTAATTCTACATAATCATTGCGAACCGAATCCTTGCTATGAAACATGTTTTTTTTTCAATAAATGGATGATAGTTATAATGTACCAATTTCAACTGAATAGCTCATTTTCCGACAGACCACATGGAATTTTGTAAAAGAAGTACCTATATTCGAAGTGAACGGAAGGTTTCCGAATCTAATTCAGTGATAACTGTACTACCCGATCTCATCAAGGTAGAGACTCTTTCTGAAACCTATTCTTCATCAAGTGATAATACTCGGAAAAGGAAGGAATAATATCAAAAATCAACGTGAGTCGAGGGTTCCTCACGAGTGTAAGTACATTTCAGTTGACTTGGCTGGAGAGGGTGTGCACCGGCGCCATCCTGAAAAATATTCCCCAAATGATGAGACGTACGTTAAAAAGAATAAAATTTTCCTGTAGAAAATTGAATATCACATTTGTTGAGTCATATCTTTCCTTATCGTACAATTCATGCTCTCGCATACATTCTGGACAAACACGTTATGATCGGAAAAATTCAGAACATATTCGTTTTGGCAATCTTTCACATTAAAATCTGTAGCCCATGAAATATCGTACATCTTTGGTATGGAACATTTTTTAGTGGAACTGAACGTGTCACCATTCGTCTGATCCTCAGAAAAGGATAGATGTTTAACACTCATTTACAAATAGCAAACCTATGAATTGAAAATCAATTGTGTTGATTCATAATCATTTACTGAATGGAGAGTTCTAGGTTTTCCGCTTCCTACTCAACAGTCTGAATGAATTCAAAATTAACACTCAAAGAGTAACATTCGAGCAGATCCGTGCACTGTATCATAATGTGGATCTTTGTAGAATATTTGAGAATATTCCGTGTATCTACTAGCAACTGTGATCCCAAAAAACTCCGTTAGACTTTTGCTTCATAAAGTTTTTTCTGAAAGGCAATACCTTTCGACTCATTCGCGTGTGGAATAGTAGGTTTTCAGGCAAAAAAAAACACGTTTTCAGCTTCTTTATCGCGAATAACTGGAAAAATATGCATTTTAAAGAAAAACCGATTTTTCGCTAAATTACGAAAGTGATTTTCTCTTCAAGCTCAATTTTTTTCACAAATAAGTACTTTCAACTGGTCAAACACTCAAAACGTATTGAAAGAACATGAATTAAGTAAAGTGGCAACGATTTGTTTCGAATGGGGCGGAAGAGAGTAGGAGATTTTCTCTATTTTTTCCAACGAAGAAATAAGAATCGAGATTATTCCCTTCATACTTAGCTTAGTTTTGATGCTGGGAACTTTTCAAAAAATAAAAATAAAGGTTTTTCAAAGGACTTCAAAAAAAGTTCAATGAGTTTTCCCCGGAAAATGCATTGGATTTTGGTTATTGTATGTAGAAACTTTCCACTTTGGCGTTTAAAAATAGCAATCAACTCCCAACAAGCAATAATTCCATTTGTATTGGGTCCGCATACATAATGAGTAAACAACTTTTTTTTGTTTTAAGTTATAATTTGCTCTCTACAGGTTTTTCGATAAAATGCATATTTTTGCAGTTATTCGCGAATCTGAAAACGTATTTTTTTTTGAAAACCAATAATTTCACTCGCGAGTAAGTCGAAAATTATTGCCCTTCAGAAAAAACTTCGTAGAACAAAAGTTGCTTGGAACGAGCCACTCCATCGATATCCGCACTTATTTTCAATGAAAAATTTTTCACCCCTAAGAAGGGATGGCATCCACCGCCAGGGTAAGAGCAACCCCCGGCACAGGGTACACTTTGAAATGGATGGGAAGTGGAAACTGAATCCAAATTTTCATGAAAATCGGTGATGAATGTGATAAATACACAGTCTACACTTTTTTTAACGTCATTGACTGGGTTTCAAATGGAATTTACAGGCAGAAGCACCTTCGAGAAAAAAACAAATTCACGTAGTTTTTACTTTCCGAAACCCCCTATTGCTGATATATATGGTGTGGAGGTAACCTCATTGCATTCTAGGAGAATCAATTCATGTTCGAAATGGTAATACAAAAGAATCGTATTCATCATTCATTCATCATTATAGGAATAATCAATTACCTTTGAGAAATCTTCCTTCTGGGGGACATGGTCCTCTATCCATCAGACAATCACCGTACCTTCGCACCAATCTTGCGCTTGCTAAAACTCCAGCTACGTCAAAGTTGTCATATTTCGAGGAGTATTTTTCCACCGCCCTCTCTACCCTATGCAATGACGTAGCTGACACAAAATTTCCATCTTTCAACAACAGAAGACAGAAGGTCACACAAAAAATCGATTGATACATTATCATCATCGTGAATTCGATATTTGACGTGACAAACAACAACAACAATAACAACACGTATAAGTACGATATATGAATACTCTTCTAAAATGTGAATGTCTCGAGATTTTGCTTTGAGAGGGCAAATTTCAAGGTGGACGACAGTTTTTAACCAAATCAGCAGTAATCTTAATTGCGTCAGGTTGAATACAGCCCAGGATGTTCATTGTTAACTTTGGAATGATTCCACTGGTCACATAATCAGAAGCATAATTTGTACGGATCAGATGATGATTTTTTGTTATAGTTGAGGATCAAGCTGTGATGAGAAGAATTATCAGTGCACAAGGTGAACAAAACTTCGATGTTGTCTAAGATAATTTATGGGTCACGTCGACCTATCTCTTTTTAGTGAATATATTCACCTAAAATATATGTTTTTTTCGTTGGTTGAAATATCCTGTTCCGTGTTCACTTCCTGTGCATTTCAATGTCGTAGTTGGAAATATATTATTTTTTCAATTCATATTTTTCCGGACCAAACACTCACAAGAACAATGCCTTCTGCGCGAAAGGAATGTCAAATTTTCTTGAGTACCTTGATGCTACGTTTGTTCATCTTGAAAACGCACCGTTTCAGTTTTTCAGAAATATGCAAATTCATGTTTCTATTAAAATGATTCAATGTTCTAAATTGTCAAAAAACTCAAACTATTTTGTCAGTTCATTCTGATTTAGCTAGTGTTTTTGAAGCTGTTTTTATTTCTTAATTTAACGTCTGCCTATTTCTCTCAACCGGAAATTTTGCCGAGCCCAACACCCATGGACTCGGGACCGCCGGCTTTACGTTTCCTCCGAAGGACGGCATATCTTCAATATATCTTGTGCTCATTGATATATTGCCAGCGAGCTATGATATGCTTTTTGCTGCAGTTGTATGGGCTTTCAACGCGGCCTTTCCCTGCATGAGGCTACCTATCCAAGTACTAACTGCGCTCGACGTTGCCTAACTTCAGATATCGAATGACTGTCAGTCAACCTGTAGATCTGGGCCGTGCACATGTTTTAAGTTGAACCGACAAAAGAGCAAGACTGCATACCTATAGGTTAATCAAAAATGAAAATAGTAATGAATTCTGAATACTAGAAGTGTGGTTTATAGTTCAGTTCAAGGAGTAGTACAGTACATAGGTTAATAAAGAGCACATTTCTCGTTACGGATACATCGACGATATATAAATGAACATAGTGGGCTTGACCACAATGTCACCCTCTCGATCGGATTTTTTTACTGCATAGAATAGAAACTGAATCGAAGATTCATATATAACCCTTCCATCTTTTTTGTGAATAAATTAAATGTATATAAATGAAAACAGAGGGTGTTTGTTAATTTCTTGAGAATACGAAAAATTGTTCCTCCCAATTCACATTTGCTACTTCCTTATAGAAGAGCGAGTTGGCGCAGTGTGCCTAGCTCATGATTGACGTTTTCATTCAAGTTTCATAGCAACCGTATCACAAATGACCATAGACATTATAACTAATTGACTGGCCCTGAGAGACAAGGACTGCAGAGTGAGCAAGAGTAATTCAATTATGGGATTATCATTCTGTCCTTCGCAATATCACTTCAATGTGAATATCCTTCATCTCCCTATTGTATTCCGCATCGTGTTATATGAAAAACTTTCATAAAGGCCAGTCCATTAGTTATAATGTCTATGCAAATGACTATTCAATTCATCTGCAACAAATCTGCATGGACTTCAATAGTTGTGTAGGGCAACAAGAAAAATTGTATATTGTGATTGTATGAATATAGTCAATTTCTAGTGTCTGATTCATCTTTCAATTAGGAGTTTCACAATAATTAAAAAATATCACATTCGATTAGAAAATAACGTATGAAATACTTGCCAGAAGGGTACGCTGAAATGGGAGTTACGCTAGAGTAGTTCATTGCGAAATGCAGGTCTACTTTTGTCATATTGTTCTCATATCTCGACTGGGTGAATTAATTGAAGTTTGGTAAACATGATTGAAAGATTCTTTCATTCTATTAGAATTAGGCCAATTGGAATATTCAAAACATTGTATATATCTCAATACATCGTTTTGAAATAATGCAAATTCAGCGGGAACTTCAAAGCTCTGAAAATTATAACGAATGACAAATCCAACTTCTTGAATGTCTAATGGTATTAACAATCGACGTCAGGATGCACTTCATCAAAGTAAGTCACTACAAAGTGTCTGAGAATATGACAAACTTGATAAGCGTTTAAGCACGTCCGGACATTTTTTTTCCGATAGTTCATTTAATGATTACTAGATGATTATCAGGTTACGCTTGAAAGATGTAAGGAATGCAATTTGATACTCAAATAGTAACTCAACGATACCAATCGTAAATTGGTGTGATGTGATCGGAGTGAAGAAACTCCCTCCTCAATAGAATTGCAAACACCGAAAAAGTTATTGATTAAAGAATAGGTGAACCTTATGAATGAACGAGTTACAGAATTTTTTTTCGGGTTACCGCTCATAACCATTCATACCATATTATGTAGTTTTTTTTTTCTCGTTATCAAACTCTCTCTCGTTCCCTCACGAGGGTATCCAGAAGGCAGAGCCTTCTGGCGGCAGGTGTTAACAACAGCCAGGTTTCAGGCATTTATAATGAAAAAACCTGAAATTTCAGTTCAAATTGCTGGAATAAAAATTCATTTAGGAATTACGTTTCTCTCGCTGCGCTCTCATGGCTCGACTGCGATAATATCCGGACCAAAAAGACAATCGTTGCGTTGAGACAAGCGCCGCGCGAGTTGAACTTCAACCCAAATTCTGAAATTATTAGCAGAATTTTTGTATTCAATTCAGTGATTCGAGATACGCAATCGTAGACTCAGTCAGAGTAACAGTGAGAGATTCATTCGGAGAGTGGATGCGTTCAACTGAAAAGTGAAAGCTGTGAAAACTCAACGAGAGTTCTGCTGTTTCTGTTGGAACAATTTTTTTCTGCTTTCAGTAGAACTACCTGGAAAAGTAATTAAATCTCTTCAGAACCACCTGCATCCCTGAGAATGCTAAATGTAATTGATAATAATTTATGAATCCTTCCTCTCTTATACAGGCTCCTCATGAGCACCATTGAATGGTGGACAACGAAATGGAGTTGTCGACCAAGGAGTCCGACGAGTCCGGAGAACTGAGGCCGCCCAATAGTCCACGAGGACTTGAAGAAGGATCTAACGAGGACTTCACCTTGACGGGTAAAGCCAAAAAATCAAACCGCCATACAAGGCAACGTCTGGCAGCTGCCAAAGAGGTCTAGAAAACCATCAGTGGAAGTGAAAACAACGAGGGCATGGACACGCAGAAGCACCAAAAAGCACCAGAATCAGCACGACGCATCATCGCATTCACTAGGACTGAAGTATAGCCCGATGGAATACACATCAGAACTGCCGACTAGAAAAAAAAAAAGAAGAAGGGACACTTGTTCGAGAACCAGAAATTTCAGTTCCTTGAAAACGGAGGGGCATTGAAAATATTCGAGCAGTCGACGTGAAATGGACCTTGAAGCAGGGGTTCACCATAACGGAGTATCCAAGACAAAAAAGGAACTGCCACTATTTGTGGTCAAAATCCGAAGGAAGGGAAGAAATCTACATAACTAAAACCTGCGTTAAGCTCATAGCCAGGAGCCACAGGGGCAGCGTAAGGTATTCATCTCCGAGTGTATTCTTCTCGCAGTGCCATCGCTGTTTGGGCAGTCACAACGATGCTTCCTTGAAACAAACCGTAACATCAAGTTCGGCTAACAGCATGAAACCGGCAAGTATGAGAAGCCGAGGAAAATTCCGGCAACGTGCACAAACTCCAGGTAGGTCACCCAGTGGGTCATAGGAGAAACCGGGAAAAGTCGACCAAACATCAACAGAACCACGACTCCAGAAAAGAACCCACGGAAATCGCAAGGCACCTGCGGAATGGACCTTAAGGCGATTTCGAACGAATCAATAGCCAAGCAGGAAACAATGGCACACGCGCTGTTGTCCACCTTGATAGAATCATCCAGAAACTGGTAATGGCAGTACAACGAATTCTGGAACTGCTGCCACATCTCTCCATCGACGTCATGGCAATACAGGAAGCAGGGCTGAGAGTCACACGAGAACTTTTCAACCCGGGCTACAACATATACAAAGCATACAGGCTCCAACACATTACGCCTGAGCAGACCATGCACCGGACATACTGAATTCTGACAACTCTGGATAATGTACAATTGGTGGAGGGAAAGCGGAAACAGATAACACAGCGAAGAGAATCATCGACTGAGTGAGTGAGTGAATTTCAACGCACCATCCACGACGCGATAGGAAATATCCCGCGCATCGAATCAAAGACTAATTTTAAGAACACCAAAACAGGACTTCAAGAGGCGATACTTTAATCAGAGGAGCGAAGCGCTGCAACCTGCAGGACCACCTTACGCCAATAATAATGGAACTTGTCAGACCTTGAAGGCGCCGGGAGTGAAAATAACGGACACCCGCTCCAATGAACAAGAGGTGCATACAAAATCCTGCGAGAAGAGCACTCCGAAACCGTTAATGGAAACCAGTTTGGCAGAACCCAACACAAAAGACCTATCGGCATGGAAAATGCAATAAGTTTCAAGTATGTCCCGCCGAAAAACATGCCCTTCCATACACGGAGAACAAAGCATGACCTACAGCGATCTCGGGGAAGCGAAAGCATCTGCGAAAGACAGTGTAGAGAAAACAACAATGCCTACGTTACCGACGAAGTAGGGTAAAGTGGATAGCTGATCAATCGGAGGGTGCGCAGAATTAGGCAGCAGCAAGGGGACGACGCTCAACCTCTGAACCAACATCCCCGCAGGAAGTCAGAAGCCAGGATCAAATCCCGAACTGGGCACTGGAATACCTACGCAGGAAATAAGTAGTGGCAAAGATCTACATCCTTAACGCCATTCTCCGACTATACAGTTTCCGTGGCCCTTCGAGGAAGCGACGGTCGTCAAGATACCGGAACTCAATCGAGAACACAAAATTTCCATACCACTTCCGACTACTGAGCTTGACCCTCTCGATAAGTTAGGTAGCAGAACGTGTCATCCTGATAATATGCGAGAACGAGACCGAAAAACTGAAGATCTTATCGGATGAACGGTTTGGATCGGCAGAGGTCACTACACCAGATCGTTGATCTTGGACGTCTCCCAGCTGTCCGGCAGAGTCTGACGCGAAAGACTCTTGGCCAAGATGTTCGATTTTGGCTACACGGAAACAATAGTTAGACTAATCGACTCTTTTCTAACTAGAGGACGATGCCAATGCACAAGAACTCTCTACCAGTCGACTTCGGAAAGAAGGAATCTCACAAGGAGCAGTTCTTCCCCGTGGTGTAGACAGCAAATATGCAGAAGCCAGAGAACAGTTTCAACAAGTTGGCTCTCCACGTAGAGGACACTGTTCTGTTGGCAAGATGTACCAAGGGATCGTTACTCAATATCTGTAACAACAAGCTGACGACCACCAACCCTTCCTATGCCTGAATTGTCAATGAAGGGATTCAATTCTCGGGGGAATTTTGACAAATCTCTCACAGTTTTCAACATATTGATATCCATAGAAAATGCTTGATGTTATGAAAATTCAATATAATTTTCAAACACCTCGTTCATGACGATTATATTTGGAATTTCACCTTTTTTGATTTAGTATATAATTATGAGAATGATTCAAAAAAATGTCAGAAAAAGTGAGGTTTCATACAAATTCCACAAACACTTTGAGAGGTAGATTCCAGAGAGGTATGTTCGGAACCAAGGCAGTTGGTTCACTATTGTTTTCAACAAGACTGCATCTATCTTGGAGAGATTAATCCGAGAATTGATTACATTACACATCTGGTACATTTGTTTCTGACTAGTTTCATTTACAAGCAATAATGCAATTTCATTTTTCGAACTATTTGAATAATTTGTTTCAGTTTGAAAGAAATTAACACTTTTGGCGGGTTACTCAGCCACCTCCTCTGCCACACAAGTTGATGTCGAGAAGAAAAGATTGCTGGACTTAAGCCTCTTGGTCAGGATTTGTGAGTCGTGGAATGGTATTTGTGGCTCAGCCATTAATATTTTGTATTCCCGGGAGGTGCTGCATCTCTTCTCAGATCGTCAGGCTGAATGTTATAGAGATCAGGGAGCCAGAGGGTATTAGTTGGCTTCAGCTATGCACTTCTGATGCTTTGTATCTACATTTCTTGAAGGGTGCAGCTCAAACAGATCTGTGGAAAAATATCTGAAAACCAATAAATGAGCCTCTGAACTTTCTTCAATTGGGTTATGAAAGAGAAGATGAAAAGTTGTACCCGGTGCAAATTGCAAAACCACCTAAATCCTTTGATCAAGCCTTGCAAATATAATGCTGAATGCAGGACGATATATCAATATGTCCACTTTTTTCATTATTGAATCTGTACTGTATTATGATCATGCCGTTTTCTTCAATACCTCACCCAAACAACATGTTAATAGTCAAAAATTATTTTTGTTTTTCACTGCTACAGCGATGGAATCGAAAACTCTTATTATAAGGCCAAAAAAAACTGGACCATAATTCCGTCCGGCAACCTCCACAATGTCACTTATTGAGTCTTTCTCAACTCAAATCATCAATCAGAATGAGGTCATCGGTTTTTACAAACGGAATGTTTCGCAGCGCTTGCACTAATAGGATAGGATAGGATCCGAAACCATACAATGTTTTTTCAAATCTGAGTATAAATTGCATGAATTTCATGATGAATATTCTCGAATTCGAATGAAATTTGATTGTGAGGGTCTAGATCTTCAAGTCCTTGAGTGGATACAAAAACAGAATATCAGAATGAACCTTCTGAAATGTATCATATATTATAACTTCATTATTATACCCACTTCAAAAATAAAGCTTTATGTTTATATACTCATTGTAAATGACGAGAATGATATTCCAAACAAATAAAACTGTCGACTGAAAAAATTAATTACTTCAACAAATGAGATTTACTGTTTCAAGAGCCCTATTCTTGAATCACAAAAATACATACGTTCATCGAACGGATGGTTCAAGAATTGACCCCCAGATCGGAAGGAAACAGAACTAATTTTCTTCTCTTCGAATCTTAGTGGTAACTGTACGAATTCGAAGGATCCAAGGGAAAGGAGGTAATTGCCTTCTGCGATATGAAAAAGCGCGTACGATTTCCACTGTTGGCGTTGCTAAGCGACGAGAAAATCATTTTGATATGAGTTTTTCCTACTACCAATGCACACAAAAACGCACATCGCCCACCGGAAAATTATTTTGAATTCCGCATTTCATCAACTTCTGCTGAGACCATATAGTTGGTGTTTTGAAGGAATTTGGTTTCATATTCCTTTGCTATGAAGTATCTTGCCAGTTCTCAGTCGATTTCCCCCACTGGACTCTTGTGAAAATAGTGTTCCGATATTTAGAAGGAACCAGCCACGATACACGTGGAACCAGCCAGTTTGCTCTCAAGTAAACAGCTACTGTCTTCCATTTGTGTTGTAGAATTTGCTGGTGATGAATGCAGTCAGAAATCAATGAAAAGATTCATTGTTTCCTTTCGGCAATCCTGTTCTTTAGTGCTCTGAACTTCAATCCACCCTCGCTCAGTTGTTGGAAGAAACGGTCTTATTGTTTTTTCTGTATCAATACAGGATGTAACTGAATACTCTGGATTCCCCATCGGAAAAAAGATAGGATCTTTCATATAAAGAAACTTCATTGGAGCATCCCTTGTTAAGATACAGCCCCTGAAAGGGGGTACATAAAATTTGTATGACAATTTTTTTCACAAACACTGAAAAAGTTACCATATTGAAATTAACCTGACGTTTCGTACTACCAAAAAGACACTCAGCCAGTAATTTATTTGGTTCACCCCATGGTTCTAAGGGGTGGAAAACGCAACCCCCAAAATTTATTTCCAATGTAACTTTTTTCTTATTATTTGTTCAATTTGAAAATGTATTTCCGATAGCCTGTTTCATTCTAAACAGAAAACGTCTCTTGGGTTTTTGGCCCATAATAAACCAGTTCGCAGCAAAAAATTATTTTACGAATAACAAAAGAGAAACATCGTCATAAATGCGAAAATACGAAACCAATCTATCTAGTAGGTCACTGGCTAAGTGTCTTTTTGGTAGTACAAAACGTTAAGTCAATTCCAATATTGTAACTTTTTCAGTGCTTGTGAGAAAAATTTTTATACGAATTTTATGTAACCCCTCCAAGGGGCTGTATCTTAACAAGGGATGCTCCAATGAAGTTTCTTTATATGAAAGATCCCATCTTTTTTTTTTCGATGAGGAATAACTTCCTTAAATGTTTTACACTCAGTCAGTTACACCCTGTATATGAAAATCACGAAGCTGCAAGAAAAAAATGCTAAACAGGCAGTAGTAGTACAGACCTCTTTGAATATATGGAGCGAAAATATTTGGTAATAGGTCAACATGTACGTGAAAAAACGGTTGACATTCTGAAAATTGGTACCTACCAACTATCAGCTCGGTGATATATTCACAAAGCCATTGCATTAATCAAAGTTTAGGTTTTTTACGTGACCGTTTTTTTTTCTACTTGCGACCTCATTAATAGCTGAGTAAGAATTCGTCTGAATAGTATCTGATTGAAATAGGTAACTGTGTGTGGAAGTCTAATCGAAAGTCCTTGCTCCCTGGGGATTTGCTTTGACAAACACTTGTATCTCAATTCGGAGTGGTCTTCGATCCCTGGAAATCAAAGATACACCCCAAAATACACTACACTCTTGTATATTTACATATGTATATAGTGTCACACATAAAGTTCGCTACATATGGAAGTTTTGGACTGAGGTGGCCTTTACTTGATGGAAATCCATAGTTATTACGCTATAAGGTAGACACGATTAAATTTCCACAAAATTTATTGTCTTCGCGACATGTTTCGGTACACTGTACCTTTATCAAGCGAATGTATTTAAACACTAAATTATTCTTCGCTAAAAGCTCCTTAAATATATCAGGGCCTACTCTAATTATCTATGATTCCTAGAATAATACCACTGACAATGATGATGATTCCTAACTGATGCTGATAACTGATACTGATTCCTAATAATAATTATGATATCGGACCATAGTTACTACTTATTGATTGAATAAGTTCAACAAAGGGGAACTATTGAGATCCAATTGATCATTTAGCAAACAATTTGAATTTTTTAATTTATTGATTTCCAAAAATTCTAAATAATTAAGTCTAATGCCCTTATTTTCAACATGCAGAATTTCGAAATTTTTATCGAAGTCATGGCCTTCCTCCAAAATATGATTGGCATATGATGAATGAGTTGTTTTCTTTTCATAATTCATACGATGTTCACGTATGCGGTTTTTGAATGGTCTACCTGTCTGGCCAATATATACTTTGGAGCAAGATCCACAATTCAATTTATAAACTCCTGATTTTTCATCTTTTATTGTTTTATCTTTGTTATTCTTGATAAACCTTCCCAACGTGTTATCTGTTCTATATGCTACTTTTAAATTTTGTTTATGCAAAAATGAAGCTACTTTTTCCGTAGCAGGTCCTGAATAAGTTAAGATTCTATAATTATTGTCATGGGTCCTCAAAGTGGGGTACACTTCTTGGATAGCTTTTCTATGTAGTTTTTTAGCAAGAATATTTTCTATTAATTTGACTTGATATCCATTGTTAACTGCTATTTGTTTTATGATATTTAATTCTTTGTTGAAATTGTCCACAGAAAGAGGAATGTTTACTAATCTGTGTATCATACTATGGTATGCTGATATTTTATGTTTATATGGATGTACCGAATTATTATGAATAGTGATATCAGTGTGGGAAGGTTTATGAAAAATAGCAAAGTGGTGTTTGCTGTTGGCTTTACCTATTGTCAAGTCTGAGAAATTAATTGAATTATCTGTTTCCATCTCTATTGTTCTATGTTCAAAAAACTCTTGATTTTTTAGATTCCGGTAAATTCACATTACTGAAACGTGACCCTACTCATTTGTACCAACTACAAATCAAGGAATTTTTGAGAAACTCAAATTCTATTTTCAATGAATCCGAGAAGTTCAGACTAACTCTGATGAATCCCCAAACCCCAAAATTATATTCTTTGATAAAATTACATAAACAAAACTACCCTATTCGGCCAGTAGTATCATTTGTTACAGCACCATCAGTTAAGTTATCAAAAAAGCTAATACATTTTATAACAAACTATTCTAAATTCGAACCGAAATTCAGCCTTAAAAATTCTTATGATTTGATAAATAAAATACAGGACATAACTGTTCCAGATAACGCAAAATTAATATCATTTGACGTTCAAAATCTTTTCCCTAGTATACCTCCACAAGATACCATAATCTTAGTCGAAGGTTTACTAGATAAAAATCATGTTAATCCGCTCATTAAACAAGAGATATTAGACCTTTTGTCGATATGTCTTGAACAAAATTACTTTCAATTTGACAATAAAGTATACTCTTCATCTGACGGTTTGATCATGGGAAATCCGCTAAGTCCTCTACTGGCAGAAATTTTCATGGACAATCTGGAAAGTATAATTCATAAACATCCACTATCGCAACAGTTTTTGTATTGGTACAGATATGTAGATGACGTTATAGTTTGTTTTAAAGGCACCAACAGACAATTAGATACATTTCATAAATATATTAACACTATTCATCCAAATATTCAATTCACAATAGAGATGGAAACAGATAATTCAATTAATTTCTTAGACTTGACAATAGGTAAAGCCAACAGCAAACACCACTTTGCTATTTTTCATAAACCTTCCCACACTGATATCACTATTCATAATAATTCGGTACATCCATATAAACATAAAATATCAGCATACCATAGTATGATACACAGATTAGTAAACATTCCTCTTTCTGTGGACAATTTCAACAAAGAATTAAATATCATAAAACAAATAGCAGTTAACAATGGATATCAAGTCAAATTAATAGAAAATATTCTTGCTAAAAAACTACATAGAAAAGCTATCCAAGAAGTGTACCCCACTTTGAGGACCCATGACAATAATTATAGAATCTTAACTTATTCAGGACCTGCTACGGAAAAAGTAGCTTCATTTTTGCATAAACAAAATTTGAAAGTAGCATATAGAACAGATAACACGTTGGGAAGGTTTATCAAGAATAACAAAGATAAAACAATAAAAGATGAAAAATCAGGAGTTTATAAATTGAATTGTGGATCTTGCTCCAAAGTATATATTGGCCAGACAGGTAGACCATTCAAAAACCGCATACGTGAACATCGTATGAATTATGAAAAGAAAAGAACTCATTCATCATATGCCAATCATATTTTGGAGGAAGGCCATGACTTCGATAAAAATTTCGAAATTCTGCATGTTGAAAATAAGGGCATTAGACTTAATTATTTAGAATTTTTGGAAATCAATAAATTAAAAAATTCAAATTGTTTGCTAAATGATCAATTGGATCTCAATAGTTCCCCTTTGTTGAACTTATTCAATCAATAAGTAGTAACTATGGTCCGATATCATAATTATTATTAGGAATCAGTATCAGTTATCAGCATCAGTTAGGAATCATCATCATTGTCAGTGGTATTATTCTAGGAATCATAGATAATTAGAGTAGGCCCTGATATATTTAAGGAGCTTTTAGCGAAGAATAATTTAGTGTTTAAATACATTCGCTTGATAAAGGTACAGTGTACCGAAACATGTCGCGAAGACAATAAATTTTGTGGAAATTTAATCGTGTCTACCTTATAGCGTAATACATATGGAAGTTTTTTTTTTTAATAGATATAATGAAAATTTGGCTTGGCAGTTAGTTTGTGCTTGAAAAATTAGTAAAAAACAGCCTCTTTTCTTTTGTCATGTGATACTCTAAACCTGTCAAATTTGACATTTTTTTCGAAAATACTCAAAAAATCAGTTTTTTTTTGGAAATTTCGAAAAATGCCAGAGAGAAAAAGTGCTCAGTTTCCAATTTTATACCTTTCCTCGAAATTTGGACTCTTTACTGTCACTTCGACTTTTTTCCAATTTTTTTAATTTTTCGAATCTTTCGCTCTATCGATTCGAACGAAACCTGATTCAAATTTCATAATTTTGATGAATACGAGACTTCAATGTCATATCTTGCCCAGAAAATACCCGCATTGGCCTGTTACCAGAAAAAGAAATGAATACACCTCCAGAAATTCGTCTTTCTTGTTGCAAAGTTCATCTAGTTTTTTCATTTCATTGTTAAACTGATTCGGTTTTTCCATGTATGGACGTTAATATGTCAGTAATCGAATAAACGAATTCCTCTTCATTCTTATTACACTCGTATTTCTTTTTTTAATAGATTTTTATCCAGTTTGAATATTTTTCTGACCAATAATTCAGTTACAAACATACTTTTCTGTAAACTAAACATTGACCTACAGTTTCAAAACTATTCAAAAGACTTTGGTTCTAGCGATTTGTACTAAACATGATATAAAATTTCGTGATTTTAAACATTACAAGACTAATGCAACATGTCGGGAAGAAAATAGTAGGTACTGATCAAATCGAAATAAAATTTCCCCTCAGTAGGCTTTTGAAACAAATTTTTAGTTTTGGTTAATGTCAAATTATTGCTTTCAATAAATCGAGTTGTTTCGTGTACATATTTTCGTACATTTATACACAAATAAGTTTTATGTACAATGTTATCCACGCAAGACAGTGGAAATCGTTCTTTTATGTGGTGAGGCCATATCGAGATGTTGCTTGTATTTTCAATCGCCGGCATCCAGGAAGAAATATTCACTTTAGTACCGTGGGAAGGATATTGAAAACATTCAAAGAAACTGGCTCTGTGGACAATCGTTTCAAGAAACCACATAATCCAATAAAGTATAATGAAGAAGAACAACTCAATGTTTGTTTGAGCGTTGTTGAAAACGGAAAAACTAATATTAGGAGTATTAGTGAAGGTACAGGGGTTGGCAGAGAAACTGTGAGAAGAATTTTGCACAAAAATAAATTCCATCCCTATGAGCCAAAGTTCATACACACTCTTGAAGCAAGAGATTTCGATATTCGAGTAGGATTTTCCTTTTGGTTCCAAGGTGAGAGAGAAAATGATATCGCATTTCCCTACAGGATTTTATGGACAGACGAGGCAACTTTCACGTCGAACGGAACAGTTAGTTCCCAAAATTGTCGCTGGTGGTCCATCACTAATCCAAATTTTGTAATAGAATGCCGTGACCAATATTCATTCAAGACAAATGTGTGGTGTGGGTTATTACATAACCAAATAATTGGACCATATTTTTTTAGAGAAAATTTGAACGCAGCCATGTACAGAAATTTCATTATGAATCAGTTGTCTGAAGTTTTGGATAATCTGCCTCTAAGTGTTAGACGAAATTTGTGGTATCAGCTTGACGGGGCACCGATCCACCAAACGGTAGAAGTGAAACAGTGTCTCAGTCAGATGTTTAGGGGCAAAGTGATAGGACGAGATTGGGAAGATTATTGGCCACCAAGATCACCGGACTTATCTCCGATGGACTTTTCTCTATGGGGTTATCTGAAACAAAAAGTGTATAAGCACAGACCATTTGCAAACAAAGAACATTTGGAGAATACCATTCGGGAGTGTTGTTCTAACATAAATCCCCTATTTATTAAAAATGCCACCAAGTCTGTGAATGAAAGGACTATAATTTGTATAGAACGGGAAGGACGGCATACTGAATGATGAATTCGGGTTCTTTATAAGATTATTGAGATAAATCAATGAATGTTATGATGTTTTGTTGTGAATTTGGTTATAGTTATTTTGTTTTAAATGTTATTTACACACCTAATGGTGAAAATAAAAAATATAAGATTTATGAAATTAACTCAAGAAGCGTTATTATTTGCTCGATAACTACATCTAACAGTTTACATCCAACAGTCACACTGTTGGGTGTAAACTGCATCAAAATATTTGGAACTCATCTGCAGCTAATGGGATACAAGTCTGCTAAAAAAAGGAATACGAGTGTAATAAGAATAAAGAGAAATACGTTTTTTCGATTACTGACATATTAACGTCCATTCATTGAAAAACCGAATCAGTTCAACAATGAAATGAAAAAACTAGATGAACTTTGCAACAACAAAGACGAATTTCTGGAGGTGTATTCATTTCTTTTTCTGGTAACAGGCCAATGCGGGTATTTTCTGGGCAAGATATGACATTGAAGTCTCGTATTCATCAAAATTATGAAATTTGAATCATGTTTCGTTCGAATCGATAGAGCGAAAGATTCGAAAAATTAAAAAAATTGGAAAAAAGTCGAAGTGACAGTAAAGAGTCCAAATTTCGAGCAGAGGTATGAAATTGGAAACTGAGCACTTTTTCTCTTTGGCATTTTTCGAAATTTCCAAAAAAAACTGATTTTTTGAGGATTTTCGAAAAAAATGTCAAATTTGACAGGTTTAGAGTATCACATGACAAAAGGAAAGAGCTATTTTTCAAGCACAAACTAACTGCCAAGCCAAATTTTCATTATATCTATTAATAAAAAAAACTTTCATATGTCGCGAACCTTATGTGTGACACTGTATATGCTTTTTTTCATATTTTCCTCATTATTCGTTTGATTCGTTTGCAAGTCATGTTTGTGGTGAGGGTCTCTTTTTTATACATACAGATTCACACGAAAGGGATTGAAAGCTGTTCTGTTCGAAACAACGGGTATATAAGACGTTCGCTGTCAGCTACCGTCTTACTCCAAAAATACTCAAGAACCGCACTCGATATATGAAAAAGTGGTCTACACATGTAAGAAAAACAGATCGACGTTTCATGATTCTCCATATTCTTTGCTCCCCGGATATTTTTTACAATTTATAATGAAGATGGATTAACTGAGTTTCTACTTGTCAAATTTCAAATTCTACGCCCCCGTACTAAAATTCATCAACCGCTACGAAAGCTGTAATAGCAGCGGCCCAATCTACGAATCTTCGTTTTTGGTATGCTATGCTTCAAATTATAGGAATCATAAAAGATCCAAATAATATAATATAATGAGTGCGCCATTTAGGAAATTTTACTCAGGTCATTTCTCTGATATGTATCACTTCATATACTGAAAATGTTTTCGTTAATACCATACCAGACCTGTGGAAGAGGCAGATTAAGATCTCAGCAAAAAGACACACCAACTTCTTGAATATGGCTCTAACATCGGAGACGAAACGTCGAACACAGAACTCTAAACGCGGTTCAACCCGAACTCAACGACAACATATATACCACACACACACACATATATATATATATATATATATATATATATATATATATATATATATGTATATATATATATATATATATATATATAATTGTCGAGAAGGGCTTTCCAGACATTCAGTCTGTTTCGAGAATTGTTGTTGTTATTGATTTCTCCATAATTTCCTATCTCAATGGCTTCCTTGAATTGGCGTGTTGCAACATGTTCATCTATGCTATTTACTCTCGAAATCTATTTTGTCACCCGCCTGGTAGTAGTGTTGCAGGAGAGCAGAAGATATGTTTTTTGTCCTTATGCTATTCTCGATGATGCAGCTATCTATCCAAGGATATTGGGTATGATATCAACAATGATTTCAAAGAAATCAAAGGACTATCAATTTTCTTCTCCTGGAGATCCTAACCTTGTCAGCGAAACTGCCAGCGAATGTTCGTGATTAAGGTAATAATTGATCTTTAAGTAAAGTAATAATAACAATGTTGATTGGCAATAGTCAAAGTGAGCTGATTCATTGAATTTCAAACTCTTTTTCTTACATCCTGGTATTCATTTTTTGCGGATTTCCGAAGGTAAAAAAAATTCTTCGTATATCTTTGTGTATCTTTCGGAAAATAAAATTCCATATAAAAATTATCCAGATTTTTTCTAATAAATGAGCTCGTCTCGGAAAACAAGATTGAATTCCCCAATCATGAGAATGCAAATGTTGACAACAATAAAGTTGTACCCGTTCGAATTCTTTTATTTCTATTTGCAGACGAACCTCGCATATCTCGTCACCTCCCATGTCCAAACTCGACCATATAAATGGCTAATGCAGTTTCAGATATACTAAAGTGCATGTTATTTCTGAAGAAGTAGTCGGCTCTTGTGAAGAACCATGAATCGCTTGATAATTTCTTTTTTACTCGTCTGCGTTGTGATATTCGTGCAAGCACACGAAAAGAAAAATAGAGCGAATCTTCCATATCCTTCGAAATACGATAACATTGACATTGACGCAATTATAGGGAATGATAGGATTATGAAAACTTATGTGGACTGTTGTGTAGACAAAAAACCATGTAGCGCTGATGGTCGTGTACTAAAAGGTATGTTTTATGAACAGCTCTATCCATTTTGAGCCCATTTCAAACTCGAATAACGTATTGAATCCATTCATCAGTTGTATAGTGAAATTCTCATCTATATATCGTCTAATGAGTGGATGACTTCATCGGTCATTGTATCCGGGTGTATTTGTCTCCAAAAATTTCATTCATCATGATGCATCTCACACATGTTGCACATTTTCCATTTTCATACTCATTCGCAGTAGTAATAGCCCAAGTTCACTGATAATTACAAAATAATATCACTACAATTTGAAAGCACGTTAGTATAACTATTTTTCTTCGGGCTTGAAGGCCGTCGTTCTTTGTAATTTCTTCCTAACGTTTCGCTAGCGCGAGTGGCCAGCTTCTTCAGAGGCTTACTTATTTCCGATGACTAACGTTTCGATTTCGTAAGGCGTATTTATGTTGATGCATATAGTCTGGAGTGTTAATTACTTCTGTTGGGTTCGGGGAATAATCATCATTATTAGTTGCCGCACTACCTGCCGTGATTTCATTAGTTATTCTTGATTTCCTCAGAATGGGATTCCAAATTCTGTTTAGACTCAACGCTCCTTCTTTTCTGTTGAAATTGTCCATGTGTTTTTGGATCTCCATCGCCTCCCGTACCAGTCGGCTAAGGTTACCCTGGTTGGGGGCAATCAGTTTAGCATTTTCAAACAGAATCCTGTGGTCACCCTCACTCAGTGCATGTTCCGCCACCGCCCGATTTGTCAGATTGCCCTAGCCTGCAGTTCCTTTCATGCTCTTTGAGCCTTGTTTCCTTCTGGTCTCGGTAGTGTAGTGGTTAGCATATCTGCCTATAAAGCGGAAGGCAGGGGTTCGATCCTCGCCGGGCCACCGTGCTGGGTAATCGCACGTTAAAAGGTGAGACCTCGTTGATCCATCACTCGCACAAGTTTCGACTTCTGAGGGTTGACGTCCGTTTTTGATATGATATGACAATTATCAGTGGAACTGGTTAATCTGGATTTTTCCTAGAAATTTAGAAAGATGATCGAATAGAGATATTTATTGGTCTAAAATTATTGACAGATGTTGGGTCTCCTTTTTTATAAATTGGAAGTACAATTTATTCTTTGAAAACTTCAGGCCATGTTCCGTGACTTATGCACATATTCATTATGAATTTTTGATGTTCAATTATATCTATATTTTCAATATGGTCTCGGTAGTGTAGTGGTTAGCATACCTGCCTATCAAGCGGAAGGCCGGGGTTCGAATCCTCGCCGGGCCACCGTGCTGGGTAATCGCACGTTAAAAGGTAAGGCCTCGTTGATCCATTGCTCGCACAAGTTTCGACTTCTGAGGGTTGACGTTCGTCAGCTGGTTAACGATAACGAACAATTTTAGAACAATTTAGAACAATAGATTTGATGACTTCTTGCCCCAGTCTCATCATTTCCTAGTGATTTGTTATCTTGAGGACGTATATTATATTCAGGACTGCATTATTGTGTGTTTGATTGGCTTTATAGTAAAGTAATTTTCATTTGGGATTGTTCAAACAACTTTATTTTTTCATTGATTGATTTCAGTGGGAATCTGTCCTCTAAGGCGCTTTTCCAGTATTTTCTAGATTCTTTTTTTATGTAAGTACTTGAATGAATTATTCCTTCAAGAGTATCTGTGAAAGGTTTTGCAGCTATATAGGATAGTTTTGTTGTTATTGTAATTAAGATAATTCATTATTCTATTGTTTCCTTGAGAGATATTGTCAATAAGAATTTGCAGTACTGTGGTGGATTATCCACCCTTCTGTTTTCGGTGAGTGCAATACAATCAAATTCGGTCCTTAAGTCATGAAAGATTATTTTGAGTTCGTCAATACTCAGGATATTATTGTGCAGTATTTCGATATTTGCTTGATTTTCATTTATTTTCAATACTTTACTGCATTCAGTGACTGTGTTCAGAAAAAAAGTTTTCACCGTATTCATTCTCTTCCTTTTTATCTATAGTTCCTGATAATAAAATGGAAGATGATAGTCTCCATTCAGAAACATGCTCGAAATTCGTTATAAATATCCAAATATTCATCCGAATTTTTGAAAATTTCGAAAGACTAATGAACCTTTCGATTATATGCAGAAAAATTATAGAAATTATGTTTCACTTTCCGAGTGGATAATTATTTTGCTTAACGGCATTGCTATAAGCAGTAAAATCGAATAATAGGGAATATGCATAAAATTCAAATCAGTCTCGAATATTGTTTTCTCGAATCGTCATTATGATCACTTCATAATCGAAAGGTAATATTGTTGTCCATATTGTTTGTCCGTATAAAATATTATATGGAAGCGAAGAATTAGGGAGGGAAATTCGAACTCACAAAACGCGTCACCACTGGTTCAAGAGAAATATGTCAGAGGACACAAAATAATAGCATATTCTGCTTCGATTTCAAATGAGCAGAGATCAAGGAGTAGAATGTGCAAGTTAATCATTATGTTGTATCATATATTCAAGTCTATATCATAGATTTTTATCATAAATGCACACATCAATTTATTATATACCAGAACAGTACCTATACATACTTCTCATGGAAATTCCAGCAAAAATCCTATTTGACGTCTATATCGTAATAATGTATACATAATATATTATTGAGGTTCACTCAAGTATGATAAGTTTTTTTTTTTTGTAAATAACAAATAAATATGAAAGGATTTGATGTATATCATGATTCGATATGGGTTAGGTTAAATTGAATCCGAATTTTCTACAGCTGAAAAGCTAATGCAAAACTTACTCACTACAATTAACGATATATCTCTGAAGAAGGAATTGAATTTAAAAAAAAGTATTTAAGACGAAAATGAAGTATATTGATACTGAGTTTCATCGAAATACAATAACTTTTGTGAAAATGAATAAAATAAAAAACCGTGTTTCGCATTTATCTGGGTTATTTTGGGGTTAGGTGCAAAAGTCATCTATACAAGTGTGCTAGATCTTTTCAAGATGTATAACATTTCCTCTGAACTCTAAGACGTCACTTTTCGTCAGAAATTGCTACAATATCATTTCTACCCCTTTATATCCCCCCAAATATTCACTTCCAACCCCCAGCACGCATTTTTTTTAACTTCAGTATAGACCACTGAACCATTCCCCATCGAAAAAGTGCTATCAACAATTTTTGTTTTGTGAAAAAACAGCTTGCCTGGTCTATTAGCATTGAACCAGACTTTGAAGTAATTGAGATCGTCCTGCTGGAGCTTATAATCGAAAATACTACCATCCTCTCCATGAATTTCCATATCAGCGACATGAAATTACTTTAAGAAATCTATACTAGCGCAATAATGATTGGTGTGAGACGGATTTCTGTAAACCTAGCCATTAGGCAACAAGATGATTTTATGTTCACATCACCTTGGCTCATAATCAATTCAAAAACTTCTCATTCCCAAGTGACTTCCTAATCCTGACAAATGTATTCATTCTCAAAGAAAACATTTTTTTCAGAACACATGAAGGATGCAATAGAAAATAAGTGTGATAAATGCTCAGAAATCCAAAAGAAAAAGGCGAAGAAAGTTATCAGAAAATTGATCAAGGACCATCCCGATTGGTGGCAGGAACTCTGCAAGTATTATAACCCTGACGGAAAGTTCACAACTCAAATTCATGAAATGGAACGTGATTGCAAAGAAGGAAAATGGGATAATTTATAATTTCAGTTCATTTGAATCGAATACATGTATATCTCAATGGCAATCGCTCAATATCTTCATGAGAATTATTTCTGGTGATTCGAATAAACGCGTTATTGGCTACTATGTATTGTTTTCTTTTCTCTCTAGTTCGAAACTTTTTCAGAAATAAAATACACATCCTCTACTACGTCAACCACCAACAAAGTGGAGTTTTCTTGAATATAGTTGACAATGTTCCTTGCTGACTGGTATTGGTTCGGACTTCCCTCTATATATATATTCATTGTATATATATTGTTGTCACTTTTGTTGACAACAAGCCCAGCGGATGCTTTCGGAATTTTCATCCAAGAGCCTCCGTGCAGAAGGTACCATATGGAAGCACAAATCTGCAATCCAATGCATGTCGCTAAAGGCTGATAATTACCAGCAGACGTCATGGTATGGTTCTATCTGTGGGTTGCAGTTTCGCCCTTTGGGGCTCATCAGCACAGCGATGACCGCATTCGAACAACGACTAATGCTTGAATGCACCATGACGAGTACTGGGTAAGGGCGAAACTGCAGTCCACAGATAGACCATACCATGACGTCTGCTGGTAATTATCAGCATTTGGCGCCATGCATTGGATTGCAGATTTGTGGTTCCAAATGGAACCTTCAGCACGGATGCTTTCAGATGGAAATCACGGAAGCATCCGCTGGGCTTGTTGTCAACAAAAGTGACAACAACACACGAGCGTAATGGCAGAAAACTCCAGTTATCAGACGTTCAAACATATGTCGATCGAGAAAAAATTGAATACAACAATCTCCAGTATTTTCCAGGGAGTCGAAAAATGCTTCACCACGAGCCCTCAATCAACATGTTGGCCCTGGTCTTTGGTTGGACACCGACCAATATCTTCAAACGACATGCCAGTAGTTCTTTCCAAATCGAGTCGTCAATAGCTAAATTAAACTTTTCTATGGAATGGCCACGTCGATCAATCAATAAAACATGAAAATACTTCGTAGGAATATCCTGTACTCAGAAAAATCGTTGCATCACCTCTATCTCCTGGGATGACGCTCAGGTCATGGGTGTTTTGGAGACTTTTGAGGAGATGCCTTCGCCAGGTCTGATGTTGAGTTGAAACACCTCATTCTATGTTAATGGAATGAGAACAGTATTTGATACTCCTGAATATCAACTCACCGGGAGGGACCCCATTACCTATCTTGAGAAGGAAACAAAGACCCTCATCAACAACTCAAACAACTCAAACCTCCCTACCAAAAATTTTTTTCATTTTCATTTACTTATTTATTTACGAGCATTGCTCATTACTACAAAATTTATAAGGTTGACATCGCATAACTTAAGAATACAAATAAAATACTTATAAGTGACATTTAAATATATAAAATATCTGATGCTCAAGAGGCATCGTTATTATTAGAGTAACAATAAAACTGAGGAAGACAAATAACAAAGCTAATGTTAGACACACTTTCTCAGGGCATACTCAAATTGAGCAGAACCCATAAAAAAAGTCCAGGCTGTCTGAATGGTGATAGGCTAGATGATCTGATAACAAATGAGTTACCGGCTATATTGTTTCTGAATGGTGGAATATAGAAGAAGAAGTTTGAACGAGTGGATCTGGACGGTACGTGCAAACTAATGTAGCTATTTAGCTCAGTAGCGCAATGTAAGGAGTTTATTAGGTTGAACAACATCCTGAGGTCTCTTATTTGGCGACGAGAGTTCAAACTGTTCAAGTTCAACTCAATTTCGAGATTCTCATACTTATAAGTAGTGTAGTGTTTTTTAAACGCTATGTATCTTAGAAAAGCTTGCTGATTTTTTTCGATTTTCTGTCTGTAAGTGCTATAGCCAGGACACCATACACATCCCCAGAAGAATCTTCACGTACCCCCGCCTTGAAGTTCTTCCAATGATACACATATTCATTGCTTTTTGTTCTTCAACACGAAACATTTCTAAGCACCTTACACTATAGTCGGGCCGTTCAAAAGATAGAATTCATGGACGCGTGAACAGTGATAGCCACGCCTTCTAAACTGAAATAAATGACGAACTGTTTACACTGTGCTGTACTCATTTGTGCTTTGTATTTACATGTGTTACGTTAATTAAATGATATGGATGGAAACACTCTTTCACCTCCAAGAAAAAAATCAAAAGAAAAGACATTTAACTGTAAGGAAAAAAGTGTATATTTGCTGATGTAGCATTCATACCTCTGAAGATATTATAAGAACAATTTATAGTGGAAAATTCGATTCATTCGATCGAGAAATTTCAGAATACAGGCGGTTTATGGTTTTTGTACTTTACTCGAAATAGAATACTTCTCCAATAATAAACCACCTTGTATAATTTGGATGATATAGCTACACATGTTCATTGTATTTCCTTTCCCAAAAATGAATTGATGGATACAGGATTCGGAATTAAGCTTGGAAAAATAATTTCGTCTAGTAGTTCTCAAGAAATGTGAAGTGTACAATATTTTTCCGTCAAAATACTATATCGAGGAGAACCTTTCAAAAATATGCTTTTCTTGCGTCACAGTAAAAAAAGGGGGAATTTGCAAAAAAGTAGCGTCATACATTTGCGAATCAAAAATAAAAATAGGTTGGCAATTTTCAGCTTCAACACTCTGTATTCAGAAAACCAGATACAGGATTAGATTTGGACCACTGATACCAAACTCTCAGAAAATTTTACCGGTTGCCACTTTACCAAAGGAAAGTGCGAGGACCTTTCAATAATAGGTTATTCATTAGGAAGGTAATTTTGTTCCTTTTCACATGTTGTATCAATCGACCTCACTTTTCAATTGAAATTAATGGTTTGTGACATAGCATATGTTGAATAAGTCCAAATGTGCCCTTCTCACAAGCAAACTCTACTTGTACGACCATTTTTGCTTCAAATTACGAAAAAAAAGGAAAGATTATTTTTTTTACACCCGCACTATAATAATACACTTATGTGTCCATAATCTGTTTTATAATGTGATCCGTTATGAAACGAATTGAAAATCTGTATCATATCTGTATCATATTTACCAGAACGAAACAGATTCTTAATTAATTGAAAATCCAACTCAGTGGCGAAAGGCCATTTCAGAATAAAACCAACATTCCCAATACAATATTACAATGAAAATATTTCTTCCACTTCAGGATCAGTGGGACCCACAATAAAAAATAATAATAATAAAATTGAATATAATATTGTTACGATATATCCTTGGGTTCGTCGATTAAAACACCAAACAACACAAAACTTCTTTTATTATAACTCGCTATCACAATACAATACAACACAATCACTTAAATCGCTCTGATAACTTTCCAATGCTCGCTCGCTACTAAAACTCTCTGTACTAACAATTCTGCCTTCCGCGTGAACGGCTTCCGCTTATATATACGACCCATACAGTGGAGAACCATCTAGACGAATCTAGACAATCGAATAATCTAGGCGAGCCGCGATCACGCCGGTATGATCTTTCCTGGAACGGTCGAACCAATTCGCATTCATAGCCGGCAGGGCCGGCGCCAGCACATTTCGTTACATTATCCCCCTCTCAATTTTGATCGTCCCGATCAAACAATACGTCATTATCGCCATTGTAACGTTTAAGCCTTTCTAGGTGAACGACCTTCATTTTTGCTCTGGGGCTACGTTGAATCCTGTACACCACGTCATTTATTCTCTTGACTATCGAATAGGGTCCTTCCCAGCATGGTGTTAGTTTGGGAGAAATTCCTTTTCTACGACGAGGGTTGTACAGCCACACTCGATCTCCTTCTTTGAATCCACCAGTATTTGCCTTGAGATCGTATCGAGCCTTCATCCTGTCACTAGTAATCTTCAATCTTCTCCTCGCAATTTCGTGAATCCTTATCAGGCTGTCTCGCAGTTCATCGGCATAATCCTGTACCTCTTTTTCCTCAGTGCTTGGGGATCCGAACACCAAGTCACAGGGCAAACGAAGATCTCTTCCGAAGATGATACTGGATGGGGTGAGCTTTGTGGAATCGTGCACAGCTGCCCGGTAAGCCATCAAGAATAGTTGAAGGTGTCGATCCCAGTCTTTTTGATGCTCTTCTACTACTTTGGAAAGGTGTTCTTCCATAGTCCTGTTGAACCTCTCTACCATGCCATCAGACTGTGGGTGGAGGGCAGTTGTTCTGGTCTTGCTGATTCCCATCAATTCACAAACTCTCCTGAATAAGTTCGATTCGAAATTTCTTCCTTGATCGGAATGTAGCTCCATTGGCACTCCAAACCTTGTAAACATGTTGTCCACCAGGGTTCTTGCAACGGTGGATGCTTCTTGATTAGACAAGGCGTAAGCTTCAACCCATTTACTGAAATAATCCATGGCAACGAGGATGTATTTGTTGCCATCATTCGTCATCGGGAACGGTCCAGCTACATCGATGGCGATTCGTTCGAAGGGAGCACCAACATTGTATTGTTTCATCTCGCCCCTTGATCTTGTACTAGGTCCTTTGCTTGCTTCGCATTTTGGGCATCTTCGGCACCATCTCTCGACATCTTCTCGACATTGGACCCAGTAGAACCTTTGCCGTATTTTATCCAAGGTCTTGTTAACTCCTAGATGTCCACCTGATTTACCACCATGAATCTCCAACAAAACATCCTCTATTCTCGACATAGGCACAACCAGTTGGGAACTCACTTTCTTGCCATCGACTGACTCCCAAGCCCTCTTCAGAAGGCCATTCTCCACAATCAAGGAATCCCATTGGGCCCACAATGCTTTGAACGTTGGTGATCGATCCGAGATGTCCTTCCAGGTGGGTCTTTCCGCTCCATTTTCTTTCCATTTCAAAAATTCTGCAACGTTTGGATCATTCTCCTGGTCTTCTCGCATTTTTGCTATCGTCCAATTGTCGTCTACTATCAATCTCACTTGGTTAATTCCTTCTCGACGTTCAATTCGCTCACAGTGTTTACAAGTATCCGAACAAGGTCTTCTTGACAAGGCATCTGCGTTGTTATGCAATCGTCCTGGGCGATGTTTTATCCTGAAGTGATACTGGTTCAACTTCTCAATCCACCTTGCTACTTGTCCTTCAGGAGTCTTCATTTCGAGTAACCACTTCAGAGCTGCATGATCTGTTCTGATTAGGAACTCTCTTCCGTACAGATATTTGTGGAAGTGGTCTACAGCCTTGATTATTGCCAGTAGCTCTTTTCTCGTTACGCAATAATTTCTTTCTGGCTTGGTGAGTACCTTGCTGTAGAACTCGATTACTTTTTCCTGACCATCTTGCTCTTGTGATAGTACGGCTCCAATACCATTATTACTGGCATCTGTGTCCAAAACAAACAGGCCTCGTTGACGTGGGAAACTTAAAATGGGGCTGGAACATAGAGCAACTTTCAGTTTCCCAAATGCTCGTTCACTTTCGTTGGACCAGACGAATTTGACTCGATCTTCTGTCAACTTATGTAGGGGTGCCGCAATATTAGCGAATCCTTCCACGAAACGGCGGTAGTAGGTGCAGAGACCTAGGAAACTCCTCACTTCATGTTTGTCTCTTGGCCTCGGCCAGTCTCTTACCGCCTGTATCTTCTTTTGGTCTGTTCGGATACCGTCTGATGAAACTGTGTGACCTAGAAAATCCACTTCTTTCTGGAAAAATGAACATTTCTGAAGATTCAGTTTGAGGTTGGCGTCCCTGAATCGTTGAAAGACTTCTTGCAGGTTGTGCAGATGTTCTTCGAATGTCTTTCCCATGACCAAAACGTCGTCGAGGTAGACAAGACAAGTTTTCCAAGTGAGCCCCCGAAGGACCAGCTCCATTAATCTCTCAAACGTTGCTGGAGCATTGCACAATCCAAACGGCATAACAGTAAACTGGTAAAGCCCACTCCCAGTCGAGAATGCAGTCTTCTCCTTATCGTCTTCATGTATGCCTACTTGCCAGTATCCGCTCTTCAGATCTAATGTTGAGAACCAACGGGAACCTGACAAAGTTGTTAATGTGTCATCTATTCTTGGCAGAGGGTAGCTGTCCTTCTTGGTGACATCATTTAATTTCCTGTAATCGACACAGAATCTCGTAGATCCATCCTTCTTGGAAACCAACACAACAGGTGCAGACCAAGGGCTCGATGACTCTTCAATCACACCGTCCTTCATCATCTTGTCGACAAGCTCTTCCACCTCCTGTTGCTTGGCGAATGGAATTCTTCTTGGTGGTTGCCGAATCGGATGAGCTTGGCCAGTATCGATTCTGTGTTTGACCAAATTAGTTCTTCCTGTTGTTGTCGAATCAAAAATGTCACTTTCACTCCTGATGAACTTCTTGGCAGCTTTCAGTTCCTCTGTTGATAGGTGTTGACATGATTTTTCCAGAGTTGATATAACACTCTCAGAGTCCGCCTTTATTTCTTGACGTTCATTTGAATTACCGTTCGCTACCCAAGTAACAGGTTCACATGTTCCAATGACATCGCCTGCCTTAACAGTTATTTCTCCAGGAAACACGTTGGCAACCCTCACAGGAATAGTTTTGTTCGTTTTAACTAAGGCTCGTGCAAACACCAAATTGCTGGGGGATTCATCACATGGCTGGACTACTCCAACGCAGCACCCAGGGTCTTCATCTAATGTAGCGCAAATTACTTTTTCTGAAAATCCAGGAATTGTCGCAGTTTTCAATAATCGCAGTTTTGCAGGTATCGTCCTTTCCATTGGAGTTGTAAGGACAAATTCTTCTTCTCCGAACCTCATTATCTTCTCCTCATTGTCGAATGAAAATCCATAGTCACTGATCAAGTCCATTCCGAGTATGAATTCATCTTCTATATCTGCGACGTAAACTGTATCTGTGATGGTGAGTCGCCCAAGAACCAATGTAATTTCAGCCTCTCCTCGAATAGGTGCGTTTTCACCAGTGACTGTCCGAAGCACGACGTTGGAAGAAATAGGCTTCACGCTTCCAGGCCGAAGAATGTCGCTGCGTACCAAGGAAACTGCAGCACCGGTGTCTATGGTGCATATAACGTCGATTTTATTCAATTTTCCCGGAATGGTAAGGCTCTCAGATGTTCTTTTCAGCCTGTTAACACGGATGACCCTGGGGGCTCTGTTATTGCTAGCCAGCATGCGCCCCGATATGCTGGCTAATTCTCGTTTTCCTGCCGCCAATTTGAGGACTCGCTGGATGACCTTGTCCTCACAGGTGATTGCGTACGAGATGGCACCCTTGCAGGTGAGCTAGATCTTGGTGGCATTCTCACCCTACAGTCTTTGATAAGATGTCCTGGTTTTCCACATCGGTAGCACGTTCTCTTCTTCTGGGTGCTCATTCCACTTATCAACGATTTGATCTCCTCCAGAAATTTCTCAAATGAACCACTCGTAGCGCCAGATCTATGTTCGGGATCGTCAATTGTTACCGCTCGCACTTTCGGCCTCGAGGTGTTGAAGGCCGCCTCCACTTCTAGCGAACGTACCAAGGCATCGCTACTCCTTTTGAAACTTGTAAGTCGCAGAGTTCTTTGGATTTCTGGGTCTCTAAGTCCGTCAATAAATATCTGCACAGCCAACTGCTCTTTGAAATCTCCGGGCGCATCTGGGTACGCCAGCTGGATTAGGCGTCGAACATCTGCCTCAAATTCCTGTAGACTCTCACCTGATTTTTGTGTGCGAGTCTTCATTTGGGCCCGGTACAGCTGTTCTCGGTGTTGATCGCCATACCTCAACTCTAGTGCAGAAATCAGGCCCTCATATTGCTTCTGCTGTTCTATGGGTATCGTTTGTAATATACCCAAAGCTGGCCCTCTCAAAGCTACTATTAGTGCCGTAGCTTTTTCTTCGTCGCCCCATCCATTAGTTTCTGCCGCAGCCTCGAATTGTCGACGATACATGGACCAAGACGACTGTCCATCAAAAGTCGGCGGTTTTACGGAAATTCCTGACGTGGCAACCCTGTCTTGGCGATCTTGGTTCCTGAGAAATGCTATCTGCTTTTCGACTCTCTTTTCTAGTCCTTTCATCTCCTCTCGCACTGATTCCACTTTCTTATTGACATCTTCCTTTAGTTCTCCTTTTAGTTCTTCCATTTGTACTTTTGTTTCGTGTGAAACATGCTCGAAGAACTTGTTCTGATTTTCTAGAACTTTCTGGAAGTCTGCTTCTCGTTGTTTTTCCATTTGCTCTAATTCATTCTTTTGTTGTTCTAGAATTTTCTGGAGGTCTTCTCGTTCTTTTCTCTGTTCTTCGAGAATTTTCTGGAGTGCTTCTTCCCGTTCTTTCTTTTCATTCTCTCTTTCTAATTCTCGTTCTTTCTTTTCATTTTCTCGTTCTTTCTTTTCAGCTTCTCGCTCTTTCCTCTGGTCTTCGAAAATTTTCTGGAGTCCCTCTTCTCGTTCTTTCTTTTCATTTTCTCGTTCTAATTGTCGTTCTTTCTTTTCTTCCTGTCGTCGCTTTTCCTCTTCTTGTTTTTCCTCCTGCCGTCGTCTTTCATAATCCGCAAATTGGTTTTGGATTAATTTCAACATGTCCTCCATCGTATCGTAAGATGTACTTCTCGTATTCACCATAAATTGTTTTTATTTACCAGCAAAAAATTCCACTTCCGACACCACTGTTACGATATATCCTTGGGTTCGTCGATTAAAACACCAAACAACACAAAACTTCTTTTATTATAACTCGCTATCACAATACAATACAACACAATCACTTAAATCGCTCTGATAACTTTCCAATGCTCGCTCGCTACTAAAACTCTCTGTACTAACAATTCTGCCTTCCGCGTGAACGGCTTCCGCTTATATATACGACCCATACAGTGGAGAACCATCTAGACGAATCTAGACAATCGAATAATCTAGGCGAGCCGCGATCACGCCGGTATGATCTTTCCTGGAACGGTCGAACCGATTCGCATTCATAGCCGGCAGGGCCGGCGCCAGCACATTTCGTTACAATATTAATAGTTCATCATTCATCGGTTGTAAAAAAAATAGCATATGCAACTCTCATGTAATAGTTATATACATATTGAATGCCATTGGCAGTCAATATGACCGATTTGACTTCGCTCGTTTCGTATCCCGGTTGATGATCGTTGCATAATACGGGGTGTTTCCTCACCACGGTACGAAACTTATAGAGTAAGATCCCAGGGCCCCCAGACGTTACTTATTTTTGAAGTAACGAATTTTACGGTATAGACACTCTTCTATGTGTTTAAGAGTGTGTGTGTACTAACTAGTTTGACTAGGCGGCCCGATCACAGGTAGCAGGTAGAAAAGTGAGACAAAAACATAACTTACTTTTGTAATTCGAAGTGCTGATTTTTGTATATGTCACATAGAATATTATTATAAATAAATATTTCATATTGACAGACCGTTTCTGTGGGCGGTAATTCCTCCCAGACGCTTGAAACCTCATAAAAAAATTACCGAACTTTTGTTATATTCGAAGTCTTCTGCTTTATATATGATGTTTGGGGGGCTATTTTGATACTTTTTGTGTACAGCCAGACCAATCCGAAGGGCCAAACATTCTCCCAGACACAATTAAAATTTTTATTAAGCTCCCCGAAACAATTAATTTTTTTGCCTACAAAGGGTTTGTTTCCAACAACAAATTATTGAGTTAAATGACAATTTATTATTATTATATTAATACAAAAATATATGAATGCAGTGAAAAAATGATCTTCTTCCATTATTATTTAATTAAGTCTTAATCTTCATAGTTAGCTTCATATGAGTTTCGACTTTCATCCTCGAACCAATCCTGGATTTCAATATTCAAGTCGTCATCATCGTTATTATCTTTGTTCGAATCTTCTGAAAATACAAAAAACATTATTGAAGGTATGAATTGCTTTGCATATTAAAAATGAATTTGATGTGAACTTAACATACCTGATTCATTTTCGAGTAATTCACTGACAAGACTTGGTAACTGATCGCCATCGAACCAGTAAAATTGATATTGGTGTATTGGTGTATTGGTATGTGCATTATTCCATATACTTGCGATGTAGTTTGCAAGACAGAATTGTTGGAATAGTTCACTTTTACAGGGTGGTAAATTACATGAATCAAAGTTTCTCACGCTTTTCCTGTTAAATTCTTCACTCACGTCAGATACTGTGTAAGTATTAATGAAAAGTTGAAGTCTGGCAGCATCCAAATCGATTATTCCGGGAACATTGTAAACATCGCAAATGAATTTTTGTATTACATCGAATACTTTTTGTTTTGTGTCATAATCCGTAAATAATTCTTCTTCACCGAATTGGAGAAACGCTTGTTGATATTCTACATTTTTTTTCAATATATTGAAAGGTCTTCGTTTTCCTCTCTTGAAGAAAGCAGGGTTATAGTCACACCCTGTGAAAGCATGAAATCCTTGCAAACTTCTACATAGAGTTGATCCCAAGTGCTCATAGATTTTTGTTATTTCTACATATCTTTGCTCATTTCCAACACCAGTTAATATCCAAACGTGTGAATTATCATGTTTCATGTGATGCATATTTCCCAGCTACAACGTGAGTATCAGAACATTTAACTACAATGTTTGCCTGGGTATTAATGTTGCACAGATGATAAATCATTTTCGTGTCAGCTTCTTCGTGCTGTGGACACGATAATTCTTCATTTATATTAGCTTCTATCATATTATTATTGACAATAAAAGAATGACATTGCCTGAAATTAACATTAATCTGCTTATTGCCAATAAATGGTATCATCTCATTACTTGCCCAGTGCAGAATACACTATAGAGTAGTTCTGAAAACAAAATATATTGCTCTCGCTCACGCTCAAGCGCTTGTATAATGCCCCTACACTCGCACTTACAGCGGAACTCTGATTGTGTCTGGGAGAATGTTTGGCCCTTCGGATTGGTCTGGCTGTACACAAAAGGTATTAGAATAGCCCCCCAAACATCATATATAAAGCAGAAGACTTCGAATATAACAAAAGTTCGGAATTTCCTTATGAGGTTTCAAGCGTCTGGGAGGAATTAAGGCACACAGAAACGGTCTGTTAATATGAAGTATTTATTAATAATAATATTCTATGTGACATATATAAAAATCAGCACTTCGAATTCAACAAAAGTAAGTTATGTTTTTGTCTACCTTTTCTACCTGCTACCTGTGAACGGGCCGCCTAGTCAAACTAGTTAGTACACACACACTCTCAAACACATAGAAGAGTGTCTATACCGTAAAATTCGTTTTTTCGAAAATAAGTAACGTCTGGGGGCCCTGGGATCTTGGACTTTTAAGGGAGTAATTCGTTGGGTCATTTCAAGGAGAAAATATCCTATGAACATATGTCCGGAGTTGTTCCTGAGATACAGAATAAATACCGTATTTATAAAATATCATAAACATCCTTACATCGATTTGATTAGTATTTGCTACAGTAATTTGAAGTAATAAGGCGCTCATCAAGCCCTATCTTAAATGAAATTATTAGGTCCAGTGGCGTCTCAGTGGGCACCACAGCCAATAATACTGGAAAGAAAGCACGCTACTGACTACTTTTGTGATTTTAAATTTTTTTAGATTAATCAACTGAAAATACAACTTTTTTGTTGCTTGTGTTTTCTTCAAATCTAGCCTCGTTCTCGAGAAACAAAATTGAAGCTAATTTGCATATTACTCCAGTAAAGGAAGTAAATTTTTTTAGTAAAATGAAGGACTAATTCGAGACCACTCAGATCAACTTAAATTTTTTTGGAATTTATCAAAAAAGGTGTCAAGTATCCGAGTAAACAAGTTTGGTTACTGGGCAAAGCTCCAAAACGCTGTAAAACTTGGCCAAACTGTTTTTTTGGCCCAAAATTAATAAATATTTCATATCTCGGCCAATATTAAATGAATTTTCGTGAAAATAGGCCCCCGGGGGTTTTTTTGGGTCACTGATTTCGATTTTGATGTCAAAAATTCCTGAAACACCCTGTAAACCGTAAAAACTACCCTTTTTAGGGTTTCTTTTTTAAATATTTTGAATTGAAATTTGACAGCAGAATTCAATTGGCTTATCATCTGAACATACAGTACTGCACGGAAAATGTTCATAAAACTTATAAATAGAGGGTCCCAATGGATTAAATATAAAAATTTTATGTGATTGATGGAAAAAAAAAGGTTTTTTGGCCACAACTTTTTTTTGGCTAATGATAACGAGATGTATCAGGAACCATTTCAAAGCTAAGGTTATCGCCAAAATTTCATGTCACATGCAACATTTGAATTGGATGGGCCAATTTTTTTTTATTTCGCCCGACAAAAAAGAGCATTTACCGTTATAAACATAAAATAGGCAATTCTAAACGGACAAATTTGCTTACAGATGAAAACTTATAACAAGAAATTGAAATACAACTATCCTGGAATAAATGCTGAAAAATTTGGCTGTTTAAAATAAATAATGTTCACGCTGCTGGCCAAAAACTGAAAATGTTTTAAAAAATACACGATTTTACCCAACTTTAGCAGGCCAAAACATAAACAATAATTACCCGATAGGGCCAAAAATGGCTGGACATATTTGGGACGAAGTGTTCTGACTTTTTACCAGAGGATTTTTTATTCCAAGCACCTTAGCCCATATGACGCTAAAAATTGGCATTAAAAATTTTTGAAAAAAAAATTATTTTGCCCATAACTTTTTTTCTTCTCATTTTGAACGGTTCTGGTTGGTCTCAAAATTTTCCCGATTTTGTCATCTTGCAAAATGATAGGCATCATTTTTTTTGTAAAAGTTATATTTTTCGAGATATTTACGCCAGAACGATCCGGTTTCTTCATTTTTCGTTTAGCAACCATTTTTGCCATTTCATATCTCCTTTAATATTAATCGTACAAAAATAAAACAAAAACCACTTTATTTGACAACTAAAATACTTCATATAAGAAATATATAATTTTTTTTGTAATACTAACAGATTTTCAGTAAATTTAAAAAAATCTTTAAAAACTTTTGAATTTTTTTTTGCAAATATCACACTTTTCCTTGCGCTATTGCTCGAAAGGGGTGCATTTTTATGAAAAATTGCAATCAATGTTTTTATGTTAAAAAATGATAATTTATCGATTGGTTTCATTATTTATTTTTTTAACCACCCCCCAATGAGTTCCACCCTCCCCCCCCCACCCCCCGCGCTTTTTCCCAGTAACGGAAGTTGTTTACTCGGATACTGGGCACCTTTCTCAACAAAATTCAAGTTACTCCAAGTATCTGCAATTGGTCTCGAATTAATCCAGCCAGTTTTTACTTCCTTTACTGGAGTATATCATGAACTCCTGCCTTGGTCTCCGAGCTGACAGTGATAGTGTTGTCATATAAGTGAAAATCAGAGTTTTTCGATAAAAAGTGTCCCATTACTTGAAATACCTCTAGCAAATTTCAACCAATTTGGTGTGAGGATATTAATGATATATGTTTTTGAACATACTATTTCATGTATTTTATTTATTGTTTCAAATGTGCGAGTAATGTGAATCTACTATATTGTGTGATATACATGTTAAGAATATTCAAAATCCATGTAGCCATTTTCTTTTCTATTTACGAATGGTGGGCTGAAATGTAAAACTATAGGACGGTTTGTTAGACGGTTTGTTATCTGAAATGTTTTGAAGAGTAATAAATAAATTATTGAAGTCAAAACCATTTTGATCTATAATAAACATGTTCATACAGGTTGTGAATAATTTTCTCTCTCACTCTGAATATTCAAGTCAACCAGTCGTGACAGTGCCATCTAACTTCTAGATCTCGAGTTTTTTCTACCTCTGACTTCCTATACGTCACAGCAACCTTCGTGTAATTTAACCGTTGAATGGACAAATATAATTCACACAACAAATCTGGCTCTTAGTTTCAGGCCTTTTTCTTCTCCGAATCCAAAAATAGAAATAAGAACTTTTATGAAAGGAGTTAAATAGAAAAAAATAATTAATCAAAAATAATTAATCATTCTATCCACAAAAATACCCTGGTTCCTAATTCTGGCCTTAATCATATGAGTATAAATTATGTCGAAATAGCGAAATCATGAAGGAGTGTTCATCATATCACTAACACCTTTCGTGTACAAACGTACGCATCTAGTAACATTTGACTGAGTTGAAAACCAAAGAAAATTGGGGATGATGATGAAAATGTGATGGCTTGAAGCATTTTTGAAAAAAAAAAACATGAAGCAATAGTAGAATAATTTGGCACTTGATATGGACAGAGGAACTTGAAACCTACTACAAGTGTTTTGATCAATAAAAATACTAGTTGTATCTATATCGGTACCGAAGAGGGATACTTTTTCAAAGAGGAGAAATTATTCAAAGAAATCTGCAAAAAATGTAATATACTCAAGTTCAGAATAGATAATGAAAAGTATTATCAACAAATGGTGTCATGAAGATTGCCATCAATTTGAAACGGCTGTGAAAAACGTCTAAAGCTTCGTCAAAATGAGTCTAACACGTGATTAGAAACGTTTAACGTTGCATTAAAAATGTCTAACGTTTTATTCGAACTCTGATTTCTTGAGCCTTTCAATTTGATTCTAATACGAGGTGAATATTATTTCATCCTAATTGTACCAACCATGAATGTGACATGTATCTGCCCAGTTTTAAAATTCAAAATCGTATGGATTCTCTCCCTTCATATATTGTATATTTTCTCTTCAAAAATTGTCTGGCAATGCCCAAACTGATGTATATACTGAGATACAGTTCAACCTGGCGATGCCATGAAGAACCGGATATTTTTGACCAGACAGTACGTAAGATTTTTGAAGTTATTTCATCGTATCGTATCCAGGCAACTGGAAATGGGATGAGGTCATCCTGAGCGCCAACCGCGGGGTGCATGGTGAGTGGATGGTGGATAGTTCCGTCAGTGAAACATTGTAGACCATATTCATAGAGACATGAGTTCTGAATTCAGTGTGATCATAGGCCCCATGACATGGATGAGCATAATGAAAGATCCCGGGAGTAGACTCGCCAGGTTGAAACTGAAACTCGAAGAGAATGACTATGAATTCATATATAAACCAGCAGAATACAAGAAATAAGAATACAGACGCTTCATTCAGAAGGAAAATAAAAAAACTATGAAGAATCTTCAAATTTCCTAACTGAGATACTATCCAATAACAGTGACATAGAAACGAAAAAAACTGGGATTTCACCCGAATTACTAGAACAAGAATAAAACATATTCAATAAACTGGGTAAAGTGAAGTCGATCATGAATAGAAAAAACATTGAAAATGGAATTTTCAAACTCTCAATCACTATACGAAAATCATATAAACATTTCAACAGTAATGCAACAAAATAAACTGAAACAACTCTATGAAATTATCATTCAATATATGAATGATTATATGATATGAAGAACATTGTGATTTTTTTATGAAAAATATAACGTACTTTCAAGTAAGAGTGTGAAAAATTGGAAATATTTCATCATTGCATCCAGAAGGAGCCCTAGTACAAATGATTATTCACTTTTCATTTCAAACCCAACGAAAAGTACTCCATGGAAACTACCCCTAGTCGATCTCAAAACGTATACTATATTCAGACTATATCCTACTCCTATCATGGATAATGGAACTGTTTCAGTAAGAGATTTGAGCCGGTTCTAAGCCTCCCCCCACCACTATGACGTCACTAATGACTAATTAGTGACATCATAGTGGTGGGGGTTGACCTTGAACGGCTCAACTGGTGCATAGGACCTTGAAATTTTTTTTGAAAATGTAATTATGGGATTCTTTGTGTGTGACGTCATTCGACCTTGAGATAGGCGCATGGTAATGCATCTTCATGTGTACTCTAGTGGGGGGGGGGGGTAATTAGAATTTGCATACACGGTAAAGATATCCTTCATGTATGAAGAATAGATTGCATACACACGGATAAAGCATGTGTTCTCTGTACTACATTGCATAGAGTACACATGTCTACACATACACGCACAAACACCACACACCCAAAGTTCACCAACACGAACCCTCACTACACCTCACGTCTGCACTCCACAAAGTCCCAGCCACGAATGAATACCCGAACTGACAAACACCACCCACCCAAAGTTCACCAACACGAGCCCCCACTACACCTCACGTCTGCACTCCACAAAGTCCCAGCCACGAATGAATACCCGAACTGACAAACACCACCCACCCAAAGTTCACCAACACGAGCCCTCACTACACCTCACGTCTGCACTCCACGAAGTCACAGCCACGAATGAATGCCCGCACTGCTCTCTGAAAGCTCATCGGAGAGTGGAGGGGTAGCAACGTCAGACAGTCTGGTGGGGTACTAGCGATGTGTGCGCATCCGCTGCACAGATAGTGGTGGGAGGCGGCTCACTATCCATTATATAAGAAATGCGGATTTACATGTGGAATCATTATATCTGCAGCAGTTTGTGAGTTAGTTATTCAGTGCCATATCTGCAGCAATTGTGTGAGTGTGTTTTTCTGTTGAAAACTGTTTATATTTTCCATTCATCATGTCCGTTTCCAAAGTAGACTTGCAAAAAATCAATAATGTGATTATACAGGAGGTAGAAGTGTTAGAGCAAAGGGTCTTATCGTCATTACCAATAAATGAAACATATGTAATAAGGAATATGACTCCTTTTTCCACCCGGTTTGGTAAATCAATTTTATTAACTATGGAAGATGTTAGGAATAATAATAAATTATTTAAAACATGGCTTCCCAAACGAATCTCAATGCAATTCAGTGATGATGATATAACTTGCATCAATTCATCGAATGGTAAATATACACTAGTATATTTAGGTCAAAGTCCACAAAGTTTTGCTGGTATGAAAACAAGATCTCTTGTCGAATTCAGTTGCATTGAATAGCATTAGTAATAATCATTGGTATTAGGTTAATAGTGTTTTATTTGTATATAAGATTATTTGCATGTAAGTTTTGAGGAAACATATAAACATTTTCATACATTGTTGAACACACTCACTTTATAAATCGAAAGACGATACAATTTTCTGTGAGTATTATTAATGATGACGATGAGTTTATGTTCTAATGTTCTGTTTTCATTTGTTTTCAGTTCAATCATTCAAAGATGTGGATGCAGTATGCTAGTGAACACTGGGTCAAGGCTGAGGATCTCGCTTCATCCATCCAAAGACTGTCTTCCGAACTGAAGGCGTTGAGTGAGAATGCTGAGCATGCAACCGTTTATGACCTGAGTGTGTGCTATGATGAAGAAAGGATCGAATTGTGCCTTCGTGATGCTGAGAACTACAACAGTGGTGCGGAAGTTTGCGACAAATTTCTGGCTGGGACATTGGATCTGAATCATCTTTGTGCTGCAATGATTGAATTGAACCTGAAGAGATTCCTGTACCGTCTTCAACTGCACCTACCAGAATGGATCATTCAAAAGTTCCAATTGATTGACGAATATCGTGAAGAAATTGAAGACGGTCGAGAGAATGACGAATATGAGGAAGAAATAATTTTAGATTGTTTATATGTACCAAAAAGTTAAATAAAACACATAAGTATCATTTTCATGTTTATTTATTCAATTCCCTTTAATACAATATTGAGAAAATTATTACAAATTAAAATATAAATGAAGAGAAAAGAAAACGAGTACAAAGATATAATGAAAAAAATATATAATCAATTAAAAGTATCAATAAGTGTCAATATCTGCTGTGAACTGAACCATCCAATGCATTGTACGTTAGAAATGTATCATGCAAAATGAGTGCATATACTTTGGTGTTGTCTGGAAATTTGGCCTTCCTGGTTTCAAATTCAACCTTTATGTCGATAGTTGAGGATTTTGTGGCATTCGGTTGATGTGAACAATCGATTATGAAGAGTGGATTGCTTCGAAACTGTCCAATATCCATTAGAGGTTCACTCATATCTTTATCATAATAACTACGTTGAAAGTTCTCATAAGCATAGTATGCAGACGAATCTAGTTTTTTGTCAAAATCCAAATTCCAACGCTCATATGGATATACTTCAGAATTCAAGTATACCCGAATATTATTGATGTCAGCTGTTATGAATTTCGTGATGTCTTCTGCTCGGTTTTCAGATATTGCGGTATTTTGAAATCCGATTATAATGAAACGAGGTGTTTCCAAAGCATTGGTTGTTTTTATGGCCCATATGTCTGAAGATGTAGCTCGTAATGAAGGGAGTTCATACAAGTCCCACATACGATAGGCCAACTTAATTTTCGCATTCAGACCACTTTTGTTGATTCTATGCAAAAGTTTGAGTTTGTGCTTATCCTCTGGTACTATGTGTCGTATTCTCCATTCGATTTTATTTATTTCCAAATTAGCATCAACTTCACCTATATATGAGTTGTTGAAGGTACGAGCGATTATCAAAATTAGTTCTTGTTTGGCATTCAAGATACTTTTATTGTAATCTTCGGCAAAGCCCATCAGATATTTCAGCGGTAATTTGCCACTGAATACATGACTGGTTGTATCCAATATGTCCTGTTTGAATCTTGAAAGACCCCAGCCTGTAGTCAGTAAGGTGTTAGCGTGCGATTGTCCAAATGAAATCATGGTTTTCATTGTAGAGGTTATTCCGGGTTTTCTGATGACAGCCACTTGTTCTCCACCCATTTCATAACGAATTTCATCAAACAGAAAAGCCATTGCATTATTCGATAAATAGCATGGTTTTGTTGCATCTTCCGGTGTGAATTTCCCCTCTATGTAAATGAAACTTTCTGCAATATCAAGAATGACATCTTGATTATTAATTGCAATTCGAATTTCATCTGAATTCCTGAATAGGGGCGAGCCATATGGTTTATATGTGTGCTCATGTAAACTTATGAGGGAATGATCGAGCACCGGTTCATCGAATATATTCAACTTTTCACTATTTGTTTCATGCACCATTGTTACTTCCTTACTTTCAATCCTATCGATTTCAAGAATTTGAGGTCTCTTACAGATAGGTGGTGACGTGTTGACTGTTTAGCGAACACTTTTGGAATGACCTTTTTTGCGGTTGAGCATTCCTTTTTGGTTTCGATTTGCTCGAATCGTTGATGATTTCTTCTATTGAAACAAAAACCCATAATAGAATTCAATCGATTTTTTTCAATTCCAAAACGATAAAGATCTCTTCTTCACTTCCGAAATCCACGAGCTTATTTTTTTGATCCAAAATACGCACTGTTATATTGTGAATCAATTGACGTCCTTCTGGGCTGACAGGCATATATATAATATTGTGCGGTTCTTTCGTGAGATTGTATCCAGCTTCGACGTCAACATCGAATGAGAAAAGAATGTGGGACTCTTCATTATTTATATATGAACCAGAAATTATATTGCAATCCAAACGGATGAGTCTCACAATCGTTATATTAATCGGTAGTGAGGATTCATGTATTTGATTCTGTGGAAATATTTTATGGTCAAATCCCATCATGCTCGCAATAGAGTTTGGATGTGTCAGATCAATTTCATATTTTGATCGCATTTCACATTTCATCGTATTATTATTGGCATGTAGGTAGAAAATATCATCTGCAGTAATATCGATTGGTTTTTTGTCATGAAACAATCTGAACATTATATTTTTCTGTATAACTGCATTGATCTCTTCTATTTCATAAGCACCACATGGAATTTCAATGGTGTGTAATTGTAGCATGGGTGAGTCGTCACCACTAAGTCTGAATCTGATTAAATTGTTTTCTTCAGTTATATTATTGATTGTGTTGCATCCGTAGAATCCCAATAGTCCTAGTCCATAACGGCTGTTTCTATCCAATTCGATAGGTGGAAAAAAGTCTGCACTTAAGACACTCGTCCCGACAGCTTGTAGTTCGAACTTCCGCGACATGACTGATGCATTTTACAAATGCCACTTCAATTTATTGTTGTCTACAACACATCTGCAATAATTCACACTTTTTTTTGGGCAGCGCGTTCAAATGAATATTGTTTTTATTGACACCAATACTCATATCCTCTACATTGCAATAGCAGCAGAAAATTTTTCGAGGCATGGGACCATCATTCACATCAGAATTTGAATTAGATTCTTCGTCAGAGTGGTGTTCATAGCAGTATTGATACTTCATTATGTCGATATCATCTTGTAGATGTTTTGGTAATTTTTCCCAAACATTTGCAATCTCATGTGCAGCACAGGCAATTATAACTTCCTTGGGCATATTGGCAAGCATCATGCTATCCATTTTTGTTAGGGTGCGATATTTTGAATACATCTTCAATGAATATCCCATTCTCTTGATAGCCTCACGATCCATTGTTGGAGTTGTATCCATTTTTTTATTTGCGAATTGATTCAGAGAGGAACTTTAGGCACAAATGACCACAGAAGACTGTATTGAATTTTTGTTGGCGATCATAGTTATATTTGATTTTCACTCCCGAATATTTTCGAAAGTATCGAATCAATTCCATTGGTGGGGGCAAATCTCCAAAACTATCGAAATATGTGACTTCTTTGCCACATTTCTTGTATGCCACCCAATGTGTTCCAGGACCACTTATTTTATCCAAATTGACAATAGCTGTCTCATACAGTTTTGGCCTTGAAGAAGGTAATCTGTCACGCATAAAAACACCACGAAAGTGTGGAATTTTCATTTTCTGTGCATAATAATTGAGATCGAAATCGGTGAGAGGCCTCAGAGGTAGGGAATCTACTAGTTTTTTGACTTGTATGATTGCGATGGTTTGTATGGTTTCAAATATAATCCCAATCCTTTACGATAAGGTTTAAGATATATTCCACTACCACGTTTACCTAATGCTACAGCCTCCATTGTTTTATTGTGGCGATTGGCTTCAATGAGAGCTGCTCTGCTTGCTTTTGCCGAATTCACAGCTTTGGTAATTCCTGCAGCTGCACCTGCTAAACTTCCGAGTGCAGAAAGTCCAGCGAAAATCGGAATCAATGGCAAAATCCCACCAATTTTGGGAATTGGAATTATTCGAGGTGTGCGAATTTTTTTCTTACCACCGGCAGCTTTAAGATATTTACGTGCTGCTTGTAATGCCACAGTGATAGCTTTCTTTCTATCAGTCGTCACAAACTGATCCCCACCAGATCTTTTCAATACATTTCGCACTTTACTAACCACTCCAGCACCGAATGCAACTTTTTTTATTTTATTTTTCCTTGATGGTTTTCTCTTAACCTTCTTCTTGTTGGAACTATTACAGCCCATACCCAAATGTCTCTTTGCTTTCATAATATTGGTGACCAGTAGGGCAGCTGCCCTTTCCCCAATATTTGCGTCCTTTGATTTAACCCTATCCCAAGCTGCGTATTCTAGTTCTTTATCTGCTATATGTCTCGCTGTGAGATCTGATGGATGATTCGAATATTGAATGTCGTGTTTTTTGCATGCAATATCTAATTTATTGATGCCAGGATCGTTGCGTGCTAAACGTTCATTCAGTTTCGTACCGGGTCCACAATATTGATAACCGCCAGGTATATGTAATTCGAATGGAAGTGTATTTATTAATTTATTCACAAATCCAAAACCTTCTTTACTCTGACTTCTACTATCGATACGTCCGTATCGTTTGATGGTACACATTTAAATGAGATGCTCATAACATTTTTCCATTTACATAGTCTCCAACCGTGGTACGATGCGCATTGTGAAACAGAAAGAAAATTTTGTCGTTGACAATCTAGATGAGAAATTTGGGTGTGGATTGAATGGGCAGGTATTGTTAAGACATGGCCCACTACTTCCATCATCAGTTCGAGGACTCATTATTGGACCTTCAAATTGTGGAAAGACCAATGCAATGATATCACTCTTAACACATCCACAAGGATTGCGATTCGCAAATGTATATCTCTATTCAAAATCACTCAATCAACCCAAGTATCAATTCCTACAAAATGTGTTGGAACCTATTAAAGGGTTAGGATTTTATACGTTCAGCAATAATGCGGAAATAGTGGAACCCTCCGATGCTAAACCAAATTCTGTTTTCATTTTCGATGATGTGATATGTGAAAAGCAGGATATCATAAGATCATACTTCTGTATGGGACGTCATAAAGATGTTGACTGTTTTTATCTTGCACAGACATATTCACGAGTGCCAAAGCAATTAGTGCGTGATAATACCAATTTCATTGTAATGTTCAAGCAAGATGAGACAAACCTACACCATATTTATTCAGATCATGTGTCACCCGATGTGACATTCAAACAGTTTCAATTGATGTGTGTTAAATGTTGGGAAGATCAATATGGATTTCTAGTCATTGACAAGGATAGAAAAATACATGAAGGTAGATATCGCAAGGGATTCGATAGTTTTATATATCCATGATGATGCTATTCAACTTCAATCGATCATTGGATTGTATAGAGATCACTTCAGTGAATTCGTATATGATAACAAAAAAAATATGAAGACAAACATTGGTTCTGTAGCTGGAAATGCGAGCAATGAAATACATTTGAAACGTCAACTAGTTGAGACAACAGAAGCTGTCAGACAAAAATTCAACTCAATCAAGCATGGTAATATTGAGAATCGTATGGCATTGGAAAAACTTTATGAACCCATAACGAAACCATTGAATGTTTTATCATCGAATGCTACTTCATCGAAAACACCACAGTTATCCAACAATCAAGTGAACTTTCAGACTACTCCATTTCACGCCACGAGTACTCCAATAGGAAAGAATCAATCTTCTGGTAGTGTATCATCTACAGACAGTGAGTCAGACACAATAAAAGATGAAATTGCAGCGAGCCTATTTGAAACACCGCCATCATCATCACGCATCAGTTCTTCAGATCTCAATTCTCCATCCAATGTAGATGAAAGTCTTGAAGATGTATTGAAAAAACATTTGAGAAATATCAGAAGTAGAAATGTGGCATATGATGCAACATTTGGCGTACGAATGGATCCTATCACGCAAAAACTAAAAATGGGAAATCTTCAGGTTCACTTCAATGATGGAAACATAGTATTTTGGAATACCAATAAAACGAAAAAATATCAATTTCCTGGCAGCTCAGAATTATATGATATAATATTCCTCAAGAATCCACAAAATATTGACGATGAACAGATTCGTCAAACATATTCAAAGATATTGAAACTAACGAATGCTCCATTCAAACAATACCAATTGAAGAATGGTTTCAGATATACGAATTCCAAGAAATTTCGCGAAGTTATCAAACCTATACTAGACTCAACTCATTATCCAATGAGGGATGGAACTAAAATTGGTGGAACAGTCAATCGAAACAAAATACAGAAAATATATAATCCCAAACCAGCGAATTATGTCTACTGGAACTCACCCAAGGAATTGATTGCTCGCTTACGACTATTACTATCTTCAAAGGCAGCTGGTCATACTGGACACAATAATGAAATAATTTCAATAATTGAGGAATTGCGTGAAGAAGGTATAATATATTGAAACATTCACAAATAAAAATCACTCTCGCCTCATTATTCAATGAAGTAACATTACCAGATTTATTTTTCATTTGCACTCGAAAGAAAGAATGGATAATGGAATGAGTGATGTAAAGCGACAAGTCGTCAACGAGTTACATGGCTCTGTAAGACGTAATTTTCAAAGAAGAATAACTACCATCAAAGGGTTTGCAGATCTATGGCAAATAGATCTAGCAGAAATGCAACCATTCGCAAGAAGTAACAAAGGTCATCGATATATCCTTGTGGTGATTGATTGCTACTCAAAGTATCTATGGACAGTGCCAACTAAAAATAAAACAGGTAGTACCGTAACCAATGCAATGAAACGTGTTCTGAAGCAAGCCAAGTATTCTCCAAATCATCTACAGAGCGATCAAGGAAAAGAATTCTTCAATAAAAATTTTTCCTCTCTCATGCGACAATATAAAATCAATCATTATTCAACATTTAGCACAAAAAAAGCAGCCATAGCAGAAAGGGTAATTCGAACAATCAAAACATGGCTCTACAAAGAATTTTCGATGAGGGGGAATCATAAGTGGATTGACATTCTTCCGATCATAACGAAGAAATATAACAACAAGGTGCATAGTACTACTGGCATAGAACCTATAAATGTTAATTCAACCACGAAATTAAAATTCAGAACCACCAGAGGAATCCGAAGGAAACAAAGTACACCCAAATTCCAATTGAATGATATTGTACGCATAAGCAAGTATAAAAACATATTTGAAAAGGGATTCACAGCCAACTATACGACAGAACTCTTTAAAATCGTTAAAGTGAACAGAACATACCCCACTACATATATTCTTGAAGATATGGATAGTCAACCCATAAGAGGCTGTTTTTATGAGGAAGAATTATTGAAAACTGCGAATCCTGACGTGTATCTAGTGGAAAAGGTGTTGAGAAGAAAAAATAATAAACTATATATAAAGTGGTTAGGTCTTCCAAGTGAGCATAATTCGTGGATTGATGAATCAGATGTGGTTTAATAATTATATGAAAATAATTTCAATTATCTATATGGTGAATAATAAAGCTCTGGAGGAGTATACTGGTTTTATATATGTATGTTTTCTGCAATAAATTTAATATAACCCAATCTTTGTTTGTTTCATTTACTTATATGTTTCGAAACTCTTTCAATTGGTAGCTTTTATATTTGAAAAATAAATGATACAAATGTAATAATATTCAATCAATTTATTCATCATAATTACAACAGTGGTTATTAGTTATTGGGAAATTGCATGTGGAAGCCTTTCTGGTCCAATTTCAGTGTACGTTGGAATACGGTCTCCTAGTATTTGGCGCCTTTCGATTTGCTCGTCATGTGTTAGACACCAGCAATGATTGAAGTGGATTTTCCTGTTGGGATGGAGTTGACCAACTTTCTCACATAGCTGCCAGTTACTTCTACAAACAGCACAGATATGGTTCCAACAGTCCATAGTGTAATTATCACACTGCAAGCAACGTTGTTTAAGTGGCACCTCTTCTATCGCACACGTTCCACAAATATTTCTACAAATGCCCAGGATGGTGCACTCAATTTTCTCGTGACACTTGAAGCACTTGAGATGGTTTCCCTGTTCGTGGGTTGAGCTTATTAGTCGCTTGGGCTGTGGCACTGGATTTCGTGAAACACACTCGGTACACAATCCGGTACATGGATTGAAGTATGATTTGGGTCGAGTGATTTGACAATTGTAGCACTGAGCAGCTCCAGCAACCACTAGGGGATAGATGCACACTTTCGGTTTAGAATCCCACTCTTTTGGAAAAGGCATATTGTTACTCACTGGTGGCAATGACAGAACTCAATCCAATAATCCAACCCTCCCTACATATATACAGTAAGAGTTTGTGGAGGGGCGCCCCACCACTACCAGATTGTATAAAACGTAGCTGCGGGCTCTAAACTTCACTCATTCATTCAGAGCATTCGAAGGATATAACCAAGATGGCTGAAGAAAGAGCTGCAATGTTAGATGTTCTAGCACATGCTGATCTTAATAACAATTTGGAGGGTGAAGAGCAGGTCGCTGAAGACGTCATCGAACAAGAGATCCCTAATGACTCTGAAGACGAGGGTATTGAATGCGATGCAGAGACCAATCAACCTGGTGATTTGGCCATCGGTGTGGAATTTTGCAGAGTCAAGGTGCTGAATATGAATCACACTTTGGAAAATCCATTGGAGTTGTGCTGTGTGACTGAGAGCTATGTCAGAATTCCCACTGTTACAGGACAAATTGAGAAATTATGCCTCATGTGTTTTAAATTTTATGCTTTTCGTGTAAACAATGGTGGGTGGTATGAGCACGTAGATAAGCATAGGACTCAACCATTCTCTGAATTATTATGGAGTAGGTGTAAAGCATGCAGCACTCTGCTTACACAGTATCGATATATCGAGACATGTATGATCTGCAATAACGCCCCTCCTTTGCACCACTAACCTTGGACCACTGGTCAAAAAAAACTATCAGCCCTTTTCAGGGCTACATTAAAGAAACAGACAGTAGATAGATATCTCACACACATGAGATAAATGTATGTAACATTTGTAATGTGTTCGTTCACCTCTTGACTATGGTAGAGTACACACACTTATTAGCTGTAATATTGAAATTCTAGTGATGTGGATCCACTGCCGCGACAGAATGAAAAGCCGCGGATACGCGAATGATTCGCGAATGTAGCCACGGTTCCGCGACCACCGCGATAATCCATGGAATAAACTTCACGGAATAAAGATGAGACAATAGCTACACTCTCACTTGGACTAATAACGCGGGCGCAACCGCGGAACTGCGACCGCAGTGGATGTGGATCCGCTGCCGCGGCAGAATGAAAAGCCGCGGATACGTGAATGATTCGCGAAAGTAGCCGCGGTTCCGCGACCACCGCGACAATCCATGGAATAAACTTCGCGGAATAAAGATGAAACAATACCCACACTCTGACTTGGACTAATAACGCAGGCGCAACCGTGGAACCGCGATCGCAGTGGTAGTAGATCCGCTGCCGCGACAGAATTAAAAGCCGTAATATGGAAACGCGAATGATTCGCGAATGTAGCCGCGGTTCCGCGACCACCGCGACAATCCATGGAATAAACTTCGCGGAATGGAGATGAAACAATAGCTACCGCGGAACCGCGATCGCAGAACCGCGACCGCAGTGGATTGAATCACGACTGCATCAAATCCGTCGAATGATGATCGTAATTTGCGGAAATATATGTAAAAAACCAGGTCCGCTCCGCGTCGCTCCGCTCCGCTTCAAAAATTTTTCGACCCGCGTATTAAATTATTTCACGGCCGCGATTGAAATTATTCCGCGGATGCGCGATTTCGTTGCCACGGCCGCGGATTCGCGCATATTCCGCGGATAAAACCGCGGATCCGCGGCCACGGCCGCGGACCCGCGGATTTATTGGTGGAATATGCGCGAATCCGCGGCCGCGGCCGCGGATCCGCGGTTTTATCCGCGGATTATTTTAATTCGCGGCCGCGAATTAATTTAATTCGCGGGTCGAAACCGCTAGATTGTAAACGCAATAGAAGTTGGGGATATAAATAATACTCTTTACGACTTCAAATCACTACACATAATATTATCAACCATAAGTATCATTACTCTTATTCATTCATCACATATATATGAGCGTGAATACACCATGATTTCGAGTCTGGTCTAACTCAACCCTCATTAATTAGTTCCTTTTGCATGCAATTCAGGAGAAAAATTCATACTCTGATCAGCTAACCGCATATTGAGATTACCTAAAAACTTATTTTGTGAGTACGATTAATATCTTTGAAAAACTAACCTAAGGAGCAACCACGCGAAATGACCTTGACCTAACCTTCATTGATTTATTTTTCCAAATTGTATCATTACGGGTGGTAATACATATTTCGAGCGCCTTATGTCATCATAAGTGTACATTACACTATAACTGAGACGTGAACAACTGAGAATTGTGAGATCTTTTTTTTTCGAATTTTTAATCTCATTTTGTCTGTGATATCTGCAACAGAGTTGTTATATATTGCGTGATAATGAACCAATAATATGCGATATAGCATATTCATTAGGTGATCACCTAATATACCTAACTGTGAGATAGCTACTGTGTTTTAGTTCATAATGGTAGCCCTGAAAAGGGCTGTTTTCGGGTTAGTCCACACTCTGTGGACCATCTCAGACAAGTATTTATACATATTGTGAACATGTGTGATCCATTAGATCATGAATATGTAATAACGCATATTCAATAGGTGATCACCTAATGAATCTCACTATGAGATAGCTACTTTGAGTTCTTAATGGTAGCCCTGAAAAGGGCTGTTTTTGTGAGTCTACACTCTGTAGACTAGTCGTCGTCTCTCATCAGTATCAGATATAATACTTCTACTTCTCCCGGTTGATCATCTCCTACTTGATGTTGATAGTATACTTATTTAATCTACATCCCCCCCCTCCCCTTTCATCCTACCAACCACCCCCTCCCAAAACCCATATTGTTATTATAAATACCCAAAATACCCAATCGAGTATTGACACTATCGGTTGAAGAACTAACTTCTTCAACCTGGATAGGTCCTGTCGCTGGTTCCGAAGTTGGTACACTCCTTGGCTCCGTAGTTGAATCAGCTCTCATCGACATCGTGAAGAGAATGATATAGAACTCTGGTCTCGCATTGTATTTATACAAAAAAATGTTGGTGGGGAGAATGGTGGGGAGAGCGGTGGGAAGAGAAAAGCGATGTAAGATATTTGTGAACATTCTAAAAGGTATACTTGTTGAATTCATTATGAAGCAAGCCATTTTTCTGCAAGAGATTCATATGATAAGGAAATACAAATTGTTGTTGAAAGGTTTGTGTAGAAAAGTATGAAATTTAAATACGCATTTATAATGTAATTACAAAATATTCAGATGAAATGAAGAGCAATGCCCCAACCATCGCATTGTTCAATGTGTACCAAACCAATTTAATGTACACTCTTTCGTTTCATTTCATCTGCGTTCATAAACTATTTATTGAAAGAAATATATAAACAAATGAACTTAAAACTATTGAAATAAACACCTACAACTAACTCAACCTACTTCATCGAAATATTTCCTAATATAACAAAATATTCAGATGAAATGAAGAGCAATGCCCCAACCAACGCATTGTTCAATGTGTACCAAACCGATTGAATGTACACTCTTTTGTTTCATTTCATCTGCATTCATAAACTAACTATTTATTGAAAAAAAATTTACAAATGTACTTAAAAACTATTGAACACACTACAACTAACTTAACCTATTTGAACTCATCGAAGAGTTTGCCCAAGGGGCGGATTAACTTTTCCATTCTCCCCTTGACCCGTTTGAAGTGAGCGTACCTTTCCACATAATTTTCGGATTCCAACCGGTAATTATTGGAAAGAAGTTCAGATTCCCGGACAAGTTCTGAATCCCGCTCGGCAAGTTCTGACTCCTGCTTGGCAAGTTCAGCAATTTGCCTTTGGAGTTCAGCCTTCTGTCGAATGATTTCAGCACGTTGTCTGGAAATCTCTCGTTGATGATGCTGGTTTTGTGCCTTGGCAATTTCACTTTCTTGGCAGGCACGTTTCGCATCATCAATCTTCTTCCCGAGAGAAAGAAAGGTCCGCTCAATTCGAACGTACTCTTCTTCATCTGAAGCAGAGTCAGCCCCTTCGATGAGCGTAGCGGTGGTGGTGGTGGCAGCAGTGACGGTGGCAGTGGCGGCGATGGCAGCAGTGATAGCGGTGGTGGTGGTGGCGAAAGTGGTGGCAGTGGCATCAGTGACGGTGTTGGCGGCAGTGGTGGTGGTGGCGGCAGTGATGGCGGTGGCGTCAGTGGTGGCGGCAGTGGTGGCAGCAGTGACGGTGGCAACGGCAGTAGCGACGGTGACGACGGCCGCGGGAGCATTGTCCTCCATGGTAGCATCCACTGCAGGCGGCATGGGAAGTGGCGGTCTAGCCACTATGGCAGCGGAGGCTCCAGCAGGTGTAGCCGATATGCTGGGTACCGGAGCTCTCGTCGAAACTGGCCATGGCCCAGCTCGAGGATTGGTATCATTACATACTTTGCGATACTTCGCAATGACACCAACCTTCGCTTTGGGCGCTCGTTTGGCTGGTGGCCGCCGGCTCGTAGAGGGCTTCGGTTCTTCGAATTCGTCCTCGCTCTCGATATTCTCCAGCATGTCAAGGAAGCCAGACATCTTCTTCTTTGACGAACCTTGCCTAGCTCCACCTGCACGTTTCCGGCGTTGTACCGTCGCCTCCGTCGTCACCACTTCCTGGGAAGACACCGCTGATGTCGACGGGATCGCCTCCGTCGTCACCACTTCCTTGGAAGGCACCGTTGATGTCGATGGGATCGGCTTCCTCGTCATCACTTCCTGGGAAGGCACCGCTGATGTCGACGGGGTAGCTTCCACCTCCTGGGTTGGGGCTGCCACCATCTCTGGGTCCCGGAGTTGGGACAGCACCATATTTCGGAAGATCCCCTCGTCCAGCATACCGATGAGGTCGTCCTGGCACACCTCCGGGAAGTCGTCAATGGCGGCACCCTCCTCCATCGGCTCAGGAATGATGCTGTCAATGGCAGCATTGACTTCGTTCTTTGAGAAATCCATTTCTGAAACATATAGAAAACATACAATTAGACAAATTCATAAAATTGAAATTGTTACTTACCGATCACTAGTTGTATGAGTTCGGAGAGAAAAACACTCGATGTGGCACTGGTCCGGAATAGGGCAATGAGACTGGTCGGCTAGCTGCTGAAAGTCACACTGAAGAAATTATGAACGGAGCTCTGCTTTTGTACACTCCAGCAAGCCCCCACCCTCCCACTCCTCTCACATAATTCTTTCTTAGAAGCTAAGTCCCACCCTCCCCTCTCAAACTATTCCAACCCACAATCGCTCTCTAAGCCCCGCCCTCCCCACTACAACAAACCCGACCAACCAATCCCACCATCGCTCTATCGCCACTCTCTTCATTATTTGCATTTAGCTGTTTACTGATTGGGTACAAATGAAACACAGTTTTCCGTTTATGGTAAAGATCAATTTATTTCATTTAATACATAGCATTCTACTTATTGGCACATCATACATATATTCATTTTTTAACACCAGGATTGATGTCTATACCCGGATACCACAATAATGGTCTATCCTTCGGCCACCGCTCCGCATGTTTCTTCTCAAGCGTTGCAACTCTTTCTTCCAATGCATTATATTTTTGTGTCATCGCAGTAGTAGCGTCGGATGTTTTTATTTCGACATCACTCTTAAGATTGTTGTATTTGCGAGCCAATGTTATTCTCGCTTCAGCTATCTTATCATCAAATGCTTGACGGGCTTCACGTTCTACATTACCTATTGCAGATTGTATGGCAGCTTGGAGTGCCATGAGGGTAAGCTCCTTAGTTTCTTTAATTTTTGCCTCGAGATATGATACAGTTACACAATCACCATTTTCGCATGGCTCTCCAGTATTTTTCAATATTTTTCTCTGCATATCATATTGACCGTCTGATGTTAATTTGAATCCAATACCCGGTGGGCCACGAACAGTGCCACCACCCCATTTCCTTTTACGACCAAATTTATCAATTGTTTTGGACATTATACCCAGAGAACGATACTTCTCAAACTGATGGTTCTTCAATGGTTCATTTATTTATATTATCATTTCTACATGGCGACGATTGAGTATTAGAAACAATAAAACAATACATATTCCAAAACATTTAATATTTAATAAAAATATCCATACTTCAATGTACACAATCACAATACAAAAATCACAAATGATGAATGTTCCGGTTTGAAGGATAAAAACACCGAGACTAATAATTTAGTTATTCATCTCGGCATTCAACAAATTAATAAGTTGGTCTAGGGGGCTCTCCTGAGAAAAAGAATGAACGATTTCAGATACCCAACGAATGTTATCATTCGGATCATTTTGATAGAACTCTATATCGCTATGACCCCATGGAAGAGTTCGAGTGGTATTCGGAATGATGAATCGTTTGTCGTCGTGGTATGATAATGCAACTTTATTTTTCAATTCAGTATAAATATCATGCAACACGCTTCTAAAAGAGTTCATCTTTCTGAATATCATACCTCCTTGTTCGACAATTTTTTCATAGTCTTCACACGTCAATTCATTCTTTATAACAGATCTTTTGATACCTTTGGCCTTTTTCAGTTCAGTGTTGACAGATTTTACATAATATGCTTTGGCACCTGTACCGTAAAAGCTTATTATTGGATCATTTGGAAATTCGTCCTTGAAATTACCCAGAACTGACTTTGTCACTGGAATATCGAATTGGTTCCCTATATTGTAATTAGATGTATCGAACTTGTTTATATTATTTTTGATGAATTCATAGAAATTTTCTGTATTTACTTTGAGAATAAGAGAGTCGGTATCAGTATAGAGTAAGGACACATCTTCTCCAAATCGATGTTTGATGCATCCGTAAAAAAAGTCATACATGACCGTTTTGGATAGTTCCAGAATGGAAAATCCTAAATATAGTGGTTTATCATAATGAACTTTAACTCTGCCCAATTGAATGGCAACAAAATTTTCAGTAAAGATGGAGCAATTTTTGAAATTTGGTCGCGAAAGGAGACAACTAGCACCCATAGTTCTCTTTATATTTTCCCAATGTGTAACGAGTCTAACATCAATTCTATTGTCTACGTTTTCCATTGTTTTTCCATAAACTGCATTGTTCATAAGCTTGAAGAAGTCTTTCTCAGACTTATTATTAGACCTATTACGCATTTCAGTATTCAGATCTATATAGGGCTTCATCCAACATGATTGCTTGAACCTCAATACTCTATGTGTGTTCATCACTATCAAACCATGATTGAGAGCTTGCTGTAAGTTTCTATAGTGAACAATATATTTTCTTTTATCATTCAAATTTGGAATTAATTTGGGAACTTTTGATTTAGAGCATGGAGGTACCAAACGTTCAACTAAGAATGGAAGATCAGAATGTTTATCATGAAGTTCTTGTGGATAATGAATATCCACTTCCAGTACATATCCATACGAACTATCAGCATCCACATTCATTATGTCAAGATTGAGAATTTCATGGGGTGTTAACCATTGAAATTCACCTGTTGGTAATGGTTGTGACATGCTGTGTCCATATAAATTTGTTGCATCCAAATATGAAATGAATGAAGATGGTTCGTTTGGATTATAATTTGGCAAAAATTTATTGTTTGCTTTATGTTTCCTTTCACTACACTGACTGATTCCACCACGTATACCTTTTTGAAAAAAATGAATCATATCAATGTCGGTCAGTAATTCCAATTCGATATTCGTATATTTTAACATGGCATCCCAAGATAATCCCGGTGCGGTGTAGTATTGTGCCGGATCCAAATCATATTTATCAATACATATATTTCTAAAATTTTCAAAAATGTCACATAATAGTAACACATCTGACTTTAAATATAAATCAGAATATTCACCCAAACTATGGCACTCGAACAAATTCCATACAAGTTGGGCCCTCCTATAATCATTATCTGATATATGCTCACAATTGAGAGTGTCATAGAATTGATTTTTTGTTGGAAGTCTTGGATGATTTAGTTTGTCAATGTCATCAACAAAGCTATAGGGAAATACACCTTTCTTTCTCATCAAATCGAATTTTTCAATTTGTGGAAAATGTTTGTGCATCTCAATACACTGATCAGATGTTAAATTTGCACCTAAGTTCTCCAAAGAATTCGACATGAATTTGAAACTATCTATGAATCTCATTTTCAAATAATTCTTCTTCGACCTCCCATCTTTATCCGTATAGGAGTGTGTAAAGAGATGTTTTGTGAAAGATATATATTTCTCTTTAGTTTGTGGAATAACATCCACTTTCTCTTTGTTCTTATACAATTCCTTTATGAATAAGTGAGAATCGTATCCACTCAGATTGTGAAAGATAATGGGAATGAAATTTGGTAATTTAAAATTCAAATTACATGATGAATGAGCAGCAGGGGACCTCTTTTTCCCTGTGAGATGACAATGATCTCTCACTTTAACTTCACCATCATTGAACGGCTTAGAACAAATGCCACAATTTGTGGCAGAAGCAAACTGTTCCTCTTCTTCAAGAGTTTGTGCAGCCATAGGAATAGGATACCTGAGATGATTCTCATAAATGTTTTTCAAATCATCTTCAATTTTACTGACAAATTTCTGGGCTGCATCCACACCCCTATACGTAACAAATTTCGACAAATCATCATTGTATGAACATTTAATCAAATAAGCAAATGAATAAGGCTCATGTTTGTATGTCTTGATCGAGTACGATTGTTCGGGACTCGGCTTGGTAGTTTGAATCGGATTCAGTACTGATTCAAAATCAGCATATACTACAAATGGTACTTTCATTTGTTTCTCGAAGTTTTCAAATGTTAATATATTTTCAGGCACCATTTTCCCATATTTATTGATTTTGAAATTGGTTGATGGTGTTGTAGTACTCAGGTGATTACAATCATTCATCTTATGACGTAATAGTAATCGCTCATGAGAAAAATATAACAAACATCCATCACAAAAATATTTTTTATGTTCATGGGCAGATAGTTGACTTGAAACTAATCTTGAAAGATCTTTGATCCAACAATAGTGACTATTACCGAAATCATCTGTGATAAGTAACAAATTGACATGTCTCCTAAGTCTTCTCTGAGAGTAACGCAATGGTCCAACAATTTCATACATTATTTTACCCTTCTCGATTTTACTCTCTAAACCATACACATTAACTGAAATATCATTCTTGTCCTCAAATTTTTCAATATCCTTCAACTTAACCGGAAAATTCATACCTGTTACATCTATGACAGTATTGAAATGTGGATATGATGAAACTTCTGACGTTCTGTCGACTGCAGGATGTAATGCTGAAGTGATAGCCCACGCAAAACAGTGTTGATCTTCATTACGAACATTTACCACGGCTTTCCTCCGCTCGATACACACAGGTAGCTTCACATATGAACATCCACTGAGTGGGCTGTATTTATTGATGTTCACCTCCAGGAACATGATTTTTTCACAAGTCCAACCTTAAATCAAAATCAAAATTACTAATACATTCCAATCTAATTTGAAGAAAATGTTTACCTGAATCACGTTCCTGGAATTCAGTCGTTTGAGCGATCATACCATTACGAAATCCATCGAATAAGGAATTTAAATCAGTGGTTTGGTCAACTGTTCTATTCTGAGAGTTGAATGATTTGGTCTCCTTCAGGTCTTGCGTTTGAAGAAAATAACTCCCAAACACTTCCATATTAACTTTGATTATTTTGTGAATCCTGATAGCTGATTCCAGTAATTCAATGACTTTCTGCCTAATTTCATTGAAGAATAACATGTAATTAAATTGGTTCGGTACACATTGAACAATGCGATGGTTGGGGCATTGCTCTTCATTTCATCTGAATATTTTGTAATTACATTAAAAATGCTTATTTCAATTTCATACTTTTCTAGACAAACCTTTCAACAACAATTCGTATTTCCTTTCATATCATATGAATCTCTTGCAAAAAATGGCTTGCTTCATAATGAATTCAACAAGTATACCTTTTAGAATGTTCACATATATCTTACATCGCTTTTCTCTTCCCACCACTCTCCCCACCATTCTCCCCACCAACATTTTTTGTATAAATACAATGCGAGACCAGAGTTCTATATCATTCTCTTCACGATGTCGATGAGAGCTGATTCAACGACGGAGCCAAGGAGTGTACCAACTTCGGAACCAGCGACAGGACCTATCCAGGTTGAAGAAGTTAGTTCTTCAACCGATGGTGTCAATACTCGAGGGAATCTTAGCTACTTCGAGTATTTATCCCAACAGTTTGGGTTTCCGGAAGGGTTCTTTGAGAGGATGCAAGTGGATGGCTCTGATATAGACTCAATCAGTCTACCATCCACTGTAAGTTGGCCATCATCCATCGGGAGACCTATCAGTATCTCATCTGATACTGATGACGACGACGACGACTAGTCTACAAAGTGTAGACTCACAAAAAACAGCCCTTTTCAGGGCTACCATTAAGAACTCAAAGTAGCTATCTCACAGTGAGATTCATTAGGTGATCACCTATTGAATATGCGTTATTACATATTCATGATCTAATGGATCACACATGTTCACAATATGTATAAATACTTGTCTGAGATGGTCCACAGAGTGTGGACTAACCCGAAAACAGCCCTTTTCAGGGCTACCATTATGAACTCAAACACAGTAGCTATCTCACAGTTAGGTATATTAGGTGATCACCTAATAAATATGCTATATCGCATATTATTGGTTCATTATCACGCAATATATAACAACTCTGTTGCAGATATCACAGACAAAATGAGATTAAAAATTCGAAAAAAAAGTATATCTCACATTTCTCAGTTGTTCACGTCTCAGTTATAGTATAATGTACACTTATGATGACATAAGGCTCTCGAAATATGTTACACGTAATGATACAATTTGGAAAAATAAATCAATGAAGGTTAGGTCAAGGTCATTTCGCGTGGTTGCTCCTTAGGTTAGTTTTTCAAAGATATTAATCGTACTCACAAAATAAGTTTTTAGGTAATCTCAATATGCGGTTAGCTGATCAGAGTACGAATTTTTCTCCTGAATTGCATGCAAAAAGAACTAATTAATGAGGGTTAAGTTAGACCAGACTCGAAATTATGGTGTATTTACGCTCATATATATGTGATGAATAAATAAGAGTAATGATACTAATGGTTGATAATATTATGTGTAGTGATCTGAAGTCGTAAGGAGTATTCTTTATATCCCCAACTTCTATTGCGTTTACAATCTAGCGGTTGACCACACGGTCAAAAAAATTTTTCGACCCGCGAATTAAATTAATTCGCGGCCGCGGATTAAAATAATCCGCGGATAAAACCGCGGATCCGCGGCCGCGGCCGCGGATTCGCGCATATTCCACCAATAAATCCGCGGGTCCGCGGCCGTGGCCGCGGATCCGCGGTTTTATCCGCGGAATATGCGCGAATCCGCGGCCGTGGCAACGAAATCGCGCATCCGCGGAATAATTTCAATGGCGGCCGTGAAATAATTTAATACGCGGGTCGAAAAATTTTTGAAGCGGAGCGGAGCGACGCGGAGCGGACCTGGTTTTTTACCTATATTTCCGCAAATTACGATCATCATTCGACGAATTTGATGCAGTCGTGATTCAATCCACTGCGGTCGCGGTTCTGCGATCGCGGTTCCGCGGTAGCTATTGTTTCATCTTCATTCCGCGAAGTTTATTCCATGGATTGTCGCGGTGGTCGCGGAACCGCGGCTACATTCGCGAATCATTCGCGTTTCCGCGGCTTTTATTCTGTCGCGGCAGCGGATCTACTACCACTGCGATCGCGGTTCCACGGTTGCGCCCGCGTTATTAGTCCAAGTCAGAGTGTAGCTATTGTTTCATCTTTATTCCGCGAAGTTTATTCCATGGATTGTCGCGGTGGTCGCGGAACCGCGGCTACATTCGCGAATCATTCGCGTTTCCGCGGCTTTTCATTCTGTCGCGGCAGCGGATCTACTACCACTGCGATCGCGGTTCCACGGTTGCGCCCGCGTTATTAGTCCAAGTCAGAGTGTAGCTATTGTTTCATCTTTATTCCGCGAAGTTTATTCCATGGATTGTCGCGGTGGTCGCGGAACCGCGGCTACATTCGCGAATCATTCGCGTATCCGCGGCTTTTCATTCTGTCGCGGCAGTGGATCCGCATCTGGTTTTTACCTTCATTATGATCATCATTCGGCAATCTGGATACAGCCGTGATTCATCCTACTGCGGTCGCAGTTTCGCGGTTGTACCCGCGTTATAACTTAAAGGCAGAATGTAGTTAATTTTCCACCTACATTCCGCGAAGTTTCATTTATTTCATGGATTATTGCGGTTTCGCGGATACGCGACTGTGGCGGCGACATGGATCAATTCATTCCACCGCGGCTGCGGATCCACATTCCTTTTTTTGATTAATTTCATAAATCGGAAATTGCCAATGTTCATTCCGCCGCGTTACCCCCTGTTCTGAATCTCACTGTGAGATATCTACTATGTGTGTGCTTTGTTTTTTTTTATTCATTTTTTCAATATTAGAGCTAATTGTACATATTTCAAGCACCTTATGCATCATAAGTGTGTATTCAACTAAAAACTGACAAATTCACTCGAATTTCAATATTACAGCTAATAAGTGTGTGTACTCTACCATAGTCAAGAGGTGAACGAACACATAACAAATGTTACATACATTTCTCTCATGTGTCTGAGATATCTATCTACTGTCTGTTTCTTTAATGTAGCCCTGAAAAGGGCTGATAGTTTTTTTTGACCAGTGGTCCAAGGTTAGTGGTGCAAAGGAGGGGCGTTATTGCAAATCGTGCATGTCTCGATATATCGATACTGTGTAAGCAGAGTGCTGCATGCTTTACACCTACTCCATAATAATTCAGAGAATGGTTGAGTCTTATGCTTATCTACGTGCTCATACCACCCACCATTGTTTACACGAAAAGCATAAAATTTAAAACACATGAGGCATAATTTCTCAATTTGTCCGGTAACAGTGGGAATTCTGACATAGCTCTCAGTCACACAGCACAACTCCAGTGGATTTTCCAAAGTGTGATTCATATTCAGCACCTTGACTCTGCAAAATTCCACACCGACGGCCAAATCACCAGGTTGATTGGTCTCTGCATCGCATTCAATACCCTCGTCTTCAGAGTCATTAGGAATCTCTTGTTCGATGACGTCTTCAGCGACCTGCTCTTCACCCTCCAAATTGTTATTAAGATCAGCATGTGCCAGAACATCTAACATTGCAGCTCTTTCTTCAGCCATCTTGGTTATATCCTTCGAATGCTCTGAATGAATGAGTGAAGTTTAGAGCCCGCAGCTATGTTTTATACGATCTGGTAGTGGTGGGGCGCCCCTCCACAAACTCTTACTGTATATATGTAGGGAGGGTTGGATTATTGGATTGAGTTCTGTCATTGCCACCAGTGAGTAACAATATGCCTTTTCCAAAAGAGTGGGATTCTAAACCGAAAGTGTGCATCTATCCCCTAGTGGTTGCTGGAGCTGCTCAGTGCTACAATTGTCAAATCACTCGACCCAAATCATACTTCAATCCATGTACCGGATTGTGTACCGAGTGTGTTTCACGAAATCCAGTGCCACAGCCCAAGCGACAAATAACTCACGAACAGGGAAACCATCTCAAGTGCTTCAAGTGTCACGAGAAAATTGAGTGCACCATCCTGGGCATTTGTAGAAATATTTGTAGAACTTGTGCGATAGAAGAGGTGCCACTTAAACAACGTTGCTTGCAGTGTGATAATTACACTATGGACTGTTGGAACCATATCTGTGCTGTTTGTAGAAGTAACTGGCAGCTATGTGAGAAAGTTGGTCAACTCCATCCCAACAGGAAAATCCACTTCAATCATTGCTGGTGTCTAACACATGACGAGCAAATCGAAAGGCGCCAAATACTAGGAGACCGTATTCCAACGTACACTGAAATTGGACCAGAAAGGCTTCCACATGCAATTTCCCAATAACTAATAACCACTGTTGTAATTATGATGAATAAATTGATTGAATATTATTACATTTGTATCATTTATTTTTCAAATATAAAAGCTACCAATTGAAAGAGTTTCGAACCATATAAGTAAATGAAACAAACAAAGATTGGGTTATATCAAATTTATTGCAGAAAACATACATATATAAAACCAGTATACTCCTCCAGAGCTTTATTATTCACCATATAGATAATTGAAATTATTTTCATATAATTATTAAACCACATCTGATTCATCAATCCACGAATTATGCTCACTTGGAAGACCTAACCACTTTATATATAGTTTATTATTTTTTCTTCTCAACACCTTTTCCACTAGATACACGTCAGGATTCGCAGTTTTCAATAATTCTTCCTCATAAAAACAGCCTCTTATGGGTTGACTATCCATATCTTCAAGAATATATGTAGTGGGGTATGTTCTGTTCACTTTAACGATTTTAAAGAGTTCTGTCGTATAGTTGGCTGTGAATCCCTTTTCAAATATGTTTTTATACTTGCTTATGCGTACAATATCATTCAATTGGAATTTGGGTGTACTTTGTTTCCTTCGGATTCCTCTGGTGGTTCTGAATTTTAATTTCGTGGTTGAATTAACATTTATAGGTTCTATGCCAGTAGTACTATGCACCTTGTTGTTATATTTCTTCGTTATGATCGGAAGAATATCAATCCACTTGTGATTGCCCCTCATCGAAAATTCTTTGTAGAGCCATGTTTTGATTGTTCGAATTACCCTTTCTGCTATGGCTGCTTTTTTTGTGCTGAATGTTGAATAATGATTGATTTTATATTGTCGCATGAGAGAGGAAAAATTTTTATTGAAGAATTCTTTTCCTTGATCGCTCTGTAGATGATTTGGAGAAAACTTGGCTTGCTTCAGAACACGTTTCATTGCATTGGTTACGGTACTACCTGTTTTATTTTTAGTTGGCACTGTCCATAGATACTTTGAGTAGCAATCAATCACCACAAGGATATATCGATGACCTTTGTTACTTCTTGCGAATGGTTGCATTTCTGCTAGATCTATTTGCCATAGATCTGCAAACCCTTTGATGGTAGTTATTCTTCTTTGAAAATTACGTCTTACAGAGCCATGCAACTCGTTGACGACTTGTCGCTTTACATCACTCATTCCATTATCCATTCTTTCTTTCGAGTGCAAATGAAAAATAAATCTGGTAATGTTACTTCATTGAATAATGAGGCGAGAGTGATTTTTATTTGTGAATGTTTCAATATATTATACCTTCTTCACGCAATTCCTCAATTATTGAAATTATTTCATTATTGTGTCCAGTATGACCAGCTGCCTTTGAAGATAGTAATAGTCGTAAGCGAGCAATCAATTCCTTGGGTGAGTTCCAGTAGACATAATTCGCTGGTTTGGGATTATATATTTTCTGTATTTTGTTTCGATTGACTGTTCCACCAATTTTAGTTCCATCCCTCATTGGATAATGAGTTGAGTCTAGTATAGGTTTGATAACTTCGCGAAATTTCTTGGAATTCGTATATCTGAAACCATTCTTCAATTGGTATTGTTTGAATGGAGCATTCGTTAGTTTCAATATCTTTGAATATGTTTGACGAATCTGTTCATCGTCAATATTTTGTGGATTCTTGAGGAATATTATATCATATAATTCTGAGCTGCCAGGAAATTGATATTTTTTCGTTTTATTGGTATTCCAAAATACTATGTTTCCATCATTGAAGTGAACCTGAAGATTTCCCATTTTTAGTTTTTGTGTGATAGGATCCATTCGTACGCCAAATGTTGCATCATATGCCACATTTCTACTTCTGATATTTCTCAAATGTTTTTTCAATACATCTTCAAGACTTTCATCTACATTGGATGGAGAATTGAGATCTGAAGAACTGATGCGTGATGATGATGGCGGTGTTTCAAATAGGCTCGCTGCAATTTCATCTTTTATTGTGTCTGACTCACTGTCTGTAGATGATACACTACCAGAAGATTGATTCTTTCCTATTGGAGTACTCGTGGCGTGAAATGGAGTAGTCTGAAAGTTCACTTGATTGTTGGATAACTGTGGTGTTTTCGATGAAGTAGCATTCGATGATAAAACATTCAATGGTTTCGTTATGGGTTCATAAAGTTTTTCCAATGCCATACGATTCTCAATATTACCATGCTTGATTGAGTTGAATTTTTGTCTGACAGCTTCTGTTGTCTCAACTAGTTGACGTTTCAAATGCATTTCATTGCTCGCATTTCCAGCTACAGAACCAATGTTTGTCTTCATATTTTTTTTGTTATCATATACGAATTCACTGAAGTGATCTCTATACAATCCAATGATCGATTGAAGTTGAATAGCATCATCATGGATATATAAAACTATCGAATCCCTTGCGATATCTACCTTCATGCATTTTTCTATCCTTGTCAATGACTAGAAATCCATATTGATCCTCCCAACATTTAACACACATCAATTGAAACTGTTTGAATGTCACATCGGGTGACACATGATCTGAATAAATATGGTGGAGATTTGTCTCATCTTGCTTGAACATTACAATGAAATTGGTATTATCACGCACTAATTGCTTTGGCACTCGTGAATATGTCTGTGCAAGATAAAAACAATCAACATCTTTATGACGTCCCATACAGAAGTATGATCTTATGATATCCTGCTTTTCACATATCACATCATCGAAAATGAAAACAGAATTTGGTTTAGCATCGGAGGGTTCCACTATTTCCGCATTATTGCTGAACGTATAAAATCCTAACCCTTTAATAGGTTCCAACACATTTTGTAGGAATTGATACTTGGGTTGATTGAGTGATTTTGAATAGAGATATACATTTGCGAATCGCAATCCTTGTGGATGTGTTAAGAGTGATATCATTGCATTGGTCTTTCCACAATTTGAAGGTCCAATAATGAGTCCTCGAACTGATGATGGAAGTAGTGGGCCATGTCTTAACAATACCTGCCCATTCAATCCACACCCAAATTTCTCATCTAGATTGTCAACGACAAAATTTTCTTTCTGTTTCACAATGCGCATCGTACCACGGTTGGAGACTATGTAAATGGAAAAATGTTATGAGCATCTCATTTAAATGTGTACCATCAAACGATACGGACGTATCGATAGTAGAAGTCAGAGTAAAGAAGGTTTTGGATTTGTGAATAAATTAATAAATACACTTCCATTCGAATTACATATACCTGGCGGTTATCAATATTGTGGACCCGGTACGAAACTGAATGAACGTTTAGCACGCAACGATCCTGGCATCAATAAATTAGATATTGCATGCAAAAAACACGACATTCAATATTCGAATCATCCATCAGATCTCACAGCGAGACATATAGCAGATAAAGAACTAGAATACGCAGCTTGGGATAGGGTTAAATCAAAGGACGCAAATATTGGGGAAAGGGCAGCTGCCCTACTGGTCACCAATATTATGAAAGCGAAGAGACATTTGGGTATGGGCTGTAATAGTTCCAACAAGAAGAAGGTTAAGAGAAAACCATCAAGGAAAAATAAAATAAAAAAAGTTGCATTCGGTGCTGGAGTGGTTAGTAAAGTGCGAAATGTATTGAAAAGATCTGGTGGGGATCAGTTTGTGACGACTGATAGAAAAAAAGCTATCACTGTGGCATTGCAAGCAGCACGTAAATATCTTAAAGCTGCCGGTGGTAAGAAAAAAATTCGCACACCTCGAATAATTCCAATTCCCAAAATTGGTGGGATTTTGCCATTGATTCCGATTTTCGCTGGACTTTCTGCACTCGGAAGTTTAGCAGGTGCAGCTGCAGGAATTACCAAAGCTGTGAATTCGGCAAAAGCAAGCAGAGCAGCTCTCATTGAAGCCAATCGCCACAATAAAACAATGGAGGCTGTAGCATTAGGTAAACGTGGTAGTGGAATATATCTTAAACCTTATCGTAAAGGATTGGGATTATATTTGAAACCATACAAACCATCGCAATCATACAAGTCAAAAAACTAGTAGATTCCCTACCTCTGAGGCCTCTCACCGATTTCGATCTCAATTATTATGCACAGAAAATGAAAATTCCACACTTTCGTGGTGTTTTTATGCGTGACAGATTACCTTCTTCAAGGCCAAAACTGTATGAGACAGCTATTGTCAATTTGGATAAAATAAGTGGTCCTGGAACACATTGGGTGGCATACAAGAAATGTGGCAAAGAAGTCACATATTTCGATAGTTTTGGAGATTTGCCCCCACCAATGGAATTGATTCGATACTTTCGAAAATATTCGGGAGTGAAAATCAAATATAACTATGATCGCCAACAAAAATTCAATACAGTCTTCTGTGGTCATTTGTGCCTAAAGTTCCTCTCTGAATCAATTCGCAAATAAAAAAATGGATACAACTCCAACAATGGATCGTGAGGCTATCAAGAGAATGGGATATTCATTGAAGATGTATTCAAAATATCGCACCCTAACAAAAATGGATAGCATGATGCTTGCCAATATGCCCAAGGAAGTTATAATTGCCTGTGCTGCACATGAGATTGCAAATGTTTGGGAAAAATTACCAAAACATCTACAAGATGATATCGACATAATGAAGTATCAATACTGCTATGAACACCACTCTGACGAAGAATCTAATTCAAATTCTGATGTGAATGATGGTCCCATGCCTCGAAAAATTTTCTGCTGCTATTGCAATGTAGAGGATATGAGTATTGGTGTCAATAAAAACAATATTCATTTGAACGCGCTGCCCAAAAAAAAGTGTGGATTATTGCAGATGTGTTGTAGACAACAATAAATTGAAGTGTCATTTGTAAAATGCATCAGTCATGTCGCGGAAGTTCGAACTACAAGCTGTCGGGACGAGTGTCTTAAGTGCAGACTTTTTTCCACCTATCGAATTGGATAGAAACAGCCGTTATGGACTAGGACTATTGGGATTCTATGGATGCAACACAATCAATAATATAACTGAAGAAAACAATTTAATCAGATTCAGACTTAGTGGTGACGACTCACCCATGCTACAATTACACACCATTGAAATTCCATGTGGTGCTTATGAAATAGAAGAGATCAATGCAGTTATACAGAAAAATATAATGTTCAGATTGTTTCATGACAAAAAACCAATCGATATTACTGCAGATGATATTTTCTACCTACATGCCAATAATAATACGATGAAATGTGAAATGCGATCAAAATATGAAATTGATCTGACACATCCAAACTCTATTGCGAGCATGATGGGATTTGACCATAAAATATTTCCACAGAATCAAATACATGAATCCTCACTACCGATTAATATAACGATTGTGAGACTCATCCGTTTGGATTGCAATATAATTTCTGGTTCATATATAAATAATGAAGAGTCCCACATTCTTTTCTCATTCGATGTTGACGTCGAAGCTGGATACAATCTCACGAAAGAACCACACAATATTATATATATGCCTGTCAGCCCAGAAGGACGTCAATTGATTCACAATATAACAGTGCGTATTTTGGATCAGAAAAATAAGCTCGTGGATTTCGGAAGTGAAGAAGAGATCTTTATCGTTTTGGAATTGAAAAAAATCGATTGAATTCTATTATGGGTTTTTGTTTCAATAGAAGAAATCATCAACGATTTGAGCAAATCGAAACCAAAAAGGAATGCTCAACCGCAAAAAAGGTCATTCCAAAAGTGTTCGCTAAACAGTCAACACGTCACCACCTATCTGTAAGAGACCTCAAATTCTTGAAATCGATAGGATTGAAAGTAAGGAAGTAACAATGGTGCATGAAACAAATAGTGAAAAGTTGAATATATTCGATGAACCGGTGCTCGATCATTCCCTCATAAGTTTACATGAGCACACATATAAACCATATGGCTCGCCCCTATTCAGGAATTCAGATGAAATTCGAATTGCAATCAATAATCAAGATGTCATTCTTGATATTGCAGAAAGTTTCATTTACATAGAGGGGAAATTCACACCGGAAGATGCAACAAAACCATGCTATTTATCGAATAATGCAATGGCTTTTCTGTTTGATGAAATTCGTTATGAAATGGGTGGAGAACAAGTGGCTGTCATCAGAAAACCCGGAATAACCTCTACAATGAAAACCATGATTTCATTTGGACAATCGCACGCTAACACCTTACTGACTACAGGCTGGGGTCTTTCAAGATTCAAACAGGACATATTGGATACAACCAGTCATGTATTCAGTGGCAAATTACCGCTGAAATATCTGATGGGCTTTGCCGAAGATTACAATAAAAGTATCTTGAATGCCAAACAAGAACTAATTTTGATAATCGCTCGTACCTTCAACAACTCATATATAGGTGAAGTTGATGCTAATTTGGAAATAAATAAAATCGAATGGAGAATACGACACATAGTACCAGAGGATAAGCACAAACTCAAACTTTTGCATAGAATCAACAAAAGTGGTCTGAATGCGAAAATTAAGTTGGCCTATCGTATGTGGGACTTGTATGAACTCCCTTCATTACGAGCTACATCTTCAGACATATGGGCCATAAAAACAACCAATGCTTTGGAAACACCTCGTTTCATTATAATCGGATTTCAAAATACCGCAATATCTGAAAACCGAGCAGAAGACATCACGAAATTCATAACAGCTGACATCAATAATATTCGGGTATACTTGAATTCCGAAGTATATCCATATGAGCGTTGGAATTTGGATTTTGACAAAAAACTAGATTCGTCTGCATACTATGCTTATGAGAACTTTCAACGTAGTTATTATGATAAAGATATGAGTGAACCTCTAATGGATATTGGACAGTTTCGAAGCAATCCACTCTTCGTAATCGATTGTTCACATCAACCGAATGCCACAAAATCCTCAACTATCGACATAAAGGTTGAATTTGAAACCAGGAAGACCAAATTTCCAGACAACACCAAAGTATATGCACTCATTTTGCATGATACATTTCTAACGTACAATGCATTGGATGGTTCAGTTCACAGCAGATATTGACACTTATTGATACTTTTAATTGATTATATATTTTTTTCATTATATCTTTGTACTCGTTTTCTTTTCTCTTCATTTATATTTTAATTTGTAATAATTTTCTCAATATTGTATTAAAGGGAATTGAATAAATAAACATGAAAATGATACTTATGTGTTTTATTTAACTTTTTGGTACATATAAACAATCTAAAATTATTTCTTCCTCATATTCGTCATTCTCTCGACCGTCTTCAATTTCTTCACGATTTTCGTCAATCAATTGGAACTTTTGAATGATCCATTCTGGTAGGTGCAGTTGAAGACGGTACAGGAATCTCTTCAGGTTCAATTCAATCATTGCAGCACAAAGATGATTCAGATCCAATGTCCCAGCCAGAAATTTGTCGCAAACTTCCGCACCACTGTTGTAGTTCTCAGCATCACGAAGGCACAATTCGATCCTTTCTTCATCATAGCACACACTCAGGTCATAAACGGTTGCATGCTCAGCATTCTCACTCAACGCCTTCAGTTCGGAAGACAGTCTTTGGATGGATGAAGCGAGATCCTCAGCCTTGACCCAGTGTTCACTAGCATACTGCATCCACATCTTTGAATGATTGAACTGAAAACAAATGAAAAGAAAACATTAGAACATAAACTCATCGTCATCATTAATAATACTCACAGAAAATTGTATCGTCTTTCGATTTATAAAGTGAGTGTGTTCAACAATGTATGAAAATGTTTATATGTTTCCTCAAAACTTACATCCAAATAATCTTATATACAAATAAAACACTATTAACCTAATACCAATGATTATTACTAATGCTATTCAATGCAACTGAATTCGACAAGAGATCTTGTTTTCATGCCAGCAAAACTTTGTGGACTTTGACCTAAGTATACTAGTGTATATTTACCATTCGATGAATTGATGCAAGTTATATCATCATCACTAAATTGCATTGAGATTCGTTTGGGAAGCCATGTTTTAAATAATTTATTATTATTCCTAACATCTTCCATAGTTAATAAAATTGATTTACCAAACCGGGTGGAAAAAGGAGTCATATTCCTTATTACATATGTTTCATTTATTGGCAATGACGATAAGACCCTTTGCTCTAACACTTCTACCTCCTGTATAATCACATTATTGATTTTTTGCAAGTCTACTTTGGAAACGGACATGATGAATGGAAAAATATAAACAGTTTTCAACAGAAAAACACACTCACACAATTGCTGCAGATATGGCACTGAATAACTAACTCACAAACTGCTGCAGATATAATGATTCCACATGTAAATCCGCATTTCTTATATAATGGATAGCGAGCCACCTCCCACTACAATCTGTGCAGCAGTTGCGCACACGGGGCCACTCGCGACTGTCTGGCGTACAACCCCTCCACTCTCCGCTGAGCTTACAGAGAGCAGTGCGGGCATTCATTCGTGGCTGGGACTTCGTGGAGTGCAGACGTGAGGTGTAGTGAGGGCTCGTGTTGGTGAACTTTGGGTGGGTGGTGTTTGTCAGTTCGGGTATTCATTCGTGGCTGTGACTTCGTGGAGTGCAGACGTGAGGTGTAGTGAGGGCTCGTGTTGGTGAACTTTGGGTGTGTGGTGTTTGTGCGTGTATGTGTAGACATGTGTACTTCTATGCAATGTAGTACAGAGAACACATGCTTTATCCGTGTGTATGCAATCTATTCTTCATACATGAAGGATATCTTTACCGTGTATGCAAATTCTAATTACCCCCCCCCCCACTGACTAGAGTACACATGAAGATGCATTACCATGCGCCTATCTCAAGGTCGAATGACGTCACACACAGACAAAGAATCCCATAATTACATTTTCAAAAAAAATTTCAAGGTCCTATGCACCAGTTGAGCCGTTCAAGGTCAACCCCCACCACTATGATGTCATTAATTAGTCATTAATGACGTCATAGTGGTGGGGGGAGGCTTAGAACCGGCTCAAATCTCCTACTTTCTTATCATCTCATATTGTTTCTGTAAATGTGGAAGAAAACTAATTGTAAGAGTTGGTATCATGAAATCAAGAGATGATGGTCCACCTCCATGAAACAGAAGCAAGTTTCGAACCATTCAGCAGAGGACCAAAAGTGTTTCAGTTGAAAAGGAGTTGTTATATGAAAATAAACAGTGGCCCATTGATAGATATTGCGTCTAAATTTATTACGCAGTACGATTCTAACCTTAGAGCCTATCCAGATGATGCGTTATACGCGCGAGTCCAGTCGCGCGCTTTAATTTACATTGAGTCCAGATACCGCGTTTTATGCGCGTTCTTATGCTGGGACGGACTGGTATGTCCTGCCAGTAATACGCATGGAGTTAGATGCAGCGGTTGTATTGTGGCTTGCATATCGTCGATGGAAAGTCGACGATTCAACGTACATCCAATTCTACGTGACAGAATGCCGCATAGTATGTTTATAACATTGTACCCAAAACCCTTTTCATCGAAATCACCAGATTTACATTTCAACTGTTTCCTCTCAGCTCCTACTTTCAATGACTATTGGATAATCTGAACATTCCATATCACATATCCTTTTCTTTTTTCAACTTCGTCAATAAAAATTTCCTCAATACCTCCACTCGCCATTGGCTCGCCCATAGCATTGGACGCAGCATTTCGTGCCTGTGTATCTCAACTCGCGCATAAAACGAGCGAGTCGAGAATCTCGTTCATGGACGGAATGTATGTATCACCTGTATCTCGGAAACGCGCGAGTTCATTCGCGGGTGGAACGCTTCATCTGGACAAACTCATAGGATCAGCAAGACTCAGCATTTCTGACAAACCTTGAAGTCATCTTGAGAACATAATTAAAGACTGGGAGCGTATATTATTATGAAATGTAGCATATGGTCAAACCGGAATTGGTTGTCACTCCCGATGGATACATCCTAGCTATTAATGGACCGTATTTTTCTGGCGTCCGAAATAATGATAAAAAGTTTTTTCTGGTGATTGCATCAAATCCTATATTATATGGTACGAACCGTTGTATTGAACACCTTGTTTATAATCGAACTAGTTTTTTGTCGACAAGGATAATGAAATATTATTTTCAAAAAAAATCTGAGAAGCCATGTCGCATTTTCAGGGGGAAAGTCCCCAAATGTTTTCTTGTAATAACTATACGATTTATATGATGCTCAAATAAATTACAGGTGTGAAATCATCCATATTTTCATACATGCGACCGTGATTCGTGGTGGTCGTTTGAGAGAACGTATAATGATAGGCTTGTCATCATACTGTCGGGATAAATAACTGATCATGGCAAGTTGACAAAACTTCTACACCTGACCAAAAAACTCAAGGTGAAGGTAATAAAAATAATACAGAAATTCACCTAGGAAATATTTAATTACAGGGTGATTTCCAAAAACATATCAATTCTCGAATTTTCTTCCGTACATATCTTTCAAATAGCCCTGTATATCATATATAAATTACATGTATTTCGAAATGACTCGATGTCACCTACTAACATGTAGTTCAAAGAGTATAAAATTTTATTAAAGATAGGATACAGGAGCGATCAACTTTCTGACTCGCCCTGTAAAAATGTTTGCATATCTCATCATTATAAATCAACCAGAAGCAAATCCAGCCAGATATCAAAATTACCGAAAGTTGAATTATATTTAAAGTTAACGTTCCTTTTTGTTTTTGAGTATACCTGTAGGAAATGAAACTTTTTCACATGGGGGACTGATATTTAGCGTCATTAGAACACTATCACAGAAAAAATTACTGATATATTGAAGACAATGAAAAATGGCTATTTCTCAACTTCAACAAACAAACAAATTAGTAATGATGAGTTGGGCGCATGGACACTATTGTTCAGAAAGTCGTCAAACTACTATATATACTGATAATTCATGAAACTTCCCATTTCTCCATAAGCCGGTTGCCCGGTCCTTTTGAAAGTATGTTCAGTTGATTGAATGCGTTTTTGAATACCCTTTACCAATAATTCATCCTGATTGATTGAACCAATTTCAGATGAAATGCATGAAAAAAACATATTTGATGCAAGATTCGCATGAACTTCCTACACATTTGGATTCTTTCGAGGATCACCTCAGAACAATGATATTCTGACTTACTCTCTGAAATAATTATATATGTTTATCTACACCCGTACTCTTCATCACGATACCGATTTTCAACCAATAGAAACCCATTATTTTCAATCAAGGTGATGTGCAAGCTATGCAATCTGACGTTTGTCAAGTCGAAATCAGTAGGCATTGAATTTTTGTAGAATTTAGTCAATTTCCGATAATCGATTGAAAATGTCTTATAGCAGTGATATAGAAGAATTACCAGCGACTCCTCCACAGATGTCTCAGACAAGAAAAAAATACAATCGAAAGGATTATATTTTTCATTTGACAAATGCAACACATATGTTTTTATTTTCGACCAAATAAATGAGATATCATGGCCGAGTGGTCAATGGCGCCGGCAGTGATCAGAAACGTCCGGGTTCAATTCCTGACATCGGCAGTTCTTTTGTTCAATTTTTTTTTCTTTCATCTCTCATTGTTGTATTTTCCGTGGTTATACCATTAGTTATGATTTTGTAGAATTTTTCAAAGGAATACGATTGATTACCTACTATTATTGTGTTCAATATAAATACCTAATAATATAATATTTTTAGTTCTTCATTATTTATTGGGTGTAGATAAGATAGCGTATGCAACTCTCATGTAATGGTTATCAATACACTCGCATAAACAATACGAAACTCACCATCGGCTCGTTTCGTATTCCGGTTTATGCTCATGTATTGATAACCATCATTACACGATCGTTGCATAATATACTATTATCTACACCCGTACTCTAATAATACACTTATATTCCCACAACCCGTTTTATAATGAAATCCATTACGATACAGATTTTCATTACGATACAGATTTTCAACCAATAGAAACCCATTATTTTTCAATCAAGCATGATGTGCAAGCTTTGCATTTTGACGTTTGTCAAGTCAAAATCAGTAGGTATTGAATTTTTCAAGAATTTAGTCAATTTTCGATAATCGTATGATAATGTCTCATAGCAGTGATATAGAAGAATTACCAGCAACCCTCCACAGATGTCTTAGACAAGCAAAAAATACAATCGAAAGGATTATATTTTTCATTTGACAAATGCAAAATATATGTTTTTATTTTAAAGATAATTCCATGAGCTGTCGTGTCCGAGTGGTCAACGGCGCTGTCAGTGGCCAGTTACGTCCGGGTTCAATTCCTGACCTCGGCAGGAGTTTTTTTTTTCATTTCTTTCTTCTTTTCATCTCTCATTGTTGTATTTTCCGTGGTTATACCATTAATTATAATTTTGTAGAATTTTTCAAAGAAATACGATTGATTACCTACTGTTATTGTGTTCAATAAAAATACCTAATAATATAATATTTTTAGTTCTTCATTATTTATTGGGTATAGATGGAATAGCGTATGCAACTCTCATGTAATGGTTATTAATACACTCGCATAAACCATACGAAACTCACCTTCGGGTCGTTTCGTATCCCGGTTTATGCTCATGTATTAATAACCATCATTACACGATCGTTGCATAATATACTATTCTGATATGGAATATCGTGATAGCTGCAAACCTATACTCATAAGGGAAAACCCTGTGTTACCTATATAAGAAACAATCTTGCATCGTTTGAAATGAATGCGGCTACTCATAATTATAGTACACGTCATGGTGATATGTTGAGAATACCCTCTCACAGAACGGCAAAATTTAAAAATTCTCCACTATATAATTCGGTCACACTTTATAATAAACTGCCTAAATCAATTAAGGAGTTTAAATCTTATGTAATATTTAAGAATAGCACCAAAAGATTCTTAATTGAAAATTGTTTTTAAAGCGTCCAGGATTATTTGGGATAAATATCCTAATTTCAAGATACTAGCTAAATATCTGTGCGTCATCTAACTGTGATACTCATATATCATGGCTGTTATGGTTTTATTCATATATGACAAATTATGATCTCAATTCTCTTTATATTGTGTAGTACCTGTATTGACTTACCATATGTAAATAAGTAGAGAAAAGGTGAATAAATATTATTATTATTATTATTATTGTCTTTGAAAATATTCTTCACTGAGAGAAATGCTGGGTCTTGCTGATCCTAAGAGCCTGTTCCAGTGCCAACTGCAACCAAGAATCACGGTCGAAACTATGAAAATATGGATGATTTCATAACTGAAATTTATTTGAGGATCACGGAAATCGTATAGTTATTACAAGAACACATTCGACAACTTTCCTTCTAGACAAAAAACTAGTTCGATTTTAAACACGGTGACCATAATTCAACGGTTCGTACCATATAGTATAGGATTTGATGCAATCAGCAGAAAAAACTTTATAACATTATTTTGGACGCACGAAGAGTATGGTCCATTAATAGCTAGGATGTATCCATCGGGAGCGACTACCAATTCTCAAGATGTCTTCAAAGTTTGGCAGAAATGCTGATCCTAAGAGCCTGTCCAGATGAGGCGTTCCACGCGCGAATGAACTCGCGTGTTCCGAGATACTTGAGCTACATACATCCCGTCCAGATGATTTCGTGCGTTTTCTCATACGCGCTCAAAACGCGTGCATTGAACGAGACTCTCGACTCGCTCGTTTTACGCGCGAGTTGGGGACACGGTCACAAATTGCTGCGACCAGTACAATTGGCGAATTCATGGCGAGTGGACGTATTAGGGAATTTTTTCTTGACGAAGTTGAAGAGAGAAGAGGATATGGAATCTTTAGATTATCCAATAGACATTAAACGTAGGAGCTGAGAGGAAGTAGTTGAATTTTTTTGGAAAACTGGGGATTTCGATGAAAAGGATTTTGGGTACAATGTCATCAACATACTATGCGGCATTCTGTCACGTAGAATTGGATGTACGTTAAATCGTCGACTTCCTCTTCGTTTATGACGTTTCCATCGATGATATACAAGCAACAATACAACCGCTGCATCTGACTTCATGTTCATTAGTGGCAGGACATCCCAGTCCGTCGTATCAAACTCAAGCCATTCAGCAAAGGACCAAAACTGTTTCAGTAAAAGAGGAATTGTTATATGGAAATGAACAGTGGCCCATTGATAGATATGGCGTCTCAACTTATTACGCAGTACATTTCTAACCTTAGAGCCTTTCCAGATGAGGCGTTATTTGCGCGAGTCCAGTCGCGCGCTTTCATTTACATAGCGTCCAGATAGCGGGTTCTACGCGCGTTCTCATGCTGGGACGGACTGGGATGTCCTGCCACTAATGAACATGAAGTCAGATGCAGGGTTGTATTGTGGCTTGTATATCCTCTTAGATATGAAATAATTTGGAAATGGCTTGAAACTTGCTTCTGCTTCTTGGAGGTGGACCATCAGCTCTTGATGTCATGATACCAACTCTTACATTTCGTTCTCTGTCACATTTACAGAAACAATATGGAATGCTAAGACAAATTTTGGGAGTATTCGTGACATTAGTGAACCATGAAATACGTTTATTGACAAGGGGTTCATTAATCAGTTGATCTAATTGATCTGGATACTCGCTCAATGTATATGAAGTAGTATTTGAATCTTCAACATTCAATTTATTCAGATTCAATGGTTCCAGTTCAGGAGAATTTCCTTTTTCATGGAGTCCCATACTGGCAAGAAATGCGTTTTCAAAATTTTGTTTGTTCCAATAATTTTGTTTCTCAATTCTTTATACAAGTTGTATTGACTGGAGATCGATCTGAAACAATTATGAGCCATATAGTGAAAGTGAATTCGTTTTAAACACTTTGGCCAATTCGAACAAATGTTGAGATATTTGCGCTTTTCAAATGGAAATATCGTTGCTGTCAAATGGGAGAGGTAAAACCTTTTCACAAACTTTCCAACTGATAAAATACGGTTTTACAATTTTCAGAACTTGGTACGGTCGCTTATGATGGTGAATCGTAAAACAGTTCTATTATCCAAGATAGAAATAGGATATAGTCTGAATATAGTATACGTTTCGAGATCGACTAGGGGTATTTTCAATAAGAAAATTACTTAATATGATTAGTCATGGGGCCTATGATCATAGTGAATTCAGAACTCATGTCTGTAAGATTGTGGTCTACATGGTTTCACTGACGAAACTATCCACCATCCACCCACCATGCCCCCCCTGGGGTTGAGCGCCCAAGATGATGTGATCCCATATCCAGTTGCCTGGATACGAAGCCTCGCCGTCCTCCAATTTCCTTCCTCCCCCGCCCTCTCAGGGGCGGGCGTCAACCTGCTGCTGGGCACTTAAGCAGAATTGATATCTAACCTGCCTTGGTTGGTAATCAGCCTTTAGGTGCTATTGCTCTGACCAACAGACTCGCAGAATTTTGAAGCGTAGCTTTAAAAAATTTCCAAATGATCAATTTCAATGGGATAAAAAATATAATCATTTTGTAATGATAGATATTTTTTGATTTTTGATTTTCAGGCTGATACAGTGGCTCCTCCTGCCGACCTAGATGTTGCTTCTGGATGTGTTTTCGAAAAAGTGTCGACACAAGTGAAGTCCCAGACTGAATGTTTTTCATGATTCCAAGGAATGAGCGAAATTCCATCAGGACGTTTTCCATCCTAACGGAAGATTCCTAATGGTTCCAAAACCGAAGGAATCTTAGCTGTTGATAGAGCCCGTTTGATGATATCATTCAAGGTGGAGTGTCTAGAAAAACGTCCAGAACAGAATCTGCAACTCAAAACATGTAGACCCTTCTCATCAACATAAGCACTACATCTGCACTTATGACTCACACAAACAGAACAGCCGAAGCGAACTCCAACTGATATCCTGAAACACTCATCATATAGTAATAGTCCAAGTGAAGAAACAGGTAGTGTATCGAGCCAAGCACCAGATTCTTTTGTACTGACAGCCTTGAGTCGAGCCATATGAATTGGAGAGTTCTTGGCTGACTCAAAAAGTTGCTCTGATTTGAAACTTATTTGAGGAATATCCTAAAGCTTCTGAGAACCTTTGTTATTTGGTAAAGAAAAATTAACTCCGGAGAGCCATTTCTCTCCACATTCAGAATGTCAGAAACACATAAGGAAGTATCGAATGAAAATATTTGTATATGCGGATATAGGAAGATAAGAAAGCTGGCGAGAGATGAAGCACTTTCTGATTTCCAGTCGAGTTGTCGAACTTGTTTTTACGTTGTATGCTGGTACCCTAAAGTCCTACGAATACCTACGAATAGGTCATGTTCATCAGTTTGCCGAGTAGATGATCAAATGACGTTTGTGTTTCGACCATAATATCAGATTGCGGTAACGTCATCCATATCACTTTGAATTGCAGTGAATTTTAACAATATTGAATTGTTTTATCTGGAGGAAAGTGACGTCTATGAAATTTTTCAATCAGACTCTCTCATTGCCGGATAATTTGACATAGTGACACAAAATGAATTTTCCCGAATTTTATTATAACCATTTGCAAACTGTTATCAGAATTCTCGAACATTCTCCTTCAGATTGAGACGTTAACAATTGTATGTGAGAATGTATGTGTTTCATTGAAGATTAAGTCATGAATGATTTGAATAGGGAAGAGTTTCCGATGAATATACTATGAAGAACATTTCGCATGGAGTATGGAGATGGAAGCAAGAATGTATGTTGTAATACCAGAAACTTATATAAACAGGCCCGAAAATCTGCAAAATGAATCTCAGATGTTGTTATGGAGATTCACATGTCAACAACGCTGTTTTTATTGTAGATTCGACATAGACTGTCTACTAATATATCTCAACAGCGGCAGTAAACAATAAAAAAAATCTTTGCATTTCAATGGAATATACCATTCGACTCGGAAGCACTGTAGGTTCTTTTGGGTTTTTCCACCGCTTAAATTGCAAATACGCCAACAAGAGATCAGTAAGTCGTCCTAAAGCGCTTCAGCACTCAAGAGCATTAGTCGCACAATGTTCTGCCTTCTGAGCACACTCGTAGAGCATTTAAAATTGGAAATAGTTTGAAAAAGGGTTCCTTTCCGAAATCTCTTCAATAACGGTGACCTCACACCAGTTTGCAGAAATAAAACCTAACCAGTTTATTAACCATTTTGTCAATTTCGTCATCTACCTTGGCGTCTATCTCTATCGCTTATATTTTGGAAAGTTATCCCAGCCTCGCTTATTTGATTATGGCAGGCGCATTCATAAAAAGTGAGTTGAATGGTAGGTGATTGACATTAATTAAAAATTAAAATAATGACATTCGAAGGGATCTTTGACTAAATTTGTCTATTTGCAATGCCTAATTGAAAGATGGTAGAAAAATTCTATAAAAACACCAACTGATGTTAAGATTTTTTTTCTAGACTCACTCCTGCGTCGATATCAAATAATTTCTCGGGAGGTATTATCCTTTTTTCCCCCCGTTAGGTAATGTACTATTACATGTGTGAGGGGGGGTGGATTCACTCATCAGTGATATCAAATGAAGTGTTGTTCATAAACCGAATGTGAACCCTTTATAGCGGTTTTTCTTCCTAAACAAATATATAAGGAGAGTTCGCGTAATCAATTGAAGGCAGTTACAGATCAGTCCAAAGTAGTCCCCAATCTAACAACTCTGACAATTAAATTGCTTGAGACTTGTCGCAGGACAACTATCCAATTGCTCTGAACTTGTCTTGAGCCAGGTTCCATGAGAATGCGAACAAACGTATTCATTATTACTACTTTTCTTCGAATTTCTTCGTTCTTTGAAATTTCTCCCTGACGTTTCGCTAGCGCGAGTGGATAGCTTCTTCAGTGGCTCACTCATCTTGACTATTATTCCGATGACTGACAGTAATAATAGTCAAGATGAGTGAGCCTCTGAAGAAGCTAGCCACTCGCACTATCGAAACGTCAGGGAGAAATTCCTTCAAACCCGAAGAAAAGTAGTAATAATGAAAACTTTGACCACGAAAGCCTCAACCATTTTGTCAAACTTTCATTCACCTGTTGCTTCAACATTATTAATTATCTGGAGGCTGATTCATTTCGAATTGTTCCTGTTGAAAGTGTGATACATTGAATCATCCATTTTTGCAAAGATGTTTATAACTTCTTTGATTCAGCTATTCATTTTTGTAGTCGAATTCAGTTTTATGGTAGGAATTTATGTCACCAGACTATGCAATGATTTGAAAGTGCTCATCGAGTGACAGAATGAAATTTTGAAAGGTAATCCCCGCACAAAATCTATTCGGGTGGAAGGAATAATTCGAACCTTTTTAAGAATATTTGTATTGATTAAATACAAATATTTTTGAAATGTACGAATATTACGATTCGTCAGTTATGGTATTATAATTTTTGGAAACGTTACTGGAGCTACTATGGGACATTTTTATTTTGATGATAAACAAAGCTCTATATATTTTACTAGATAGAACGTGTTTTTTTGCATCAGTCAGTCTCCAAGAACATTTGATTTCAGTTATACTATTCAAAATATAATCTTCACAAAAATGAAAACCTACGAAATAGTGTTATGACAAAGATTCCTCTGTTCATTTGATAGCACTATTTCATTACTATAATAATGAGTAAACAGGTACAGTCCTACATGATACTATTTTGCAATGAAATTATGCTTTTGAGTTATAATACATTGTGCATTACAGAATACTCTGCGACTGATGATATCAATTAAACCATACTCGAACTCATATTTTATACAATTAATTTCAAGGCATTTCGAAATTATGCATGTCCTCGTTTCATTTCATTGACGTCAAGCATTTTCACATCTAGTCCTCATGATTTCTCTTGGAATGAATAATAAAAATATGGATTGTGTCGAAAATTCCGTGGTATCATTTGAGGTCACCTTATAAGTTTGAAAAAAATATTGAAGTTTTATGCTTGTTACTGTTAGGTGAAGTAGAGATACGCGGATATCCTCCGCAATATTAACTGGTCGAGAACATTACTTTTCTACGGCTATACCACAAAAATGCTCTATCGCAACTATTCTTGAACAATGAGGTACATTGAATGTCTTCAGTTTGATTTCCTTACCTAATAACACACGACTTCATTGTGTTACAGTTGAAATATATCCTCAATTTACTTTCCTTACCTGATGAAACAATTAATCCATTATTGCACGATAAATCAAGTTTCTCATGGAATGATCAATGAACGTAAGCTTTCACGGCCGGAAGTAACTGGTACTGGGGAGTACCAGTCTCCTGGTTTATTTGCCGTGGTCCACAGGTTTTTATTCCTGAAGTTTCGCCCACATCTGTGGTGGGCATTTTCAAATATCAGTAGACGTCGGCCACGAGAGCATAGAAGAAGCGAACCACAACTTCAAGGAAGTAGTATATGCAGTGAGAACGAGAAAATGCCTACCACAGATGTGGGCGAAACGTCAGGAATAAAAACCTGTGGACCCCCTTACGTATACATGTTTCAATTCGAAATGTATTTTTTTTATATAATAATTATAATTGAAAAAAATGAAAATAGATTTAGGATAGAGATTTGATTTTACTTGTATTCAACATAGGGACAAAAATATTATAATCTCACGAACATAACAAACTTGTTTTAAATAATTGGTACACATATTAGATTCAAATTTCAGCCTTCAGTCCATGAAACCCAAATCCATGACTCTTAAGTTTTCGATGACATTGGATTGCTGTTCAGTGTTGCGAGTCTGCTCACTTTCATCCGATTTTGGAATATCTACGCCATTCTCATCGAGCCATTCAACATCATGGTGCTCTTAATTTTGAATAATACACATCAGTTCATTAGCCTTATGGCTCTAAATAATCTTTGAATCTGGGAATCGAACCCATCACATACAGAAAACTAACACCCTGTATTTTGTGACCAATTGACGGAGTCAATCTCAAGAAATAAATTTATGTAATGAATATTACTTCTATACTTTGAGATTGGCCATAATATTTTCTTATCATAAAACGTCTAAATTATTGTTACAAAATTTCAAGAGAAACTTTTTGGCGATACTTTTGTACCTACCTAAAATGATTTCGTCACTCATGTAGTAGATTGGATTTATTCTTAGTCGCCTCTTGCAATTCTTCTTCAATTCTCTTAGATACAATAATATCTAATTCCTTGTCGGACTGCTTATAATTTCGCCACACTTCGTTAACTAACTTTTGCACATTTTGTACTTTCGTACTTGTATGGACATTTTTAACTTTCAAACAATTTTGGGTATAACTTGGATTTGTCTATTCGAAACGACATCTTATTTAAACGTAAAACTTTAGCTAATGAAATCAAAGGTAACACAAGTGTTAACTTGCTTTGCTGTGCTTATAATACGTCTACTCGCTATATAGTATCCAAACGAAACAATACACTGACAGAGGAAATTTAGACAACTGAACAGCTCGCGGCAATTTTCCTAATTGGTTCTAAAGAAGTGCCTAAACGTATGCGTTTATATTTGCGGAAATCCCCGAAAATGCGTTTCGTTTTCAAGTATAGACAATGTGATGGTTGCCATTCGTGTAAATAAGTAAATAACTACCAATGACGTAATCATCAGCTAAACTTCCCTACCCCCCATGTCATCCAAAATAAGCAAAACAAAGACCCCCCCACCCCCCCATAATGCTTACGTAATACTTGAACGGCCCCTTTGTGTTTAATTGTACCTGAATGGGAATGTTGAATGGCATTAAATTTGGAGTTTATGATATTCGTTAAATCATTAAGCTATTAGCTGTTATAGCTGTAGAAAAAGTGTAGTGTATTACTCTCGAGAAATGATGATTTCTCACTCATATGATTTGCAGCATTTGCATACGGCTCATGCTGCAAACGCCATACTAGTGGTAAATGACTATCATTCCTTGCTCGTTAAACAATATGCAGGGTTAGTCAAGAAGATTTCATCGCTTCATTGCTTTCAGGGAAAACAGTTTTGGGAAGTGCTCAAGTTATTAGTTTAGTTTAGTTTATTTGACGAAATTACAAATACAAGAGTGTTTTTGCCAGGTCGGATACAAATTACCTATTTCAAAAACAGATTCAATCTCTTAAAATATACAGCTTATCCAATCCATCTTGGCACAAACTCAAATACTTTGCCAGTTGCACACTGGTAGTGTACACCATGACGAAAGAAAAATCACCTTCTAGGAATGAATTTCAAGACAGTAAACAGATGTAATGGGTGTTTTTCAATCTTAGTATACTCCGCAGAGATCGCTGGGCATATAAGTTATTATTTCTGTGCCGAGATGGATTGGACAAGCTGTACATACATATACTTACAACTAGAGCAGTTACTCAGACATAACACAAACTAATATTAAAAATCACAAACATTAACAGTATTAAGTATTAATGGCGAAGAATGTGTCGTTTAACTTCGTTCCTGGAGCTATGAGTATTCAGAGTTGAGCTCGTGAGGTAAAAAGTTATAGAGTCTCAGATCTACAGAATTAGTTTGGGATTTTGTCAGTCTGAAACGAGTTTGCCTGAGATGATTTGCAGTTAGAGTTTGGAAGTTATGAAAGTCAGAATTAGTACAAAATGTGTCCATAGGGTTGTATCTCCTGAAAGGTAACGTGAATGAAGAGCGTAGGTAGAGGCATGACGAAGTATATTTTGTAAAAATGCTTGCAGTGGTCTCTATATCCAGCACCAGCCTTCTTTTGTAGTGTGAACACTTTTGGCGCATTGCAAGAGTTTTCCCAAAGAAGTATTCCATAAGATATATGACTGTGAAAAAAAGGAAAATAGCGTAATGGCATTGTGATGAAACAAAATTGATTCCTGAGATTGCGGAAAAGATATATAAGATATATCGGGCTTGATATTTCCGCAGTCATATCGATAACATAATTATTATGAAGTTATTTTCTTGCATACTGGGTGATTCAGCCGAGCATGGTCAACCAAATTTATATTTCTTAAATGGAACACCCAGTATATGAAAACGTCATTCAATTCCATATTTTGTAGCTCGCCAAGGAACGTTTGTTTTCCAATTCTTATTGCGGCATTGCCAAGGCAATCTTCTTTTAATCCACCACCCGCACATCTACAGCAGCTCGTGTGAATTTTAAAGAAATAGTCGGCCAACATCACTATATTAATTTTTAGAATCTCAAACTCCAAATACAATTAATAGGGTGCTCGGTAGAACCGGTCGAATTCCATCCATCTTCAAACGGACATAATTCAACTTTTTCAGATGGAACACCCTTTACTTTTTCATTCGTATGGAATGTTTCAACATTTCACTATATTTTTCATCAGAGGTATACTACACAGAAAACTGATATTTCACAAGCTACACTCAGTTTCAGCAATTGTTACTGATAGCCACAGAAAAATGCATTTTCTTCCGTTCACCTACTCGAATTTCTTTTTCGATTATTCGACCTAATCGCTGGAACTTCAGCCTCTTTCATACCATCTCGTGGTAGTTACCAACGGTTTCAACGGTAAGAATCTCGATTTTCCTGTCGTGTTGACTTTGACCCTAATGCACATACTTAATTAAGGTTACGTAATTCAACGTCTCACGCGCTTATCGTGCGGTTTTTCGGAACAATATTTTAGTGGTGAAAAGTTACTTAAATTAGTTTTAATTTATACACATTGGTGCAGATTGATTTCTTCTTCATACTAATACAAAGTGCTTGGAAAACTGACTTAGATATATGCTGCAGTTTGATCATAAAGTGTAAATAAAGGTTTTTTTTACAAAAAACTGATAAGGATATATCTGTTCCGGAGTTGATGTTACCAGTGGCGTACCAGCAAAATCCTAATAATGACTGGAAAATGCTTCAAATGTAACACTGACTGTGTTCTAAAGGAGGTCAAGAATTAAACATTTGGATGCCCTTGTGATCAGTGTAAACAAATCATTTGTAAAGTATGTGCTGGGTTGTCCTCAACAGAGGTGAGAGCAGTGGTCATTCCTACTAGGGTCATGCCTTTTTATTGTCCGCCGTGTAGAGTGAATACTATTAGCAATCTAGCTCAAAGAATCAATAAGCTTGAAGACGAAATGCAAGATTTTTCATCTAATATCAATGGAAACCTCATATCTATGGAACAAAGAATAATTGAGGTAGAACAATTACTAGAGTCAAATAAACTTCTAGAAGAGAGGATTGCAAACATGGAAAAAATAATTTCAGCAAATAAACAAACGGACAATGAAGTCATTGGAAATAAAAAGCTGACACAATTAGAAGGCGAAGAGTTATACAAAGAAATTCAAGAAAGAGCCGATAGATCCAAAAATATAATTATATACAATGTTGAGGAATCTCCTTCCCAAGACTTCTCTGAAAGAGTTTCATTTGATGAGATACAGTGCAAGAAGGTTTTAGATTTGTTGAATGTAGAAACAGGAGAATTCAAAGCTATTCGACTAGGTCGGTCTAATAATCGATCGCGTCCCATAAAAATATTTTTTCCTGATGACAGTACCGCTCTGGCATGTCTGAAGAACAAAAGAAAGTTACTGGCTCAACAATCTCCAATTCGAATTAGTGCGGACCTCACTCCAGTACAACGCGAATATATCAAGAATCTCTATGAGGAATTAGAACAACGTAAAGGGAATGGTGAGCAGGATATCTCAATCCGTTACCAGTTTGGAATTCCCCGCATTATTAAAAACAGAATGATCATCCCAAAAAACTGAATGAAAAAATTATAGTCTACTGTCAAAATGTCGGTGGTATACGAACTAAAATTCAAGAACTTATAAACTCAATATCATGCTCTGTGTACGATATTCTTATATCAGTTGAAAGTTGGTTATCAGCTGATATTTCAGATTTAGAAATCAAAATACCTTCCTACCATGTTTTTCGATATGATAGGGATAGTGAAACAAGTGAAAAATCAAGAGGAGGCGGAATACCAATTTTTGTTAGAGACTCAATTGAAGTATCTGTGATCAGCCCTTTACACAAAACTGTTGAACAATTGTTTCTTAGATGTTCAAGTGGGAAAAATGTGTTTATAATTGGAGGAGTATACATTCCACCACAAGCCCCTGAAAGAATTTATGAGGAACACTGTCTATCTGTAGAAAATCTAGTTCATAATTTTCAGCAGCATCATATTTATATATTCGGTGACTTTAACGTCCCTGATGCTCTGTGGGCTAACAATGAACTAGGTGTAACAGTTAATGGTCGTTATGATTCCAAAGTAATGCAGTTAGCTGAATGTTACGGTTATTTGAACTTCTTCCAGAATATCAACATCCCAAATAAAAGAAATGTATTTCTAGACTTGTGTTTCACAAATGTATCGGACTTATCAATTCATTCAGCTATAGATGCTATTTTTGAAAATAGTAATCATCACATGAGTTATTCATTCGAAATCGGAATAAGTAAAGCACAACAATCACTAAAATACAATGAATTTTATTATGATTTCAAAAATGCTGACTCTGCAGGTCTCAATAATTATTTAGTTGAAGTGAATTGGAAGAATCATCTACACCTGTCAGATATTAATGAGGCAGTGGAAAGTTTTTATCACATAATAAATATGGCAATATCTCTCTTTGTGCCATTAAAACGTTTCAGAACATCTAATTTTCCAAAGTGGTTTAGTGCAGAATTAAGACAACTCATGAAACAAAAGAAAATTGCTCATGAACAATATAAAACTAATCAGAATATACATGACTACCATATCTTCTGTGAACTGAGGTCATTATGTAGAAATTTATCTAGACTATGCTTCAGTGAATATATGAATCAATTAGATCGGGATTTGTATACTAACCCAAAATTATTCTGGAGGTATGTAAATAGTAAAAGGTCATCTGATGATTTACCCAATACTATGTATTACGAGGATATGGTAGAAATAACTGTGAACAGACTGCAAATTGTTTTGCCCATTTCTTTTCAACAGTCATTTTCAGGAAATGTATCTCAGGTCAATTGCAATACAACAGCTTAGTTAATTATGATATTCCAAATTTAAATGTGTCCATTGAAGACATTTTTGATAAAATAGTATCCTTACCAGATAAATTAATTAGTGGTCCTGATGGAATACCTGATTATTTTCTGAAAAATTGTGTTTATTCTTTGACATACCCTATTTTCCTCATTTTTGAATGTTCATTGGATAAGGGTATCGTCCCAGAAGTTTGGAAACATAGTTATATTCGCCCTGTATTCAAATCAGGAAACAAACAATATATAAAAAATTACCGTAGTGTATGTAATCAAAGTTCCCTCCCTAAATTATTGGATAGTATAGTGAGTGACCAAATGAATTTTTATTGTAAAGAGCGTCTAATAAGCAATCAACATGGATTCTGCCAGAAAAAATCGATTTTAACCAATCTGCTGGTGTTTGAAGAAAAAACATTAAATGTCTTGGGAAGTAGAGATCAAATGGATGCTGTATACACTGATTTTTCCAAGGCATTTGATTTTGTAGACCACAAAATTTTAATGCACAAGTTAAAATCATTTGGAATTCCGACCAAAGTCTTTCATGGTTTCAGAGTTTTCTAACTGGCCGTACACAGCAAGTCAAGATAGGGTATGCTACATCTCATATAATTCAGGTTCCATCAGGAGTACCACAGGGATCTCACTGTGCACCTCTTCTGTTCAACATTTTTGTTAATGATATAGCGAAATGTTTTGAAAACACAGACTTTTTAATGTTTGCAGATGACCTAAAGCTCTTCAGACCAATAAGATCATCAGATGATGCTAAATTAATTCAACAAGATGTGAACAACTTGGTTAGATGGTGTAATGAAAACAATTTGCACATGAACATTGATAAATGTAGTTATATCAGTTTTCACAAATCAAATAAGGAATTTAACACCTCATACTCTATTAAGGAAACCCAATTCACATATATGACTTCAGTTAAGGACTTAGGTGTTATTATGGATGAGCAGTTACGTTTCATAGAACATGTGAATTATATCGCAGTTAACACTTCAAAACTATTAGGTTTCATTTTACGAAACTGTAATCATCTATCTGTTAGATCCATAAGAACAATTTACTTCGCATTAATAATCTCTCGGTTAGAATATGGGTCAATTATATGGTCACCATTTTATGAGAATCACTGCACTACATTGGAAAGGGTTCAGAATGAATTTCTTAAATTTTGTGCATATAAAATGAACATCCATATAGAGAACCATAATTACAACTTTGTAGCAAATGCTCTCAACCTCAGTTCACTGAGGAAGAGAAGGGAAAATTCTAATATAAAATTCATATACAAATTAATCAATGGCCTTGTTATATGCAATGAACTCCTAGATAAAATCCATCTACAGGTGCCTACTAGAGCTCTCAGGAATACTAATCTCTTTCACATTCCTTTCCATACAACCAACTATGGCATACATTCTCCTATCAATCGCACGCCCAAAAGGATTAATGATAGAAAAGTAGAGGTTACCGGTATTACGCTCTCCACATTGAAAAGTAGCCTGTGGTCAGAAATATAACATTCACTTATATATACCATTTATTGTTCTTGTACTTAATTATCTCTAGTCTGTCAATTAACTGTATTTGTATTACAACTTAACTCTATGTATATTATGTAATGGGGGTAACCCGTATAAATAAATAAATAAATAAACATTTCACGTCCGATTTCCAAGAGACTTTCCTCAACTTCCCAACTCAAACGCCTCATTCAAGGTCGGTCGATATTCTCTGCATATCTGCAAATTTCGCATTTTTTCACCAAGTTAGCATACGCCGGATAAATGAAACATACCAGCGCAGCGGTACAATGTATGTTTAGCATCTAGCTGTATGTGAGGCAGACTCCAACTGAAACTTCCATACGTTGGAATGAAACTCGCATACAGGGTGCGAAACTTATATGAATTCAATTTCTAATACCCAGCATTACAACGAGAATACCTCAACGATCATTTAGAACAAAAATGGATGGGAAGAGATGGGTCTGTGGCGTGAACACCCAGATCACCTGACTTAATCAAAATGGATTTTTTTTATGAGGGTATATCAGATGGATTGTCTATAGAACTCCTCTAACATAAATATGAAACGAGAGATCACTAGAGCTTCCAGGGAAATCCCAAAGGATATGCTGGGACATATGGATTTTTTTTGAAAAAAAGTGTGTGTTGCAGACTATTGTCGCAATTTTGAACATATTCTATATTCAATAGAAGATTTGGTAGTTATTGTTCAGATTTAAGTTATGGTACCCTGAGGAAAGAATACAGGGTGTTCCATTTGAAAAGTTGAATTATGTCTATTTGAAAATGAATGAAACTTGACTGGTTTTAGCGAGCACCCTTAATACTGTTTCTGGAATTTGAAATTTCAGAAATTATCACAGTGATGTTGACTCACTATTCCTGGAAATAATCCACGCAAATGCTCCAGACATGCGGGTGGTGAATTAAAAAAAATAATCAGCGGAATAGGATTCTCTCTGATAACTTGGCCATGCCGCAATGAAAATTCGAGAAAAGAATCCCTAGAGAGCTAAAAAAATTAAAATCGAAAGACTCATTCATATACTGGGTGTTCTTTTGAAAAATATATAACTTTGGTTAGCCACACTCGGCTAATTCACCCAACATGCAAGAAATTGATTTTGAAAAATTGTATTCATCGATATGACTGCGAAAATAACTTCAGCTGCTCGTGAAATAAATCTCCTGATAGCACTGGACTGAGGGATCTTGTTGATTAACCCTGTACTATTTATTGTTAACTAAATATCGTTTCCTCCGCTCAGTGGGGATTTCGGCAAAGTCTCACTGTGCAATTGATTTTCAGTATTTATTGAAAACATCATACAGTTTGGGAACTGAACTCATGATATCAGAACCTAAACTAGTCATCAGAAATGAATAAGCCTCTGAAGAAGCTGGCCACTCGCGCTAGCGAAACGTTAGGAAGAAATTCCAAAGAACGACGGCCCTCAAGCCCGAAATAAAGTAGTTATACCCAAACAAGCTATTTGTATAACAAGGGGGTAATGTGCTACTTTTCCTCCCAAGGATGAAGTTTACATTACTAGAGTGTCCTTCCATATTTTCTGAATGGAAGATTCACAGATATCCAATCATCATCTGCTCGATAATATTTCATAAATATTTATTATATTTCGATATAATTTCATTGAATTTTGGTTCAATGTTTTCATTCTAGAAATTTTCCTCATATCTGATATCCATTTTGATAACCAATTCCATAATCTGGGATCAGAATTTCTTAATCATTCTGTCCTATTCCATATTCGATAGTTATGCTCCTTTTACAGCCTCTTGCCAGAAATAATTTCATTTCTTTTCATTCATAACTCATTTCTGTTTCAATATTCTTGGATAATATTCACAAGCGATATTGTTCATCACCTTCATCTCAGTAAATATATCTCCTTTTATCACATCCACCGCATCATTGGGTTTATTCGCGGCTAATTTCAGTTCGAAGAAAACCAGTATACAAACAGGTTCAATGTCTTCTTCCACTATTGAAATGAACCACGCCTAATTGGTGGTAACGCATTATCGTAACATATAAAAGTGCCATCGGAGGACATAGATCTCATAGAGATTTTACCCGAAAAGAAGTGAATGTCGTGTTCGAATAGTGTCAACATGCATAAACTGTTTTGTTTGATTTTGATGCTCAGTTTTTTGGCAGTTGTGCTAGAAGCTAAAGAAAAGTATACTGTGAAATACGATAATGTAGATATAGACGTTATTTTGAAAAATGAGAGAATTCTAAAAAGTTACATCGACTGCTGTTTAGGAAAGGGGAATTGTACTGCTGATGGAGCGGAACTCAAAAGTGAGTACCCTGAATTTCGCCAAAAGTATTGTTTCATATTATTTGAAAAGTTGGATCGATTATTATTGTAATCATAAGAACCACACCTCCGACACGTAACAAGATTTAACTTCGCAGTTATTGTTATTGTTCTTTTTTGACTGTCATATTTGTCATAACGGCGTCGGCGTCGGTCCCTATAAGTCCATCGGTAATATAGACAGGAGCAAACAACCATAAACATTTATATCTCGGTAATACAGTTACTGGTGAGAGAGAATATTATCGGGAGTAATTACACAAGTGCTTCAAAATTACCGATGATTTTCCATGAAAGCATGTTGTCTAAAAACTGCATGAGTTTATTTTCATATTTTGTCGAAAGAGCCCGACTCCGAAGGAGCAAAATATGAAAATAACCGAATGCAGTTTTTTCACTGACAACATGCTCGAATGGAAAATTATCAGGTTTATTTTGATGCAAGAGTGTAATTCGGTAGAATATTTCCGGAGTTGAAACAACGACGTTTAAAATTCAGTATTTATGCCTGTCAAGATGACAAATGTACATTTTAACAATCGTTACTATAGATACACGGACCGAGCGGGTATTTTTTGATTCCTACCGGGTATTTACCAGCCCGAAAATGTCCCGCCGAAAATTTATCGCTGTAATTGATCGAAAATGTCCTGCTTCATATGGGATTTTCAACATACGATGGAAATATTCGGTTATAATTGCACGAGTGCATAAAAATTACCGATAATTTTGCAAGAAAGCGTGATATCTAAAAATTGCAAGAGTTTATTTTCATATTTTGGTGAAAGTGCCCGAGTCCAAAGGACGAGGGCTCTTTTCCAAAATATGAAAATAACCGAATGCAATTTGTATAAGATATTACGCTTGAATGCAAAACTATCTGGTCATTTTTATGCACGAATGTAATTCATTGGAATATTTCACGAAAAAAGACATTCTCAAGGAAATGTTATTTTTTGTTCATTTATACTTCCCTCTATAGATTTTATGGAGCACTCACCAAAACGCGAAATGTTTTTCTATTTTTGAAGTCTATCTGACATTTATTTGTGTTGTTTACTAACGTCTAGCGATACGGTTTCAAATGTGTTGTTATGGTGACTTGATACAATGCAATTACCGCTGTAAATTTTTTCGATAATTGCATTGCTCTCATGGGACATTTTATATATGAGGAAAATATTCAGAATAATCTTGAAAAGCATAAAATCTTATTCACTACGTCTACTCTCCCACCGATTTTTATCTCGATTCTTAGTTCTTCCAATGAATTCATTTATGTTTGTTACTACTTGTGATTTACAACATATTTTTGATATATTATTCCTGTTCCTTGAATGTTTTTTGTGTGCTTATTGAAAAATTATGCTGTGTTTTCATGGACAAGAATGTAATGCAGGATTATTTTCATTTCCATGTGTGAATTCCTATTGAACATATTATGTTTTTTCAGAACACATAAAGGACGCAATGGAAACCGGCTGTGAGAAATGTAGTGATAAGCAAAAAAAAGCAATGAAGAAGGTTGGAAAGAAGATATACAAGGATAAACCAGAATGGTGGAAAGAACTTTGTGATCATTTCGACCCTGAAGCCAAATACAGGAAAAAGTACCAAAAGTTCATCGACGACGCTTTAGCTGAGAAAGATGATTAGATGACTGCTGTTTCGAATTGTTATTAACATTGATCATGTTTTTAATTTTTACAACCGAATAAAGTATTACAATATAATTCAGCTCTGGTTATTTCTTTTCAGATCATTTTATTCAGACAATACTGATACTTGAGAAATCAAAATTGAAGGAAAAACTATATAGCTTTCCGTACGATTTCACCAACAACTGGCGTATGAAACCACGACATCTTATCTTTGGACAGAGTCATTCCTTGAGAAAGCTCTTGCATAGCAAACAAATGTCGCGGTTTCGTAAACCCGTTGTTAGTGGGTTTCGTACAGAAGACTGTAGTTATTTTCTTTATCTTCTTCATGAATCCGAGACACGCATTTTTACGGTTGTAATAGTTCAGAAGTATCATTTGTAACGTCGTTAACAATGTATCATGACGATGATCCCACTCCTCATAATAATTCTTGTAGAATTTTGAAATGCGAAATCATTGATTTCAATGAAAAAAACTTCCAAATGGTCATTTTGAGTGGGTGTGGGTAATATGATACTTTAACTACGTTCCAAATATAATTTTTTACTTCCACCCTCAAATATGCTGATTTCTTCATAGTTTACTAAACGGATGAATAGACAATTCAACTGAATCGTTATGATTTCATATCCACACAAGATGGAATATGAATTTCACCAATCACAGAGAATAAATTACTTGGTTATCAGTGACAACCTTGTAGAAACCTCACGATTCTGATCTGTGCACCTACACACGAAATCTAAGTTGTTTCATTCAAGCATAAATAAACATTTTTTAGTTTATTAAGACCTGTTTGAATTGTCACAATTGATGTTTTCTTTTGTGCAATTGAAGAGCTTACATCTACTCTTCACATCAATAGAGGACATTTCCAAATACAAATAAAATAAATCAGAAACTAAAATGAAATGAAATAAGAATGAACCAATGCAGTCGCAGGTTTTTTGACAATAGCTTTTGTGTTTTGTGCAAGTTCTGTGAATATAACCAAAATTTTCGAGTCATTCCGAATCTTGATTCCAGAGCATATACCAAAGATTATTAATGAATGATATTTTCAGGTTGTTATTGTCAGGTAAGAAGTCAGAATAATTTGAAACTCGGAACATTGAGAACAGAAATATTGCGCATCAACAGTTTTCAAATTTGAGAAAATGATATAAAACAAAATAGTGATAGGTAACATCTTTTGTTGTTATTATTATTCCTTATTTTATAATATTTGTTGTAAGAACGCTTATAAAAGATGTATAAGTACAACTCTCCAATTTGTTTCATTCTGTTCCTTATTTCATTCGATTTGCTGTTTCAACTCCCCTTAATTAACTGGAATCTACAGTCGAAGCGGCTAGAGCGTCAGCCCACTGAGACAATATCCACTTTATAGTCGTGGCTTCGAGTTTCACCAATACCGACTTTTCCTTTTTTTAATTTGACATCACCTATTTGGTTTATATAGTATAATATTGAATTAAATAGGAAATAAACTCCATGAAGTACTACAGAAATTCATCTTGGGAATATTTCATTACAGGGTAACTTCCAAAATAAAATCGATTCTCGATTTTTCTTCCCTACATATCTGTTCGAAGGGCCCTATATGTCATGGATGAATTATATATTTCAAAATGACTCCATGTCACCTACCCAACCTACTGACATGCAGTACAAACTATATAAAATTGTATTAAATACAGGACTCACCCTGTAGAAAGAATTTTCAATATCTTATAATTATAAACCAACCAGAAGCAAATCCAACCAGATATCGATTCTCCTGAAAGTTGAATTATATTTCAAGTCAAAGTTCCGTTTTGTTTTTTATTTTTGAGTATCCCTGTAGGAAATGCAACTTTCGCTCCTGAGGGAGTGATATTTACTATTACTAGATCAGTATTACAGGAAAAAAATCTTGATATTGATATTGAAGAAAATAAAAAATACATGCTTTCAAAAAATGGCTATTTTCCAACTTCAACACCATGTCGTATCTCTGAAACTAGTTATAGGATTGATTTGGGACCAATAATATATTTACAATTCATGGCTATTTTCCAACTTCAACACCATGTATCTCTGAAACTAGTAATGGGATTGGGTTGGGACCAATGATATATTTACAATTCATGAAATTTCACCGAAGCCCATCTCTCCATAAGCCGGCTGCTTGGTCCTTCACTTATATTACAGAATTATCCCGACCCGTGCCCACTTCGTTTGGCGTTAATTATTTTTGTAATGCAAATATATTGTGTAGTTCTTAGTGCTGAATTTTATCAGGTTCGTCACAGCTCTGCCTTCAGTCAGTATTGCTTTCTCATCTGGACTAAGAACAAGAATGTTTTGTCCACCAGAGTGATGCCAGTGACATGGCGGTCGCGAGCCGTTTGTTATTAGACAGAGATCGTAGGTACTCGATATCCGAAAAAAAGCTTCTAGGAATATTATTTGCTTCACAAAGGTGGCGTGTCTATTTATTGGGCCGTGACTTCGTAATCCCTGTCGTTTCTTATTGCCGCGCGTCACGCGTTGGGTACTTGCCCTGCAAGAATTTTCATTCACAGTTGAGTATATTCCAGGAAGAGAAAATATTTTACCTGATGTTTTGTCCAGACACCCCCCACCACTCAGGCCACTAACTATACTTAGGCAAGCCTCAAGACGGTTGTTTCCGAGTATTGTCCATGTGTTAAGCTTCTAAAAAATTCGAACTTTTGATGAAGGATATGAGCGAAGCACAACGTAATGATACCCGGTTATCTGCCAAGCTGAAGGCGATCCAAAAGGACTCTCCGGGACGTTTCTTTCTTCGAGAGGGACTGTTATTTATTCAGAATCAGGAAAGTAATTTGTTATGCCTCCCCATGGCAAAACTAACTGACTTTGTTAATTATTATCACGAATATTATGGTCACTTTGGTGTTTACAAAACTTGGTGCTCTTTGAAAGCAGACTTTTGGTTACCCAAACTTCATGCTCACGTTGAACGTATCATAAAAGGCTGCGGGGTATGCCAAAAAGCCCAGATTGTAGCATTGTCCAGACCCGTTACAGAGGCGGTATATTCGGAAAAGCCAAATGTTCTTATTTTGGTCGATCTTTTCGGTCCCCTCCCAAAATCCAGAGGTAGCGTGACTTTCGTCTTCGTATTCTCTGAGCTGGTGACTCTTTATTGTTTAGAACGGGCTACAACGGCTAGCGTGCTGAACCATCTAATCATTCACTATTTTGTACATGTGGGTAAACCGTCTCCAATTCTGAGTAACCAGGGAACCCAAATGACTTCGCAAAAATGGAAGAACACTTTACAGGACCACGGTTTGAAAGTAATTTATACTTCCGTTCGTCACCCCCAGGGTAACCCTGTGGAAAGGACTATGCAGGAATTAGGAAGAATCTTGAGGACGTATCGTCACCATCAGCATTCTCGGTGGGCGTTCGAAATCCCTTATATAATTAGGTTTCTGAACAATGTGACACATGAATCGACTGGATTTCCACTTCGGGACGCGAGCTATTTCTCCTCTCGGAGAATTTTTGAAAGGCGATCAGATACCTGCTGACTCTCATATTAAATTATTTTTTGCCAAATAAAATTTGCAGAAAAGTGCAGAGAGACGTGCAGCTCGCTTTTTTTCGAGGCCTCACCAAGGCGAACTAGTGCTACGGTAGACGTGGCAAGTATAGGCAAGTATAGGCAAAAGTTACGGCAAATGTGGTCCTCAGAGCTGTCGGGCAAAAATAATTTTTTTTCCACCAACATGCTTGCCATTCCAATTCTACTCTACTCCTTTGGAGTAGTCAAATGGACTCAGGAAGAGTTGCGGCAACTTGACGTAAAGACTGCATGTACAAAGAAGCATGCATCCCAAATTGTCCGTTCCACAGTTATATCTTCTTCGACAACAAGGGAGCCCTGAATTCTCGAGAGTGAAGTGTCTTCACAACAGAATGTTACTGGATGGAGCCTGTAGAGTCATCAGTAGTTTGGATCCCCTACACTACATGGTCCGATACCATGAACATGCGGGAATCGGAGCCTTCTTATTCAAGGCAGCAAGGCGCGCTGCTGATGAACTTGGTATAATCTTCGACACCGAGCGGGTAAACCAACTCTCTGTCACCGAGTTGGAGCCCGCTCGGAGATAAGCTCACATTAAGGCTGCAGAGAATGCAGAAATGCTGCAGCTGTATACAGACAAGCCCACGAATGGAATTTTTCTTAGGAACATCGAGGACCATGGCTTGTCTGTTAAGCTGACATTTGCCTTCCTCAGGTTAGGTGAGCCAAAGTCGGAGACTGAAGGGTTCATCATGGCGTGCCAAGCCGGTGTCTTCAACACCCTTCTCTACCGGAGACGTGTGATGGGTAGAGAGGGTGTGGTATCCCTAACACTAGTTTGGCCGCACTATTATTATTTCAATTTCACTAATATTCTTGATTATTGAGAGATTAAACAAATAATCGATGGATTTGGAACCTTTGGTGTGAAAGTTTAAACTTTTCTTAAAGATCGATTACCCTAACACCAAACTGATATTTTTTGCACTCGACGCGCGTTTCGCTAACAAGGTTAGCATCTTCAGGAAAAGAGAATTAATATGAATTGGTATCAATTTCCTTCCCTGAAGATGCTAACCTTGTTAGCGAAACGCGCGTCAAGTGCAAAAAATATCAGTTTGGTGTTACGGTAATTATTGATCTTATTGAGAGATGTAAAAAAAAAAAGATATAAACAAGTCAAACGGAAATCAATTAGTTTCCACTTTTTCAATTACCAAGAAAATTGATTAATTCTCGTTGAAGACCAACGACATTGGTAACCTCGAAAAAGCACTACACTTCTGAGAACCCACGGAATTTACAACTGGAGTTCAGACCACAACTCCAGAAAAGACTCGACCAGACACCTCATACCTCTGCGTATGAATTTGCGTTTCTGCTAGTCGATTATCTCTTAGGAACATTCTTCCACCACACCTAATCTGGAACGAGGCACTGCAGCTCCAGATAATCCTAGAAGTATCCGTACCAGCGTTAAAAAGATTCCATGGATACAATTGAGAACAAGACACTCTATCATCCGCTGTTTTTCTTTTCGATAAAAGAGTTAAATTCTGAAAATTGTAAGTAGAGTTTACCACAATATTCCCTCAGAAGATATAATTGTCAAATTTATTTTCTCTTCGTTTTGAGAATTTTCAATATGTTTAACTCTCAGGATGCTAATAATGTTGATAATATCAACCAAATTGCTGCTTATTCTATGAAATTACCACCATTTTGAACAACCAAACCTGAAATGTGGTTCCACCAAGTGGAAGCCCAAAAATAACTGTATTATTCAAAGACTAACGGCTAGTGAAGAGAAACGCCTAGCCGTACTTTTCTCTGGCATTGAAATGGGTGACTCATAGAACTAGTGAAATAACTGCTTCTGTATCATCATCATCTAAACGAAGTGACCCTTTTTCAACTTTCCGAAAATAAATATCAGAATCTTTCGATGATTCATCTGTCAAATTCCCTCAGACTCTGGAAACACTTTCGCAAAAAAATTATATTAGAAAATGAACTAAGTGCACCATGCCCACAGAAATTTGCTAAATTCAACATAGGTCATATCAGACTGGACCATTCTCACAAAACATATGTAGATCATGCAGAAATGGATCACGCAGTAGGAATAGGTCTTCAGATAGATTCAATTTTTACAGAAACTCTTTTTTATGTTACTTCCATCAGAGATGCAAACACACAGCCAACAAATGTGGAAGATCTTGCTGCCTTCTATATCATATATTGAATCAAGACGATCCAAGAAACTAAAAACCATTGTTGCTGTACCGACAGGTAACAATCGAAAAAAATATTCCACTTCGCTTATTCATTACTGTCCCACGAAATAAATTATATATTCTAATAGATACAGGGGCAGATATTTCTTCAGTCCCACATGACGTATTTTATGATTTCAAAAAAGATTCAGATATCGTTCTCTCAGCAGTACCTTTATATCTACCTTTGGAAAAAACTATTTGAATGTCAGTTCAGAACTACATCGCGACTTCCCTTTTATTTTAACATTCGCCGCAATTCAACGACCAATTATTGAAGCAGATTTCCTAGCTCACTTTGGATTGTTGGTAGATTTGAAAAATAAAACGCTTATTGATTCTAAAACAATATCAACCGTCAATGAACTTCATTGGAATACCGCTTCACCTACTCCTAAAGTATTTGTCGTTGAGAATAAATATCTAAAGCTGATCAAGGAGTACCCTTCCTCAATATGAGAACCTGACTTCTCAAGACCTGTGAAACACTCAGTTCGACATCATATCATTACTCACGAACAACTAAAAATCGAGACTACTACATCCCACCAAACACAAAATTGCCATGGCCGAATTCGAGCACATGATACGGTTGGGAATATGCCGACCTTCTTCTTCACCTTTACATATGGTTCCCAAAAAACGCCCAAATGATTGGAGACCTTGTGGTGTACCTGATAGATATCCCCTACCACATAATCGAAATTTCAACTTACATGCTCGAAAGTGCACAATATTCTCTAAGATAGATCTTGTGAGAGCATATCATCAGATATCAACTGCCGAAGGAGATGTATATAAAACCGCTGTAACAACTCCATTTGGATCCTTCGAATTCACAAGGACTCCTTTCGGAATGAGGAATTCAGCCCAACGTTTTCCATGCTTCCTAAATGAAGGCCTCAATTTCATTTTCATTCACCTTGTTGACATCTTAGTAGCAAGTAAAAATGATAATGGACATTTTGAACATTTGAAATTGATATTTGAGAGGTTATATTCTTTCGGAATGAGTTTGAACTCTTCAAAATGCGAATTTGGCGTATCGCAAATCAATTTTTTAGGTCGCACAATTTCTCCTGAAGGAATCTTTCCATCTGAAGATCGCGTCAAAATAATACGTGAATTTCCAAATAATACAGGTAATAGAGAATTTTGCTTTGCAAAATTAGGCAGGAGTTATTTTATTGCATGGATAGTTGCAGTCTGACGTACTCAACCTAAAAACACAAAATACTTACAAAAATGGCGAACGGAAGTGCCGCCATTTTGTGAAAAACCGTTTGGGCCTGTATCTCCGTAACCGTGCACTTTAGGCGAACAATTATCAGGACTTTTTTTATAGATAATTGAATTTCCTATCTTTTTTATCCAATAATTTTCTTCGTAGCACTCACCGTTCACGACTTATATTATTATTACTTTTTGTTTATTCACTATTTTACCGATATCTCTTTAAATAATTGTTTAAACAATAAATTGTTCAAAATAAAACTTCTGAATCGATTGATTTTCCACAACTTTTATTCAAAACTTTTTTCTCTAAAGCTAATATTTTTGAAGTTACAACGCGTTCAATGTCGTTCTACAGAGTACAAGGTTATTAAGAACGAAGTATGCATAGCGTAATGATGTAGCGAATCCGATACATAATACAAAAAAATTGATTTTAGAATTTTTTTGATTTAATAAATAAATAATAATTCAAGTTCTTACCTGCAAGAAATAGCGAATACCCATTAAAATTTTTTCTTTGTATTTTCTTTTATACAATTCAATATTACTATAATTCATTTAAAAACTACTACCATAATTACACGCGCAAATAAAAAAATGGAATATTTATTGAAGAATATAATATATGTGAAATTTATTTTTACAAATGTACACCAAAATGAATCATATGTCTTCTCTGACTCTTTGGCGTTTCGAGGGTGGTGAATTTTCAATGTTGGTTACATTCTCCTCTTCCTCTTCGTTATCTTCGTCAGTGGCATATAAAGATTGTAACGCCTCTATTAATTTGTCGTTAGAATCATCACCAATATCTTCATCGATGTCGCACAATTCTGTGTTTTTGACGATTACTTTCAGCTGATTAGTGCACGTTTTCTCTGTGCAGTTCTCACAGATTACCATACAGTCCAATCCTGCTTTTTGGCACCCACAGGCTCTGCCACAGCCAGTTCTGCATTTGCATGAAATGCACTCTAGTTGATCTCCCACATACAAGACGATTGGAATTAACGCGTTGTAACTTCGAAAATATAAACTTTAGCGAAAAAAGTTTCGAATAAAAGTTGTAGACAATTCATCGATCCAGAAGTTTTATTATAAACAATTTATTGTTTGAACATTTATTTAAAGAGATATCGGTAAAAAAGTGAATAAACAAAAAGTAATAATAATATAAGTCGTGAACGGTAAATGCTACAAAAAAAATTATTGGATAAAAAAGATAGGAAATTTAATTTTCTAAAAAAAAGGTTCCGATAGTTGTGGGCCTAAAGTGCACGGTTAAGGAGATACAGGCCCAAACGGTTTTTCACAAAATGGCGGCACTTCCGTTCGCCATTTTTGTAAGTATTTCATGTTTTTAGGTTAAGTACGTCAGACTGCAACTATCTATGCAATAAAATAACTCCTGCCTAATTATGCATTATGGACACGAGTAGCTGGCTCCCTATTACCTGTACTAAAAGCCTTCCTCACAGAAAGAATCAGAACGATATGTTGGTTACAGAACCTGCTCATCCTTTAGAAAATGCCAAACTCTATTTGACTGTAGATGCATCCAATGTAGCCATAGGTGGTACCTTGGAGCAGTTGAATGAAGATGTGCTCGAACCTCTGGTTTTTCTCTGCAAAATTGAGTTCAACTGAATAACGCTACTCAACTTCTGATCGTGAACTTTTAGGTATTTATTCAGGAATCAAACATTTCAGACATACTCTCGAAGGAAGAAATTTCGCAGTTTTTACCGATCATATGCCTTTGACTTCTGCATTGACCAGTAAAGCCAAAAGAAGTCCACGTCAAATTCGCCATTTAGAATATATTGCGCAATTCACTAATGATATTATTCACATCGGAGGAAAATCAAATGATTCTTCTGTAGATTCAATAAGACATTCTTTACAAATCACACCAAGACGATGAAGAGTTGCACAAACTGACTGATAAAAAGTCCAATTTTAAATTCATATTGAGATAAACGAAATTCCTCTCATAAATACCAGTATTAGGTAGGAAATTTCAACAAATAAAAATAGACCATATATTCATCACGACGTGAAATATTCGAAAAACTACATAACATAACTCATCCCGGAATAAGAACTACAAAAAACTACTGAAAAGTAAATATTTTCGGCCACATATGAACACCGACATAACACATTGGACAAAGACATGTTTGAATTGACAAATTTCGAAAGTTCAAGACATGTAAAATTCCCAATTGGAAACTTCAGAATTCCAGAGGGTCGTTTCGAACATGTCCATATAGATATTGTTGGACACCTACCAATATCATTCGGATATCGTAATTTATTAACAATGGTAGATCGTTTGACTCGTTGGCCAGAAGCTTTTCCACTGAAAGATATTTCATCATCTATAGTTGTTAGGAATATCTTTCAATATTAAATATGTAGATTTGGCGTTCGTCATACCATCACCACAGATCAGGGAGTCCAATTCGAATCAAAAATCTGTATTACTTTTCTCGTTCACAATTTCCTGCAGAGATCTCAAACTTACTCCCAGTGAGTGCTCTTGCTACTGTTTCCTGTATATTATTAACAGACGAATTTCCATTCCGTTTTTCATTTTCGAAAATGATTCAGAAGATTCAGTACCATTTTTTACCCGCTTGTGGGTGTAAGGAACTGGAGAATTGATTTTTATTCTCTATTTCATATATTTCAAGCTGACATATTTATCAGAACTGCCATCCATTATTCAAAACGGAGACGGTGAGTCGAAAAGTTTAGAGCCGCTGAATAACATCAACACATTTTTTTTCGCATGTGGAAATCGTATATGTCTATCTCATTTGTCGTTGGGATTTCATTTGATAGTGCATGATTAAACACAATGGAATAAGATGAAACTAGAATGTTAGTCGGTGATAAAGTCTCACACCCGCACGTTAAGACCGATTTTGACTATTGTTTATAATCCGATTTAAATTTTAACGTGTACAAAGGCAGGGCGGTTTCGCACACGTCCACTCACGCTGACATACCTACAACTACCGACCTACCTACAATATCAGTTATTGTGAAATATAATAATAATAATAATGAAGTTTCTTTATTCAAGGCGGAGTTCAGTCAGTGACTGCTCTTACACTCAACCTAACGGAGGACTTGGCAGTAAATCAGGAATATAAGTAACAACCACATTGTGATGCAATTAGTGATTAACACCACTTGCTTATAGCAACACCAAACATTTATAGGGTTCTCCATAAATAGATCAACCAAACATAACTTCAAGACCCAAAGGTGTTCTGTTGGATCACATTAGCAACATTTCACCAAATACCTTTTATGAATTATTAACCAATATTCAGGGCATATGGAGAGTTATTGAAAAACTGCACCACATTTTTCTTAAGGAGCTAAATGATGTAACAATAAATGCAGATAATGTTTTGGTGAGTCTTGCTCGACGTCGTGAATTCATTTTCGAATGTACCTATTGATAAAACTTCAGAGATTCTATAACAGTAATTGAAAAATTATGCTAGTGTTGAAAATTAAACGAGAGATAACATAAATGAAATCATGGAGTAGAGAAGATTAAGATAATAAGTTGGAGCCCGTGGTTCAATTCACTGCGACTCGTGGTGATCTATCGTGATGCTCCTTGGTTGTTGGATAACATTTTCTACCTTCTTTGATGAGATTCCATATTCTTGATACTGGGTCATTCATATAGCAAATATTATCCCATTTTCCTTTACTCCATCTTACATGTCCAAGCATTTCGAAAGTTTTGCATTTATAGTGCTTATGAATGGCGGTTTCACCAATAGCAGGTCCGTGAATTCGGGGGAAAGATCACTTATAAATGTGCACGCCTGAAAACCTATTTTCCCAATGCTCCGATTTGGCTTGCATTCACGAGTTTATCGATGTTTCTCGTAGAAAAAGGTTTCGCTAACCAAGACCAATCATGGTCAAAAATTTCGGCCTTCCCATGGCCCCTATGACATTTTTGTTCAGAGCAGAAATAACCTTATTGTGTATCCTCTTCTGCCCATTTTCGCCTTCTGCTTATAGCCTTTCGTAACCACTCATAGCACGAGCCAATAGTTGTGTAACAAAAATTCTACTACCTCTTTACAGAAATGATGGCATATTTTACGTCACTTATGATTTTTCTTATTGCGGTCGTCGTTGCTCCCGGATATCTTCCACGACATTAAAACCATCTGTTCGCGAAGGAGCACATTTTCTAATGTCAAAATGGTTATAAAGACTGTATTTCATATCATTATTATTCCAGACCTTCAACCACATAAGTAATAATTCAAGTATTGTATTTAATTACGATCATCTACAGTGAATTTGTGTCTGGAATTTTACTGTTGTCTCACCTTTTTGTCTTGTGAACAAGAACTAGAGCAAAATTGGCACAATGGCGGTAGGATTCCGAATTATTGGTGAAATTCGGCCGAATTTGAAGAAGATCTAGCACACATTTGGTGATAATCTCCACGGCATCAGTATCAATATTTCAGAAATTCCAATACCAGAGATGGATAAACTTCAAACAGAATATTTTTGTGTGAATCTATTTCAATTCCAATCCAATTCTCAATCACGAGTACGGAAAACTTCACACAATGAAATTCTACAAAACAGAATCTGGAGATGAATAATTATGCGTCAGCCAATGTAGCTCCTTGTAGCTATAATCTCTACGCACTTTCAAATCACAACGGGTCTGCAGATAGTGGCCACTACACAGCTTACTGCCGACACCCTTATTCTGGAAGTTGGCACAAGTACAACGATGCCCACGTGTACCAATTTCCCCAAAATCTCTCAAAAGTGGCCAGGCGTATGTTCTATTCTATGAATAGGGTTAAACGAAATTATCCATTTGAGACTGTTTTATATTTTATTCTTTTTTATTATTCATTCATTTATTGTTATTGATTTATTCTTATTACGATTCATACAACTGTATATTCGAATTAATTATATCACAAAATCCAGTCCAACTAACAATATTTCGAAATGTGACATTCGGGCTATCATTCCTGCCGATTTTAATGGTAATAAAATGAATGGTATAATTGTTCCGAAGATTGTGGTCGAAGTGAGGCTTCATGCTGTGGTCCTCGAAAAACTTAAGTGGTTTCGTATATCAAAATCAAATCAAAAATCGAAATTGAAATGTACATGCACCAATGAAATTCCAAGCATTTTACAACTTCAACCAAATCAGAGAATGTCTAATTCAATCATTTGGTGATTGTCGGGACCTTTCACAAGAAGAATCGAATACTATGAAGCAGTTGAAAATCGAATCAGTATTATCAACAGAATCAAATCGAGCAAAACTCACGCTATGATCCCAACTCATTTACGAGATCCTGATGAATAGTGAGAAAGAACCGCTCTTATGAAAGAACACTTCAGATATTAACTTTGCATTTAAATTAATCAATTTGAATATAAAGTGCTCGGCGTTAGATCACAACAAACTGATATGAATGATGCAATTGATGAAGCCTCACTGCAATCAATCAAGACTAGACCAAGGAGACGTTATGATTCAGAATATATTTCAATTAGGTTTCTTTTTTATTGACCTATATAGATACACACACAGGAAAGAAATAGGTGGTATACAATTTTTCCGAGAGACAAGCATGCTCGCGGCAAAACCCGGATGGGGCTGGGTGGGTTATAGATTAAACTGAGAGATGATATATATTACACTCGGGGTGCCAGGTTAATTATCAAAGCCTGCCCATGTTTGAATCACTATCTTCATTTACCATCTATTCATTAATATATTTACAGAAATTATATGCATTTATAGGTTATATGTCTATGAGGATGCCCGATAATTTGAAACTCAATTTATCTAATTTAGAATAATATCTGATCTAGAATAAAGCATTTGACATAGACGGTGAGCATACTTGAAGACCGATTATATATCAAACCATCTTTCAAAATTATGTCAAAACGCTGCCAACTAGAATAGTCGTCATCAGTGCTTGCCCGAAAGTGAGTTGAAAAAATTCATATATATATATATATATATATATATATATATATATATATATATATATATATATATATATATAAAGCAATCAACAAAGTTTCTTCGTATTCGATGAGGAATTAGTTAACTTTTGAAGGTGTAATCTCGCTTTTTATAGATAGTCCAGTCTATGACCATTTTCCCGTGTATTTATCCCATACAGCACCGATTCGCATGAAAATTTGGAATCAGGATCTACATACACTCTTTTTCAAAATCTACCCTGTGCCGAGGGTTGCTTTCTTCCTGGGGGTCGATGCCCCCCCATCTTGGGGGTGAAAAAATTTTCATTGGAAATAAGTGCGGAAATCAATAGATTGACTAATTCTAAGCACTTTTTGTTCAATGAAGTTTTTTCTGAAAAGCAATACTTTTCGACTTATTCGCGAGTGAAATTGTCGGTTTTCAGTAAAAAAAAAACACGTTTTCCGATCTTTTTTCGCGAATAACTGGAAAATAATGCATCTAATCGAGAGACCTGCAGAAAGCAAAATTATAGCTTTTGAAAAAACAAAGGCGATTGTTTATTTGTGATGTATGCAAACCCACTACAAACTGAATAATTGATTGTTGAAAGTTGATTGGTATTTTCAAACGCCAAAATGGAAAGTTTCTACGTACAATAACCAAAAACCAATGCATTTTTCGGGAAAAACTAATTCGACCTTTTTTGAAGTCCTTCAAAAATCCTTTATTTTTGTTATTCATAAAAGTTTCTAGCATCAAAACTGACCGAGGTATGAAGGAAATAATGTTGATCCTATTTTTTCCATGAAAAAAATTGCGAATAACTCATCCTCTCTTTCCCCCCCCTTTGGAAAAAATCGTTGCCTAGTGGAACTATCTGTATATATACATATATAATATACATTACTAGGCCTGAAATATAGTTACTATGTGTATTCTTCAATATACTAATGTACATACCGAGGTACATACTCTAATTTCTACAAAAATTGTTTTTGATTTTTCCCATAACTCGCTTAGTCTTCAAGCAATCAAATCCACCAAAAAAGTATTTTGTAGCTTCCTTCCAGAGCTATAAGCTCATTCACATCATTTTTAGTTTCAGATTATATTTTTGAAAAGATTCATGCTGAAAGGGTTCAAAAAAAGTACTTTGCGCGAATCCTCACAATATTTAACTGGCCATATCTCATTCTATTTTCATCCTGCAGAAAAAAATGAAACACCGAAATTTTCAGAGATGAATAACCTTCAATTTTGTACTCTAGGAAACTTTGCATGTGATCAATACTTTTCGAGTTATTTCGAAGAAATGGTGATTTTTCGCTGAATCAAGTAAATGATTTTTCCTCTTCAATCTCAATTTTTTCCGAAACTACGTACTTTCAATTGATAAAAAACTCAGAACTCATTATAAGAACATGAATGAAGTGAATTATGGAGTAACAATGATTTTTTTCAAAGGGGGGAGAAGAGAGGATGAGTTATTCACAATTTTTTTTCAACGAAAAAATAGGATTCAACATTATTTCCTTCATACCTCGGTCAGTTTTGATGTTAGAAACTTTTATAAATAACAAAAATAAAGGATTTTCGAAGGACTTTAGAAAAGGTTCAATTAGTTTTTCCCGAAAAATGCATTGGTTTTTGGTTATTGTACGTAGAAACTTTCCATTTTCTCGTTTGAAAATACCAATCAACTTTCAACAAGCAATTATTCAGTTTGTAGTGGGTTTAAGTACATCACAAATAAAAAATCGCCTTTGTTTTTTCAAACGCTATAAATTTGCTCTCCACAGGTTCTTCGATTAGATGCATTATTTTCCAGTTATTCGCGAAAAAGTATCGGAAAACGTGTTTTTTTTGACTGAAAACAGACAATTTCACTCGTGAATAAGTCGAAAAGTATTGATTTTCAGAAAAAACTTCATTGAAGAAAAAGTGCTTAGAATTGGTCAATCTATTGATTTCCACACTTATTTCCAATAAAAAATTTTTCACCCCCAAGAAGGGGTGGCATCCACCCCCAGGGAGAAAGCAACCCTCGGCACGGGGTAGATTTTGGAATAGAGGGTAAGTAGAACCTATATCCAAATTTTCATACGAATCGGTGCTGTATGGGATAAATACACAGTTTACACTTTTTTCACCGTCATAGACTGGAGTAAGATAAACTGAATGTTTTTATATACAAACTGTCATAATTGCATTATATTTCGATTATTTTATTCACAACCATTCGAAAATGTGCTTATTTCAAGCTGGAAAGTGACAAGTTATTCACTCGGAAGAAGACCAAGTCGGAAAAACAATTGTCGATCTCTTGACATTTTCTCGACTCCGTCTTAATCATTCATTTGAAACGTCATTTTGCTCATTGGAATTCATAAAGTGCTAAGAACCCCTCTAATATCAGTTGTACAAAAGAGCTATCCCTGACACGATTTTACAGTCATTATAAGTCATTCCAGAATAGAACGAATGGAACAGAAATAGAAACACAGTTTCTTCCTAGAAAATGTCAAACATATTCAATACCTAACACGACAGTTTCCGAAAAGAGCTAGCTACAGTTTTATTGGGTAATTCTTAAGTACATGATTCAGCGTCCTCGTCACTCAGGATCAGTTCAATTATATTGTGGAAAATGCCCTTATTTTTCAGTTATTATTCTGAATGTTGCTCTTGCAACAATCTTCAAGAAAAATAACAAAAATTTGGAAGACATGACATGTATGCCAAACGCATTCATTCAAACTGGAGAAGCTGAATTTTAATGTGAAGCATTAAATAAAAATATGGACATGTTTGAGAGCATCATAAAATTCGTTTGTGCCTACTTGAAACACGAAATGTATCCAAGATATTCCTATTATTGTTCACTTTAGAAAATACAATATATATATATATATATATATATATATATATATATATATATATATATATATATATATATGTAGAAATTGATGTTTGATTGATATGCAAGATGAATTTTCTGGGTTTTTTATCCGTTAGGTATCTTCTGATTTGTTCGACGTTTCGAATTCCATTTTGAATTCATTCTCAAGAACTGTGAGACGAATATCTGTCCATACCGTCCTGGTCAATCACTCCCCTTACGAAGTAACCAAGCAAGAGTAAGCAAAGACTTCAATTGTCTGTTCTCCATGGAAACTGGTATTTATAATGTTTGTCCTCAGTTTCGACTAGGTCCGATATTATTGATGATTATATCATTAACCGCTCTCTAAGATTGTAACCTGCCCATCCAGGTATTATGTAGAAATTGATGTTTTCACGGATCTTCGATATGCAAGATGAATTTTCTGGGTTTTTTATCCGTTAGGTATCTTCTAATTTGTTCGACGTTTCGAATTCCATTTTGAATTCATTCTCAAGAACTGTGAGACGAATATCTGTCCATACCGTCCTGGTCAATCACTCCCCTTACGAAGTAACCAAGCAAGAGTAAGCAAAGACTTCAATTGTCTGTTCTCCATGGAAACTGGTATTTATAATGTTTGTCCTCAGTTTCGACTAGGTCCGATATTATTGATGATTATATCATTAACCGCTCTCTAAGATTGTAACCTGCCCATCCAGGTATTATGTAGAAATTGATGTTTTCACGGATCTTCGATATGCAAGATGAATTTTCTGGGTTTTTTTATCCGTTAGGTATCTTCTAATTTGTTCGACGTTTCGAATTCCATTTTGAATTCATTCTCAAGAACTGTGAGACGAATATCTGTCCATACCGTCCTGGTCAATCACTCCCCTTACGAAGTAACCAAGCAAGAGTAAGCAAAGACTTCAATTGTCTGTTCTCCATGGAAACTGGTATTTATAATGTTTGTCCTCAGTTTCGACTAGGTCCGATATTATTGATGATTATATCATTAACCGCTCTCTAAGATTGTAACCTGCCCATCCAGGTATTATGTAGAAATTGATGTTTTCACGGATCTTCGATATGCAAGATGAATTTTCTGGGTTTTTTATCCGTTAGGTATCTTCTAATTTGTTCGACGTTTCGAATTCCATTTTGAATTCATTCTCAAGAACTGTGAGACGAATATCTGTCCATACCGTCCTGGTCAATCACTCCCCTTACGAAGTAACCAAGCAAGAGTAAGCAAAAACTTCAATTGTCTGTTCTCCATGGAAACTGGTATTTATAATGTTTGTCCTCAGTTTCGACTAGGTCCGATATTATTGATGATTATATCATTAACCGCTCTCTAAGATTGTAACCTGCCCATCCAGGTATTATGTAGAAATTGATGTTTTCACGGATCTTCGATATGCAAGATGAATTTTCTGGGTTTTTTCCGTTAGGTATCTTCTAATTTGTTCGACGTTTCGAATTCCATTTTGAATTCATTCTCAAGAACTGTGAGACGAATATCTGTCCATACCGTCCTGGTCAATCACTCCCCTTACGAAGTAACCAAGCAAGAGTAAGCAAAGACTTCAATTGTCTGTTCTCCATGGAAACTGGTATTTATAATGTTTGTCCTCAGTTTCGACTAGGTCCGATATTATTGATGATTATATCATTAACCGCTCTCTAAGATTGTAACCTGCCCATCCAGGTATTATGTAGAAATTGATGTTTTCACGGATCTTCGATATGCAAGATGAATTTTCTGGGTTTTTTATCCGTTAGGTATCTTCTAATTTGTTCGACGTTTCGAATTCCATTTTGAATTCATTCTCAAGAACTGTGAGACGAATATCTGTCCATACCGTCCTGGTCAATCACTCCCCTTACGAAGTAACCAAGCAAGAGTAAGCAAAGACTTCAATTGTCTGTTCTCCATGGAAACTGGTATTTATAATGTTTGTCCTCAGTTCCGACTAGGTCCGATATTATTGATGATTATATCATTAACCGCTCTCTAAGATTGTAACCTGCCCATCCAGGTATTATGTAGAAATTGATGTTTTCACGGATCTTCGATATGCAAGATGAATTTTCTGGGTTTTTTATCCGTTAGGTATCTTCTAATTTGTTCGACGTTTCGAATTCCATTTTGAATTCATTCTCAAGAACTGTGAGACGAATATCTGTCCATACCGTCCTGGTCAATCACTCCCCTTACGAAGTAACCAAGCAAGAGTAAGCAAAGACTTCAATTGTCTGTTCTCCATGGAAACTGGTATTTATAATGTTTGTCCTCAGTTTCGACTAGGTCCGATATTATTGATGATTATATCATTAACCGCTCTCTAAGATTGTAACCTGCCCATCCAGGTATTATGTAGAAATTGATGTTTTCACGGATCTTCGATATGCAAGATGAATTTTCTGGGTTTTTTATCCGTTAGGTATCTTCTAATTTGTTCGACGTTTCGAATTCCATTTTGAATTCATTCTCAAGAACTGTGAGACGAATATCTGTCCATACCGTCCTGGTCAATCACTCCCCTTACGAAGTAACCAAGCAAGAGTAAGCAAAGACTTCAATTGTCTGTTCTCCATGGAAACTGGTATTTATAATGTTTGTCCTCAGTTTCGACTAGGTCCGATATTATTGATGATTATATCATTAACCGCTCTCTAAGATTGTAACCTGCCCATCCAGGTATTATGTAGAAATTGATGTTTTCACGGATCTTCGATATGCAAGATGAATTTTCTGGGTTTTTTTATCCGTTAGGTATCTTCTAATTTGTTCGACGTTTCGAATTCCATTTTGAATTCATTCTCAAGAACTGTGAGACGAATATCTGTCCATACCGTCCTGGTCAATCACTCCCCTTACGAAGTAACCAAGCAAGAGTAAGCAAAGACTTCAATTGTCTGTTCTCCATGGAAACTGGTATTTATAATGTTTGTCCTCAGTTTCGACTAGGTCCGATATTATTGATGATTATATCATTAACCGCTCTCTAAGATTGTAACCTGCCCATCCAGGTATTATGTAGAAATTGATGTTTTCACGGATCTTCGATATGCAGAATGAATTTTCTGGGTTTTTTATCCGTTAGGTATCTTCGAATTTGTTCGACGTTTCGAATTCCATTTTGAATTCATTCTCAAGAACTGTGAGACGAATATCTGTCCATACCGTCCTGGTCAATCACTTCCCTTACGAAGTAACCAAGCAAGAGTAAGCAAAGACTTCAATTGTCTGTTCTCCAAATATAAAAGATACCTTTATATATATATATATATATATATATATATATATATATATATATATATATATATATATATAAAGGTATCTTTTATATTTGGGTGTCGTAGTCAATTGGAGGGCTTCAGTAAATGAGAACTATTTTCTGATTATCCAAAGCTTTCGGAAAATTTATTTCCTTTTGAAGAATATCTACAAAGTAAATGGGTTTGAAAGTGATACAATATAATAATATGGTAGTAGAACTCACCAGAGTAAGATTATAAAATAAACTGGCAAAGTAAAGTAATACATAAGAACATTGTAAAAAGTTGTAAATTTGTCAGTAAAATATTGACATTTGTCAGACTACTTGTTAAAGATATAAAATGAATATTCGGACATGTACAGTGTGTAAAGTACAGTTGAGTTGTAAAGAATATCGACTGAATTAGGTCTTCAAAACACAAATCATTGATCAAAAGTTAAAATGTAATTGTAAATTTTGCTTAAATTTTGAATCTCTGATTTTTTATTCGAATTGTTTGGACATTTACTTATATGTACCATTTCGAGAAATAATCTCTTAATTTTGTTTTGTTCAACAGTTAAAATTTTTGTATTTTGATAATCCATTATGTGATCTTTTGAAATAACATGGTCTGCTAGTCCACAAGAAGATTTGTTTAGCCTGCAGTCACTTTTATGTGAAGTGATTCTTCCAGAAAGGTTTCGAGATGTTTCGCCTATATGAACTGAATTGCAAGAAGTGCACGGAATACTATAAATAACATGAAATTTTTCACCTGTATCATCATTTCCCCATTTAACAACTTGTCCTTACCTAATAATCATATTGAATCCTTACATTACTATTCCATACAATATATTCCCAATTTAACACCCAAACTAACGAATATTTTTCGAGATATCAAAAATATCAAAATTTCTACAAAATGCCAAAAAACAATTTCTTCGCTCTATTCAAGAATTAAAACTCCTCTCAGTTCCAAAGAAAAATCTCTTATTCTCTTCCATTAAGATGACCATTGAAAAAAAATGGCCCTATCACTCGCCGTCCAATGACACCTCCCCAAACATTCAGTGACCAACGTTGTTGGTGATTGACATATCTAACGAAATGGGGATTTTCAGTTGCATAATAGTGCATATTGTGCCGATTCACATGGCCATTGTTGTGAAACGTGGCTTCGTCCGAAAATAGAACATACTCAAAAAAATCATGTTCATCTCTGATTTTATTTACACCCCATTGGCAAAACCGCATTCGCTTTGGAAAATCTCTTTCAGTTAGCTCCTGCATCAACTGCATATGATATGGATGGAAATTGCATTTTCTCACCATCCGAGAAACACTACTTTGTGATATTCCCAACTCCCTACTCAGAATACGTGTACTTACATGGGGATTGTCGGTAATATGTAATGCTATATCAAGAGTATTTTCATCATTCGTAACAGGACGGGCACGTTCAAACTTTTTGTAAAATACTGTTCCGGTTTCCTCAAATCTTGTTTTGAGGGCTTGAAATGCTCGCATGTCTGGATGTCTTTTCTCAGGAAACTTTTGTTGGTATAATCTAGATGCCAGTAAGCAGTTACCGTCACTTTCCCCCAAAGCATAAACCATTTGAACCATATCCTCTGAACAATAATTCATAATGCCACATTTGTCGACACAACTGGATTGTAGTTTGACAGTTACCTCTATTTACAAATGCCGATAGTCATTTTTTTCAGCGGTAGTCATGGATAACTAAACTAGAAAAAATAGTTACTTTTCAAAATTTCTTTTGCCATGCTAGTTATTTATAATTTTTCAAGAATGCTCTCGAAGAAGGATAAAATAATTAAAGCGGCATTCAGTGTCAGTATTTTCTGTAAAGAAACGTATAGGTGAAAATTTTGCAGGATTGTTGATTTGCCATTGAACAATTCCTTTAAAAACCACAATATCTCGGAAACGGGTTGTTTTAGGCACATGACATTGAGAAATCGATAACGATAGAAAATCAAGATATCGTTTGGTATATCAACATCTTTTAAATTTACTTCGTTTGATTAATCTCAACGGAACATTACTGAAAAGTGAAATTACATCCAGGCTAATAACTTAAGTTTGAATTATATGAATTGGTTAAAATATCAGTGAGATTTTACTGTTGGGTGCATTCATAGATGATATTATAGGTCTTAAACTTAGAACTGCTTTATGAATTTTGAGTAAACCGTAAAATTTAGGTGACAGAATTATATATGGTGAAATTTTCTTTACAATTTCAATCAATTGAGTTTTTTTTCATGTAATTTTTTTTGCATTTGATTTTTGTTGAATTGTTGATGTTGGATTATGATTCAGTTTTTTGTAGTATGTATCGTTGTTCAGTTATTCAAGTGTTAATTCTTGATATTGTGTTCTATTCATACTGACTGTGGTATTTCCTTTATCAGATTTAGTTATTATTTTTTAGTTTTTGGTTTGTGGTAATAACTTGTGAAAATATTAGTCAACTAAGCTTGTTAAAGGAAAACCTAGGCAGTTCATATATCGAATTCGGAGTTGATCTGAAAAAAAACTCGACTGCTTTCAGCCGTAATTGATTTGCTCGCTTATCGAATTATCAGTATAGCTAATATGACCGATTATTCAGAAAACTAATTTTCCTTTCGTACCATCGTAAATATATGCGCCCATTGGAGCCGTTGCCTGCACAGTAATCATTTCTGAGTCATCATACTTCAAGAATTGCTTTGTTATCAGAAGATATTTCTCCTCCTTAGATAATATGCTTCATAGCAATATGATTTTTGTTACCTTCTTCAAACTTACGTCTTCAAACTAATGACGTTGATTATCTTGGCCTTCACCTTCGTATCTCTTCTATCTCTGCATAAATATTCATAGTTCCAAGATTCCAAGGATGTAGTTTGCACCGTGGAAGGATCCATAACAACTTTGTATTCATATGATGATTATCAAGTTTAATGTATTTTTTTGGACCTGAAATTAATCACGTATGGTTCGTCATTGCCAAATATTGGCATATATAAAAATGCTGCTGGGTTCTTGCATTTCATAATAGTTGCATTCGATACAAAGTGCACAACTAGCGCGAATAGTAGAAACATCATGAATAGTTTGTTCTCTTTCTTGTTGTTGGTTATTGTGGCTGTTGTGTTTGCCGAGAAAGAAATGTACACAACCAAATACGATGGTGTGAATCTAGATGACATTCTCAAAAGCGAAAGACTAACGAAGAATTACGTTGAGTGTTGTTTGGACAAGGCAACGTGTACAACTGATGGGGAAGAACTTAAAAGTATGTTACTCATTGTTTAAAATACAATATTTTTTTATATTTCACGAACAGATTATTTCAGCGTTCGTGGTTTCTGAATTTTCTGAATATGAATTTTGAAGAAACAAAGATATACCGCGACAAATTCGAGTCGAATCAACTGTCTAGCTGTATATCATTTCACTTTCATCAATGGAGATTCCGAAAATCCCGTTGTTCCATTACCGTTTCTTGATATTTCGTTTATTTGATCGTATATTTTATGTATAGCTGTCCATGAAAGAAAGGAAAAACTCTATATCATTCAACTTTCATCAATGAAGATTCCGAAGATCTCGTTGTTTCCTCAACGTTTTTTGATATTTCGTTTATTATTAACAAAAATACATAGAAGCTTTTCGAAGTGAAGTTCCGAATTGGTTGAAAACGCAATTTATAATTTAGCTAAAGGCTGGTACTTTACGACCTGCTTAACACTCGATGAAAATAATCGATGCTTAGATCGTGTCTCCACTTTCGCAATCGAAAGCACATGGTGCCTCTTCTCAGCTCCGATTATTTTAATCGAGTGTAAATCAGGTTTTGAAGTACCAGCTCTAAAAGTACCTACTATTATATCTGAGATAACAATACCATAAGCAAGCCAACACTTTTTTAGTATTGTTCAATAGTTAACAGATTTATCAGTTTCCCGATGTTTGTATTCGCTATCAATCAGAAAGAAGTTTTCGGGAATATATGGCAGTTCTTCGCCGTTTAGATTTACATAGTCGATAGTCATTTACGGCAAAGTAGGTGATCGTCTGAACTTTTTATCGGCAGACATGAACACAAAATTGTCAATACATTTTCAGCCGTCAGATCATTTTTTACCATATTTCCATATTCCTTGATAGCTAATTCTTTGAAAATTTCCAGTTGTTCCAACGAATTATTTTCGGACTGACACCTTTGGAGTGAAATGATGTTGTGTGAATGCAAACCCTTGCACAAGTGTAGTTAGTTTACGGAAAGCATAGAAGAGTAGTCTTCTCATAAGTGAACACATGTTGAGCCGAATATCAACTTGTGACTTTCGTATATAAAGCTATGTTGTCTTAGGGCCAGTTGCATAAAAGCCAATTAAGTATTTGATGTCACGTTATATATTCAACTTGGCGTTGAATGCAAAATTGGGTTGCACAAAAATGCTGATCAAAGACTTGCTGACATATTAATTTGATGCCACGTTAAGATTAAGATTAAATATGGGGCCTATGTGCTGAACTGCCTACTACACCGCGACCTCTGCAGGTCTATTGTGCGTGCCCTCATGTATGTTAGAGTTCCTTGTCTAGACCCGTCCTTGTCACTAGAGACTCCATAGGCCAGACCTTAAGTTCTCCATATATTGAGAGGGTTGTTGTTTTTTCTCCCCTAACGTTGCAAACTTTACCCTTGACATGATGCCACGTTAACCTATGATTGTGGCTATCTCTGTTGCATAAAAGTCAATCAAGAGCTGATGTCGAATCACTTAGAATTTGATCAGGCATTAACTTAATCACCGCCGCTCCACTGATAAACGTACTATCTAGAACTGACAGACGAAAATTCCGTCAAAAATAATTTGAATATTTCTGAATTGTAAAAATTGCTGATATAGTCAGTTTTCTGTGCATGAGTTTATCTAAGAGAGGTAGGTATGATATGAAATATTGACACAATTGTGGTTGAAGAATATATATTTATCATTACAGAACATGTCTCCACCATTATCTTCATTATCAGAAAAAGAACCATTGATTTGAGGTCCTAGAATCTTTCGAAATAGAAACAATCCGTTTGATATTAACGATGACATCGATTTTCATCCACGGTTCATATTTTACAAACATGTGGTTATTGAATTGATCCATATATTTGAAGATGATATTGAGCGCGTTATCAAAAAAACTTGCCTATAAGGGCAATGAATCAATTATTATTAACGCTGAGATACTACGCAACTGGTGAATAACAACAAGTTATAGGGGACAGTTTCAATGTACACAAATCAACAGTTTGTGGAATTGTTCTTCGACTAATTGCTGATTTATATGGTATCTGATCTTTCACACCCTACTTTACACCCGTATCTGAGAAAAAGTGAAAAAAGAGATCGGTTCTCATATATGTATGCATCAACTGAAAATATAGGTTCCCAATTACTTTCTCATAATATCCAACAATAAAGTTTTTTTTGTACCTCCGCGTAATTCGCTCTCCTTTTCTTTGTAGGAGTCTCCATTTCTGCCTCTTTTATTATTAATCTCGACGAATAATATAATCGAAAATGATTTCAAACGAAAACCACAATCAAATTTAACCTATAAAATCACAAACTTCACAATATCACATGAGATAAAAACGAGGATTATTGCCCTGTTCTGACATTTAACGTAACATCAAATATGATGTAACAATAGTTAATCACATGATTGATATTTCTTCATACAACCGGCCCTAGAGTTACAATTATAGTATCACATAGCAGTTAATTGAACTATATATAGAATGAAGGGTGCATAAATGATACACTCAGTATTCTTAGTTCCATAATAGTATGAGTCACAGTAATAGACCAATAGGAGAAAAAATCTCGAAATTCAAAATTCCACACATATAGAGAGTACTTTCAATGTAATATAAATTCAAGAAGATTGTGTATGAGTCATATCAAGCATCTTTTTTCGTTTTCAGGACATATCAAGGATGCCTTGGAAACCGGCTGTGATAAATGTAGTGACAAACAAAAAAAGGCAGTGAAAAAGGTTGTAAGAAAACTTCACAAAGATAAACCTGAATGGTGGAAGGCACTTTGCGACCATTTCGACCCCGAAAGAAAATATTGGTCAAAATATCAACATTTGCTCGAAGGAAAAGATGAATGAATTATGAAAATGTTGTCAATGATGCTAAATTACTGTTCAATGTATTCAGTTATTCAGTGATAGTTATGATTTATACTTTTGAACCAAATACAACGCTTAAATTTCTCGAAGTTCCTCATTATTCACCTTTATTCAAAATCCCTCAGAACTTTCGCAGAATAACTTCGTATTTCATAAAGTATATATTTGTAAAAATAATAATTGAAATTAGATAAGCATGGGTTGCTACAACATCTGAATAGCCTCTGGTGAGTAGCGTCACCACTTTCCTGAGCTCAGTACAACCGACCCCGTTCGGATAGAAGTCAAGGACAAGGAGGAGGGGTCCAAACCGATGGACAGTCCCATGACATCTCTGACAATAAAATTGGACAACGTTTTGAGCGGACCGACGGATTGTGGGACGACCTGGGGCCTATAACACAAATCTACAATTGTAACAAGTCTACAAGTTACAAGTTATTCGCTGATAGCTATAAGTATCCTTATTTTTCGTAACATAAGAGAATTTCATATATTTGTAGCTACAAGTAAAATATTCTACACTTGTATATGTTGTTCCTACAAGACAATTTATTTATTTACCTGCTCCGTTTGCAGAGCAATAAGGGGCCGTTCAAGTATTACGTAAGCATTATGGGGGGGGGGGTCTTTGCTTTGTGTTACCATTGATTTCATCAGCTAAAGTTTAACGTTTTAATAAGATGTTTCGAAAAGACAAATCCAAGTTATACCCAAAATTGTTTGAGAGTTTTAAAAAATTTCGTACAAGTACGAAAGTACAAAATGTACAAAAGTTAGTTAACGAAGTGTGGCGAAAATCTCAATTATAAGCAAAGTCCGACAAGGAACAAGATATTATTGTATCAAAGAGAATTGAAGAAGAATTGCAAGCGGCGACTAAGAATAAATCCAATCTGCTACGTGAGTGACGAAATCATTTAAGGTACCTTTGAGTACTACAAATTTTAGAAATCGCCAAAAAGTTTCTCTTAAAATTTTGTAACAATAATTCAGACGTTTTATGATTAGAAAGTTTTATGGCCGATCTCAAAGTATAGAGGTAATATTCATTACATAGATTCATTTCTCAAGATTGACTCCGTCAATTGGTCACAAAACACAGGGTGTTAGTTTTCTGTATGTGATGGGTTCGGTTCGCAGATTCAAAGACTATTCAAAGCCATAGGGCTGATGAAGTGATGTGCATTATTCAAAATTTAAAGCACCATGATGTTGAATGGCTCGATGAGAACGACGTAGACATTCCAAAATCCAATGTCATCGAAAACTTAGAGTCATGGATTCGGGTTTCATGGACTGAAGGCTGTTAATTCGAATTTAACATGTGTACCAAATACTTGAAATAAGTTTGTTATGTTCGTAAGATTATAATATTTTGGTCCCTTACTCTATGTTGAATACTGTATCAGTAAAATCAAATCTCTATCCTAAATCTATTCTCATTTTTTTAAGTTATAATTGTTATATAAAATAAAATACATTTTCAATTGAAAAATGTTTACGTAAGCATGAGGGGGAGGGGGTAAGAGCTTTGCTTACTTTTGCTGAAAAGGGGGTTGAGGGGGTAAATAATTGTAATAAATCTGCTTAAGTAATATTTGAACGGCCCCTAAGCAGTTTCTGTAATGGCGACAAGCCATACCATCGAATCGTTATATTCGCTATGGCTGGAGCTATATCTTGAAGAAGACTTTCACACTGTTGTCGACTAAGTCTGAACCTATCCACAAATTTCCCGTCTGTCAGTATGACAAAGTTAATTCTCTCCCGATAGCGATATACTGCACGACCATTTTCGTTTTCACTATCCGAATCTCTTGACCACATATCGACAGTCGGATTATAGATATCCGCTCACGATGAAAGACTTCACTACACTAGTACGCTCTCAATCTACTTATCAATCAATATAGGTGGAAAATTGTCTACAATTGTCGTAACACAACTGTACAAGTCTCATTTTTGTGTTACGAAAAGATACTACAATTGTAGAGAAAGTCCCGTAATTACCAGTGCCCCACTAGTAAGTACTAGTTACTTTATGTTACAGAATATCTACACTTGTATAATTTATTTATACACTTGTAGTAGTTGTGTTATAGGCCCGAAGGCGAGAATCCATGATCTGTGGTGCATGGCTCACCTTTTCCAATTATGTATCCCATCTTTGTGGGCGTAACTATGTGCTTGTTTCACCCAGGCCGGTTGAGCAGGAGGTAGAAAAACCGCAAGGCCGATTGGCGGAAAAAGGGGTACGCCAGGAAGCACCAAGAACCCAGAACATCGAGACCCGGATTCACAAAGTGAAGTCCCTAAGGTCAGAAAAACTCACATTAGTGGATTCAGAGGTTTGTGGTGCCCTTACAGAAGTAACCGACTTCGAGCAGATCAACTGTGCCCCGTATGATTCTGTTAAGGCTTTTTCTCGTAGAGAAGAAGGAAATAGACTCTTCGACTCATCCAGCAAGCATCGCAAGCTAAGATCGAGTCAGCGGGTAAACACGCGTCTCGTATCCAATGTATAATGGACTAATTAACGGATCAGAGACCACTTACGCACGCACTGCGGTGAATTGTGCACATTGAATCGAGGGGTATTGTTTACCATCAAGCAGCAATGTCTTGAAATGATATGAAGAAAAAAAAACAAGGGAGGCGGGCGACGGCTTCAACAGAGAACAAACGATTCCGTGAGGAAACCTATCACCTATTCCAATTGTTTCAGCATGTTGTGGGTAATCTGCCAACCGTCGATCTTTCTGGATTCCCTCAGTTCTCTTCTCACTGATACCATTGTATTGTACTGTATTGTGGATATAACTGAGGCACCTCTGGAGACCGAAGGCACAAGGTTACCAACATATTTTTATGTGGATGACTTTGAGCTCTATGCTTCTGGAGAAAAGGTTTGACAGAAGTAGTTCACTCATGCTGTCGGTATGGAATTCGGAATTGGCAAATGTGTACTGGTTCATCTCTAAAGAGGACGATGCGAGGATTTAGCTGAGGATGCTCAACTGGTAGACGGAAGCATTCTACATCATTTGAATGCCGCAGAAACGTACACCCAAGAGGTAGACTTGGTGAAAAGTGCTCTCCGTGACAATTATATAGGTGAATACTACGGCAGATCTTATCTTCAGAGCTGTCGATCAAAGTTTCACCTTGCCATTGCGAGTTTACTCTTTTGAAGTGGTCTAATAGACTTAGTAAGAGATGCAGCAACTTGACGTGAATACTCGTAAAATGATGCATATGCACAGAAATCATGCCTCCAAAATTGTTCGTTTCATGGCAATATCTCCTTCGACAACATGGGTACGTGGACTTTTGGATTTTGGACTTGTCAGATTGGTACTGGATGAGGCCTGTAAAGTCATCAGAAAATCGGATCCCCTTCACTGCATGGTCCAATATCATGAAAGTGCAGGAACTAGAGCCTTTTTATCCGAGACAACAAGCCGCGCCGCCGATGAACTTGATATAGTCTTCGTCACCGAACGGGCTAATCAATTCTATCACCTGTTGAGCTGACATTTGCCTTCCCCAGGTCAGGTGAGCTGAAGTCGGAGACTGAAGGGCTCATCATATCGTGCCAAGACGGTACATTCAACACCCTTGTCTACCGGAGCGGTATGATGGGTATAGACGTCCTTGATAGTAGATGCAGGGCCTGCCGACAGGCGCCCGAGACATTGATGCATTTGCTGTCATCTAGTGCAGTTTATGCGGTCTCGTTCTATATCCATCGCCATAACGCTGCTTTTCGAGTGCTATACTCTTTTCTTCGGCATCTGTATGAAATAGATAGGCCACCGGTACTGCCTTATGCTCCAGGTGATATTGAGTCCGTTGTGGAGAATGAAAAGGGCAGAATTTTTTGGAACGTTTCATTCTCCGCCCTCAGGAAAATACAAGCCAATAAAATTAGTTGTTTAAATGTAAACAATGGGCTCGTTTCATGAATGTTTTTCATTTCTTCGCCAAGAAAATTTGAATTGGTGACGAAAAATGTTTGTCCCATCTCTGTACAATAATAATAGTCGAGATATAAATTATTGAAATTCAAAAATCATAAGGGCATGACGGCAGAGTCCTTCGAGACCAGTAGCCAACAGAAAATAGTTATTAGTGCAATGTTGCCGTTGTGATGGAATTTGGTATTGTAATGTCAGTCGGTTGCTGTGATGCTAAATGTTCAATCATCAATTTGCCTGACAAGAATAACGTAACCCACCATCGAGATATATGTTAATTCGTATCTCCTGACCCATGATCCACGCGGTGTTCTTTGAACATTAAAGGGCTTAAAGAGAATATAAAAAAAATCCCGAAAATCTGTGATACATTGCCGGAGTTGTCATGAATAGTCGAATAAATCAGGTTCAATTGCTAGAGAGAATACTTTGTACCATACACTCACTCAAAGTTTAAGAGTTGTGTACGCATGATCATTCGACGATACCTCTTTCATTGTTTCGAATCCGGCTTGATGCGAAAAACAAAAAAATCATCCCTGTTTGACATTTTTGCGTCCAATTAGTGCTGGTGAACGAGCATAATTTGATTCATAGAGTGGTCTGGCCGAAGCAAGTGACATTTGCAGTCATCTACAGCGCTTATATTGATTTCATTAAAAAACGGTATGGTCAACAAGTAATCGTAGTATTTCACGGTTATTCCGAATATATGGATAGTACAAAAGGCATTGAATGACAACAAAGACTTCTAAAGCGAATATCTTCTGAAATAATATTTAACGCAAAAAAAATCTGAGCAATCTAGCGAATAACGACGTTTAATCAATCAACTGCAGGAAAAATCAGAATGTGCCGGCTTTCGAACTCTTTCTGCCACATATGTCACTGATACGCTAATCATCTAAATTAAGGAGCTTATAATATTTATACGGTTGTTGTCGTGGAAAGGCTATATAGTTTAGTCGATGTTCAGAGCTCGAAAGTTATTTATAGCTATAAAAATAACCTATTATTTGCTCACGCATTCAGTGGATGTGATTCTACATCGGCATTTTTTAGCAAAAGAAAGGCACAAACTGTTAAGTTGATAAATACTAGAAGGGACTTGGACGATGCTTTGAATATATTTAACAATCCATCATAGATGAAACATGACGTTGTTCGGACTGGAGAAAAAATTACCCTTGCTTTATACAAGGCACCTCGTATTGTTACATCATCAAACCAATATAGAATCATTTCATTCAACTAATTTGTCGGTCAATCGAATCAGGCGGTGCTGTTAACAAAATTAACATTGATGCTCAATCCTACAACGGAGATACCAGCTCCTACTTTCATTCTCAAATTGATATCTTGTAATTTCGAAGAAGATTGTGGAAAATGATGCGGTTGTGCTGTGGTTGGCTTGAAATGTTCAACAATGTGCTCCAGTTGTCATGGACAGAGATGTCTTAATTCATTGGTAGGGGAAGAATTACCTGAAGTTAATCCAATCATAGAATGAGTTTCAAATAGTATTGTATTGTAGCAATAAAAACATTTTTGAAAATTCTTTTTATTTTTGTTGCTAGGTCTGTGAAAAACATCCTACTTTTTATATCACATACTTCTGTAGTCACAGTATTTCAAGTAGGTAATCACTTTTTGCGTAATTTCAGTATTTTATCTAAATTTGTGAGGCTAGGATGCCATATAGCGAAAATTTGTATGGGACATACGTGATGTAGAAATTTATAGCAAATAAGTTAACTCCTTCTAATTTTTTACGTCAGGGTAACAGTTTTTTAGATAAATGTAAAACACTAGCCAGGTGTAACATTGAAGGGTGGTTTCTTAAGCTAAAGGGGATGAAGAACCCTCATGAGAAGTGGGAACTCTTTCGATCTATATTCAATTGCCTTTAGAGAGTTCATACCCAAATCTTTGAATTTTTATGAATTATTTCTCTTGAAAAAACTAACTAATGTCGACTAGAATGTGGGATTGTTGTTACGTTCTGTTATTGTTCATTTTAATGTACAGATGATATCGCCGCAAATATGGACCCCGATTTTGGTTTCCACAAAGCGTTGTCCAACAATGTGTCTTGTGCAGGTACAAGAAATGGCAAACAGTTTTTCTGTTCATAACCTGCAGTATTTCAGTATGATAAAACTAAAATGATAGCTACCCCAATAAACGATTTTCGTAAAAGTTGTATAAGTGGATGCATTGTAGATATCTAGTTAGTTCTGTGCACAAATTGAATAATTGTTCAAGATTGAAAGAGGAACGAGGTGATAATGCTGTTGGATACGTTTATATGGAAATAAAAGGTGGTTACTGTACTTTGAAGTGTATCACAGTTTGTGGTAACTCTCAGAGAAAAAAGCGGTAGAAATAAGTCCCGTGTAACTAATGATGGAACGGGGAGTCGATTTCAAATTGTGAAACTCTGTGCATACGAAAGTGAAAGTTCATTATTACATGAACTGATGAAATCAACACAGTTTGATTGAAAATTCAAACAAGTGAAACAATAGAGGATCCAATATATCACTGATACACAAACAATCCCGAAATAAAAAGTTCCACCACAATTGATAAGAACTCAGTGAATATAAAGGTGACTAAAGGGGCATGGCCCAGCTCTTCAGGTTGACTGTCAGTCTTTCGATATCTGAAGTTAAGCAACGCCGAGCGCGGTTAGTACTTGGATGGGTGACCATGCAGGGAAATACCGTGTCGAAAGCCCGTACAGCTGCAACGAAATAGCATATCATAGCTCGCAGACAATATATCAATGAGCACAAGATATATTGAGGATATGCCGTCCTTCGGAGGGGACGTAAAGCCGTCGGTCCAGAGTCCATGGATGTTGGGCTCGTTAAAGATCCCTACCTCTGGTTGGAATACCAGAGGGTTCGGCAAAATTTCCGGTTGGGGGAAGTGTGCTCACCGGCATCGGTGATTGGCCTTGGTAGCGGAAATAGGCCGACGTTAAATAAAGAAATAGAAGAAGAAAGGTGACTAAAACGGTGAATTTTCCATTGAAATAAAATGACAAATCACACCCAGACAATTGTTTTATGAAATTGTAAAATCCAAGAAACGAAACTGCATCGGAGCTAGCGAAACTCGCATGCTGTTGAAAATCGAATCTACGAGTGAGAAAATTAAAAGTCTAGAACGCGAGAATATCGAGCTCAAGAACAAAATCGAATCTAGAAAGACATAACAGAAAAACGATTTGGTCATATTTGGACTTAAATAAAAGTTCTGACGTCTCAATATACGAAGAGGATGCCAACCAATAGTACCCATAGTACCCTTTCTACACCAGTTCTACCACACGGCTCCATTGATTTCCAGCCAACGAGAGGAAAATAATTATATATATATATATATATATATATATATATATATATATATATATATATATATATATATATATATATATATATACATATATATGTTAACATGAAGATTCTCACAGACGAAGTATGATGAATTTTGTTTTCGGGTTTCATTCCGTGTTCTGTGGTTTTGATCCTCTGAAGGATAATTGTCACAACGTTTCGGCAAAGTCTCATTTGCCATCTTCTAGGTGATGATTGAGTTTCGACCTCCGAACTCGACTAATTAATTCGAGTTCTGCTTCTCAATATATAGGGATGTTCAATGATGGTATCTTTGACCTGGGCCCCTCCCACTTTCTTCGTTGGTCCGACTGCATTTTTCATTATGTCTGGTTGGAAATCCATCCTATCACAAAACAAAAACAAGCCGATCACACCAGAGGAACAAGGTCGGATCTTATCAAGTAATTACCATACAGACATAATGAAAAATGCAGTCGAACCAACGAAGAAAGTGGGAGGGGCCCAGGTCAAAGATACCATCATTGAACACCCCTATATATTGAGAAGCAGAACTCGAATTAATTAGTCGAGTTCGGAAGTCGAAACTCAATCATCACATAGAAGATGGCCAATGAGACTTTGCCGAAACGTTGTGATAATTATCCTTCAGAGGATCAAAAGCACAGAACACGGAATGATATATATATATATACATATATATATATATATCGCCAGTTGAGTTTGGCATCAATTCACTATGCAAAGTCGAATGTTCGGCGTCATGATGTCAAGTTCAGCTACGTAGTCGAAGTTACATGACCTGTTTATTATACGGATCAATAACTTTGACTACAAAAGTTTGGCTACAATGTATTATAAAATTTATATATAATCGGTAGTCAAACTTTTCTACAGTGCTGTGCACAAACATTTTCGACGGGTTTTTTTTTCGATTGCAACTTATCATTATTATGTATCAGTTCCACATTAAGAGTTGAAAAAATAGTTGTTGCATATGGCACTGATTATTGTATACTTCTGGGAATATTTCATTTGAATACACTTAGAGTTGTTAGTAAAATAGTGAAAAGTAGTTTGTGATGGACAAATTATTTCACCGTAAGGAACTTGTTCTGATTCCTCTCACATGAGAATGTTTTGTTTTAGAATTGATGTTAATTTTATTTATTGTTTATCTATTGTTGTATTTTCTATTTCTAATAAATAGGTTACTTTGTTTTATTGTTTGATTTTTCTCCAATTTTATATGACAGTATTTTTTTCCTTGAAGTAGTGCACTGAAAATTCATCAATAATTTTCATTTCAAGAGAGAGTAACCTCTAGTTGTCAAATTATTTCCGGAAATTTTTTCGAGCGAGAAAATTATCCGGATATTAATTTGACCTCGAGTGGAATTCAGTAAGAAAATTCCACACCAAATAATTACAAATTTACATTGCGTCTAGGTATGGGTTACAAGCTTGCGATAATTCTGGAATTTTTATTCATTGTAGTTGCATGAAAATGGCAGCCTAAAGCGTGATTCAATATAATATTCTTCTATTTCATATCAATTTTGAATAACAAGTGGAAGAAATTTATAAATTTATCAAATTTAATGTACTTTGCAGTTTCGGTACTGATGGGTATATGTGGTTTTATTGAATAAACAACCCTTAGAAACCTCTTCAATTATCCATGGCAACTACATAGAAGCCCACTTGTGCTCAGTTGCAGACAAAACGCAGTAAATACTATGAGAAGAAATTTATGAAGTAAACAACAATAAAATCTTGTAAGCACCACGAGCGCTACTAGCTCCTAACGCCTATCAGGCAACTTTCATCCCTCAGGATGAGAATATTACCCTCGGGGCGTTAGGACCTATATAACGCACTTGGTACATAAATAACTATTTTATATGCACATGTTGTTACTGTTTCACGATGTTCTCCTCTTGATTTCCAGAATAACCCTTTTAAATTCAACCTCTATTCACTGAAGGAATATATTTATTTTATGACCTCAGCAGGGCCTGAACTTTCTAACAAATGGAGACTGCATCAGTTTGTCTTCAGATTCGAGTTCAGCCTGTCAACATATGTTACTTTCTGTAAAAGAAAATCATAACTAGGGTCCATGTTGAGCAAACTCTCTAAAATTGTATTTCATTGTGATAACCTTCAGTATATTTTCTATAGGCTCTTAGAGTCTGAGCCATCTGGCTGGCGGTAGAAATTGTGTTCATTATTGCCCTTCTTATGCACTACGCAGTTGAGTATTTTTATATGTCTGTTATTTCAATATTATGTTTCCCAATGATTGGTGTGGTTCAGTGGTACAAGTGGTAGAATCGGGGATGAAATACTCGTCTTCCACGCCGGCGGCCAGGGTTCGATTCCCAGCTGATGTATTTATTTTCCTCGCATGGTATTATTTTTTACAATTGATTTCTCCAAAATTGATGCCTGAGCAACAATAATAACTTGCTCGTAAAGAAAAGCTGTTTGGGCCCCAATTTTGACGAAATAAATTGTAGAAAAAAAATCTGTCATATATAATTTCATGCGAGGAAAATAGATGCATCGGCCAGGATTCGAGCCCGGGCCGTCGGCGTGGAAGACGAGTTTTCTACCACTAGTACCACTGAACCACCAATTGCAAGGTAACCTAATGTTAAAAAACAGGCATAAAAAATATTCACCTGTAGTGAATAAGATGCGCACTAATTTTTTTTCTCTCTCGAAAACTTTGCTACCTCATATACTATAAAATGTTGTGTTGAAAGTTACTTTCATATTGAATAGGTCGGGATATGAGTGAAGATTGTTTTCAATCAATAAGCAAACTAAATTGGTTTGATTTTTTGACAAATAATTCATTGATCTAATTTTGAGGCTGCTTATTGGACTGTAGAAAATATTTCTAGTTTTCGAATACCTATATAAGTACAGTTCCCTCAGGAATTTAATCAATCGATATATTGCCTTCAAGAAGCTTGGAGCACCGTTAGGAAAAAAGCGTGTTTATGTCAGAAACGGATGTACAGTCTTTTCCGAGAGAAGGGGACGCAGAGCAGAGTAACAGAGGTTTGAACACAAAGATATTCTGCTGTAAAATCGATAGGAACGGCAACGTTGCGTGGCACTTCGTTACATCTCTTCCGAACGGACCACCGACTTCGACGGACCCCTGCCAATATTTTCTAATTTATGCAAAGTCCGCTACCTGACTTGTTGAATCATCCCTAAACAGGCAAATTGAGTCTATGGCTCGTGCGCAGAGAGGGGAATATGGGAAATTTGATGTTATTAAGTTGTTTTAGGTGGAGAAGCGATATGAAGTCTGTCCTTTTTTTATACTGCCGGCACGACTTCATTGTCTTTGGTATAAAATGAAAATAAATCATAGGCGTTTCATTACAATACAAAAAAAGGACAGACAAAATGAGATATTGAACGAATTGAAATTCTGTTCTATCTTAGATGAAAAAAAGTTCTCAACGATACAGTTTTATCCACCAATAGAAAACAAAAAAGTGGATATGCCTACTAAAATGTGCAAAATAACATATTCGTCCACTATTTTATAAACGACTCTAAGGGTCTGTTGTAGATAGGTACTCCAAGTGAACTGTGGTTCAAATGAACCGAAATCAGTTGCTTAGCATTATCGAATAGAATAGTTTGAGCGGGTTCATTGGTACATTTTATTATGAAGACAAAATCGAAAAACGCTTCTATCCAACAAATATTTATGGCACGCCGTTTTACTTTTTATTCGACATGACCGTAAACTCCAATTTAAATGTCACTTCTATTTTATGCCACTTCCCTTAATATAAATGAAATATATATTATTATCGTTGGCGGTAATTTCATTGCTAATAGCAATGTGAACTTTTATTTTCATGTCACATGAGCCTATCAATCTAATTTAAATTTCAATTGTATACTTTTCTTCCTATGGGATATTGTTTTTTTTTGTACATGATGTTCGTGTCTGATTTTCTAACATCACATATCCTATCATCGACAAATCCAATGGCACACAATATTTCCATTTCCATTTCACATGCATTGTTATCATTTCATACCATTGCAATAATAAGTCTTCATGTGCAATAAATATACCTACATGTGATAAGAGAACTCGTTTAATGTCACATCTACTCATATGACTTGGAAATTCAAGTGCTATTTGAATCCTTGAATTTAATTGTGACTTTGATGTGCATGACAGTAGAGTGCACGAGATATTCCATTGACAAAAAAATAAAACAACATTTATATTAGATTTCGATACCTGCGATATCATGTTATAAAGCCGAATAGAAAAGAAACGGCATTCAACTCATTTATTGCGAAGTCATCATTAACTGTATATTACAACCGCAGGCCTCCAAGTGCCATTCAAATGCAACTTGCATTTTATTGTCACATTGATGTAGGCGACATCGAAATGCAATGGAAACGCAAGTAACAAAAAAATGGAATATCATTTAAATTCGAGTTCAAGTCACATAAAAATGCATGTCCCATTTAAATTGGCATCCCAAAGGCGTGCATAACATTTTACGTTGGGGTTTAAAAATGAAAGGATGAGCAAGATTGAGTAATTAATTCTTCTTCTTCTCCGTGTATTGGCCTCAGCTGTTAAGACTATCCAGCCAATGGGCAGAGTAATGAATAGACGAGTTCCTCACAAGTTGCCAACTTACAAAATTCGTCGAAAAGGTCTGCCTCTCCAATTTTCATTATTTTAAGATAGTTGTGTAGAGAATCAAAAATTATATACGGTGGATTGTTTACTTTGAGTCAGAAAGCCTTTATTAAGTTTTTATATCACTTATGTCAATCATAGATTTTTTGTCTAAAAATAGGAACTGTTGGTAACGCAATTCCATGACAAAACATTTTCATTTTCCGTAACTGGCGATTGATTCAAAATAAATTCGAGATTGAACTAGAAAGTGAGGTTATTTATTATTGTTATGGGGTAGAAATTTTTTCCACGTGAAATTCATACTGACGATCAAGACTAGTCAATAATGTCAATCACAATCATCTTGGTGTAAAAACCGAATGAAACCACAATAAAACCTAAGTAGATGGAGGCTTAAAGATCAATCATAATAATGAGTCGTCTTATTTCAGGAATTATGAACTATAAAATGGGGGTTCAGACCTCAAGAGTGTTAGATATGTATCGATGAAAATAGAGATTGGAAATAAGCTATTTTTCATGTTTGTGTCTCAACAAAGTTCTTCTCGGAAGACATTGTTGAAAATATAAGCTATGGCTATTGATCTTTAGGATGCTGAATAAGAGTGATCTACTGAATTACAAATTTTTCCAATTATGTTATCGGATATCTTCAAATGCCTGGACCACACAAAAAATTATATATACTATATACCTACCTATACTCAGTGACAAAAAATTTGACAAAGGTTTTGGAAACAGACAATAAAAAATCAGATATCAGAAGATGAGCCATTTTCATCATCAGCACTTTTACCTAATTTGAAATGAATTTATCAAAAAACAATTATTATCTTGTAACGTGTAGACAAAAAATACCCTTAACAAGACTTTTGAAATGAAGGAGGTGAAAAATCTTCAAAGTGAAAAGTTGCTAGATATATAAAAATTCATAACATATGTAATATACTCGATAAAGCTCTACAAACCCAGGGTTAGCCAAGCCTCAAGTATACTTCTGTTTGTCTTCAATAACCCTTACGATAGCAAGAAAATTTGATAACTGCAGTTTATAAATATTGACGATTATTAATAGTCACTACATTATCATTTTGGATTGTATGCTATTAGTACATTGAACAGAATAGGTACCTCATTTGGCTGAGCTTTTTTTGTATTCTGAATGAAGAATGTTACCTTTTTTTTTTTCAAATTATCATGCTTACTATTGCTTTTTGATTGATATCTGCCCAGAAGTTTGCTAATTATTTTATGTTTAGTATACTTAAGACATCATCTTGGAAAAGAAAAAAAATCACTCATATTAAATCCAAAAGTGTCCTGTACATGAATTTTTTATTTCTGTATTCACATATTTATTCTTGCTAATTCATGTCCTTTGACAGAAAACAATCATATATAAATGAATATAAATTAAATAATATTTTTCTATTAATTTTTGCCAATGAACCTGCTAGTATAAAAACATGTTTTTTTATATATTATATTTAGAACCCTGCTTTTTCTCTCTAACGCAGACCCTTGGTGTGCAGTACGCAGATCTCCCAGTGGTCATGGTTATTTCTGTGTACTGTAGTCTTATAATACAAATCTCACACATCTTAATTATTAAGATGAATGTGAATACACTTTGTCTTAATTAAATAGTTGGCATAGTAACTTCATAATCTTCTTTCGCCTATATCTTGAGGTGAAATTTTCTTTCTGCCTTTCTAAGAGTATGTACCACTCCAACAATCTTTGCATCATAAAAATTTTGAATTGTTGCAGATAAACTTCCCCTGCTTGTCATTTCGAACACCTTAATTTAAGGCCATTAAAAATTGGTATTAGGTAGGGATATGTTTACTGTCTGCAGTCCCAGTCGACTTCCATGCTGAACACTGAATGGTGATACATTAATGGTGAAAATCTCTGCTTCATTTTCCCTTTTCAAAAAGACAAGCATATCTCATTCTCTCATTTCACCTTTTCCACAACCATTAATCATACATTTTTGATCGCTCCAAGAATAAAATGTAGAGCCTGTTCAATCATCTTTTCTGTAGCATTGTATAAACCCGGATTCCTTTCGAACAGTTTCATAGTTTTTCTTCTCGTCCCACAGGAATCACGTTCATTATACAAAAGGATTTTTTTCAAGTGGTTATTACATGAACAGCATCCATCAAACTTTCTCTAGCTCTTGCACAAGTAGGTACAACAAACAATGCAGTGTATTAATTCCAAAGATTTAGCAATGTTGATATGTTCTTTATTGGTGAAAGGAATGCCTTGTCGTGTCTGAATGTTCAAATACTCATATCTTAAAACAACCTCGTCTCATACCTAAAAACACATTAGGTATTGTAAAGAAAACAATAATTCAATCTACCTACCTACATTCTCATTCAACAAGAGCATCATATAAACAATATGCATGACGAATGTGGATAATCAGGGAAAATTCATAAACATTCAAGCACAAATTACTTAATATTGCAAAAAATATAAACACAAAAATATCAGGTTGTTACAAGTTACAAGAAGCACCATCACCATCAATGTTTTTGTCATGGAATTGCGTTACCAACAGTTCCTATTTTTAGACAAAAATCTATGATTGACATAAGTGATATAAAAACTTTATAAAGGCTTTCTGACTCAAAGTAAATGAACCAGCGTATATAATTTTTGATCCTCTACACAACTATCTTAAAATAATCAAAATTGGAGAGGCAGACCTTTTCGACGAATTTTATAAGTTGGCAACTTGTGAGGAACTCGTCTATTGAATTTGTTGATCTGAACACATGACAGTTATGACTGTCATTATCAATGTCATTTTAGACAAGTAAACTATCAAATAACACATGTTCGCTCATGTTACGCTGGGGATGGCGCTGATATGATATCATTCTCAACTGTCAAAATGGACTTGGGGGTGACAAGTCATAAATAGTGGGAATTCTTCCAAAGTTATCCTGCATCCTGCGCTCTGTTCTTCATTTGTGATTGGTTTCATTTTATTGTTTGAATACTTTATAAAATTTCATTTGAATTATGATTTTTCTGAACCTCAATCATGAGAAATAAATGATGTGTGCCGAGTTGCAGTCAATATAAACAACATCGATTTCCCAAGGATAATCCGGAAATATTTGAGGCATGGATAGCAAAAATTCAGTCTTCTAGTTTGAATAATATGCCATATGATGAAATATACGACAGGGTTCGTGTTTATGGGAAACATTTTAGAAATGAGGACAAAGTTGATGGAAGAAGAGGTCTTAAAAGAACACCAATTCCGTCAATATATCTTTCTGGTGAGAATTCAAAGACAAAAGATAATATTACTTGATTTATTTATCAATTTCATTTCAGGTAATCATAATGTGAGTGATGCCGAATAATCTAGGGAACCACCTGAAAAAATTATGAAACATTCTGATATTGGTAAGAGATTTGTGATCTATTTGTCACCATTGTACTGAATGAAATATCAAGTTCCTAGACAAGAGGAAGATCATAACTATTGTTCACACCTCCAATACCAGCCAACAGCGAATATAAGTGAACCGTCTACTTTGAATACAAGTGAACCATCTACGTCCATGGAGGGTCTTGAACAAATTTCAAATAGCCCCAACAATCATGAGACCAATTCAGAATATTCGGAGGAAGATGCTGTTTGTCCATTGGATACAAGCACAAACACATGCATTTCGCCCATGAAGAGAAAGATGATTGCACTACCTAGAGGTGAAATGCAATTATACCTAATGAATTGTTCATTGTCTGTTTCTCAATTTTGAATTCTTGTATGCCTTTCATTTTCTTAGACAATTTTGCCAATGTTATTACTTATTCGGAAAATTCATTTTCAGGGTTGTAGAGGAGACGTCTATTGAATTTAATATCATCTCTTGTCTTTGAATTCCCACCAGAAAGATATAATGATGATGATGATGATCTTGACACTTTCATTTTTATTGCACATCAAGGATTATTGGTGATGGTATGCAACGAAATTCATGCACAGTTATAATGCATGTAGAATAGAAATAAAAAGAGATTATGATATTCTTTGAGGCATATTACCCTCAAGTGCCATGTTTGAATATTGCATAAAAAGGGAATATAATAAGAGGAAAACCGGCGCCTTCAATATTCATTCGACCTAGCTATCTAAGAGCCATTTTAATTTGTTTTCATTATAATGGCTCTTAAGATAATGTCAGTGAGTCTCGTTTTCCTTGTAATTTCCAATTAAAACGTTTTTTCCATTCTGAATTGAAGGATCTGTCATGTATTCTGCCAATTGCTGCGAATGACATAATTTCATTTATTTTGGATATTATACATAACATCATAAGATACCATAACACTACATGAGCTATCGAAAACATTCCAAACTTTTTTCGTGCACAACCAAAATCAATTTCAATTGTTATTTATAATTGAAATACCGGTTCACATAATAAAAATGAATTTTTGATCATTGAATAGAAATAAATTACCTTGCAAATTGATAGACCGAATGTTTAAGTTTTGCTATTTCCAATAGGAAAATACATTTGAATTGTTATTAGCAATGAAATTACCGTCAACGATAATGATATATATTTCATTTATATTGAGGGAAGTGGCATAAAATAGAAGTGACATTTAAATTGGAGTTTACGGTCATGTCGAATAAAAAGTAAAACACATCTGTGACGTTGACATCTCCGATATGGTATAATGAGGTCACACTTGTAAAATCTTTTGATTTCATCACTGCGATACCTGCTAAATGTGATTTTTTCAAGTCGAATTCGTTCGAATAGGGTGTTTTCGATTAAAGAAACCGACATCCATCTTCCGGATGACGGAAATCTGAAAATGTTTTCGGATTCGAACGAAATAATGAAAAGTGGGGTATTTTTGAAAATTCGATTGGTGCAATCGAGAACTCGATCTGAGTTCGGCGAATCGAGTAACCACCAAAAAATGCGAATAATTTTTGATGGTCTTCCTTTCGCAAACACCCGGTATACTGTAGAGTTCGGAAAGTGAGACAATCGTAATTCTCAAACGATTTTACATCTTTTTTGCGGTATGACATTTAGTGATTAGCTGCTCGGTTTCAAAGATATACTACTTTTTTCTCGACCACACTATTATTTTATCGAGTTTTAGGGGTAGTTGCACCAACCCATTTAACGAAGGTTTAAAGTTAAACTTGTTACAAACTTGGACATTTGTCTATGTTTAAATCAAGTTTAACATTAAACCTTCGTTAAATGGCTTAACTACCCATTAGTGACCTATTAGGTAATTTCGAGTACTTAGGAGATTTTCATGACTGCCATCGTCTTTTTCGTCCTCGATTTCATAAAATTGCATGATAAGTGGATTTCTTTCGAGTCGAATTCTTTCGAATAGGGTGTTTTCGATTAAAGAAACCGACCTCCATCTTCCGAATGACGGAAATCTGAAAATGTTTTCGGATTCGAACGAAATTCTGTGAAGTGGGGTATTTTTGTGAGAAAATTCGATTGGTGCAATCGAGAAGTCGATCTGAGTTCGGCGGATCGAGTTACCCCAAAAAAATGCGAATAATTTTTTATGGTCTTCTTTTCGCGAACACTTGGTATACTGTAGATTTCGGAAATTGAGACAATCGTGATTCTCAAACAATTTTACATCTTTTCTGCGGCATGACTTTTAGTGATTAGCTGCTCGGTTTCAAAGATATACCACTTTTTTCTCGACCACACTATTATTTTATCGAGTTTTAGTGACTTATAAGGTAATTTCGAGTACTTAAGAAATTTTCATGACTGCCATCGTCTTTTTCGTCCTCGATTTCATAAAATTGCATGATGAGTGAATTTCTTTCAAGTCGAATTCTTTCGAATAGGGTGTTTTCGATTGAAGAAACCGACCCCCATCTTCCGAATGACGGAAATCTGAAAATGTTTTCTGATTCGAACGAAATTCTGTTAAGGGGGGTATTTTTGTGAGGAAATTCGATTGGTGCAATCGAGAAGTCGATCTGAGTTCGGCGAATCGAGTTACCACCAAAAAATGCGAATAATTTCTGATGGTCTTCTTTTCGCGAACACCCGGTTTACTGTACAGTTCGGAAATTGAGACAATCGTAATTCTCAAACAATTTTACATTTTTTTTGTGGTATGACATTTAGTGACTAGCTGCTCGGTTTCAAAGATATACCACTTTTTTCTCGACCACACTATTATTTTATCGAGTTTTAGTGACTTATAAGGTAATTTCGAGTACTTAAGAAATTTTCATGACTGCCAACGTCTTTTTCGTCCTCGATTTCATAAAATTGCATGATGAGTGAATTTCTTTCAAGTCGAATTCTTTCGAATAGGGTGTTTTCGATTGAAGAAACCGACCCCCATCTTCCGAATGACGGAAATCTGAAAATGTTTTCGGATTCGAACGAAATTCTGTTAAGGGGGGTATTTTTGTGAGGAAATTCGATTGGTGCAATCGAGAAGTCGATCTGAGTTCGGCGAATCGAGTTACCACCAAAAAATGCGAATAATTGCTGATGGTCTTCTTTTCGCGAACACCCGGTATACTGTACAGTTCGGAAATTGAGACAATCGTAATTCTCAAACAATTTTACATTTTTTTTGTGGTATGACATTTAGTGACTAGCTGCTCGGTTTCAAAGATATGCCACTTTTTTCTCGACCACACTATTATTTTATCGAGTTTTAGTGACTTATCAGGTAATTTCGAGTACTTAAGAAATTTTCATGACTGCCAACGTCTTTTTCGTCCTCGATTTCATAAAATTGCATGATGAGTGAATTTCTTTCAAGTCGAATTCTTTCGAATAGGGTGTTTTCGATTGAAGAAACCGACCCCCATCTTCCGAATGACGGAAATCTGAAAATGTTTTCGAATTCGAACGAAATTCTGTTAAGGGGGGTATTTTTGTGAGGAAATTCGATTGGTGCAATCGAGAAGTCGATCTGAGTTCGGCGAATCGAGTTACCAACAAAAAATGCGAATAATTTCTGATGGTCTTCCTTTCGCGAACACCCGGTATACTGTACAGTTCGGAAATTGAGACAATCGTAATTCTCAAACAATTTTACATTTTTTTTGTGGTATGACATTTAGTGATTAGCTGCTCGGTTTCAAAGATATACCACTTTTTTCTCGACCACACTATTATTTTATCGAGTTTTAGTGACTTATAAGGTAATTTCGAGTACTTAAGAAATTTTCATGACTGCCAACGTCTTTTTCGTCCTCGATTTCATAAAATTGCATGATGAGTGAATTTCTTTCAAGTCGAATTCTTTCGAATAGGGTGTTTTCGATTGAAGAAACCGACCCCCATCTTCCGAATGACGGAAATCTGAAAATGATTTCGGATTCGAACGAAATTCTGTTAAGGGGGGTATTTTTGTGAGGAAATTCGATTGGTGCAATCGAGAAGTCGATCTGAGTTCGGCGAATCGAGTTACCATCAAAAAATGCGAATAATTTCTGATGGTCTTCTTTTCGCGAACACCCGGTATACTGTACAGTTCGGAAATTGAGACAATCGTAATTCTCAAACAATTTTACATCTTTTTTGTGGTATGACATTTAGTGATTAGCTGCTCGGTTTCAAAGATATACCACTTTTTTCTCGACCACACTATTATTTTATCGAGTTTCAGTGACTTATTAGGTAATTTGGAGTACTTAGGAGATTTTCATGGCTGCTATCATCTTTTTCGTCCTCGATTACATGAAATAAACTAACTAACTAACAAATAAGAACGGAGGAGGCATTTATAAACATAATTAGCTGAAAATTAAAAATTAGGTTTTAAGCGTTCCGTGCTTGACATTCATGATTAGGAAAGTGTTCTGTGATCATTACATGTTTTTGGTAATGTTTCATTTGATATTCGATTTTCTTTGTGCAGTTTGTGCTTGTTTAAAATATCACGTTTGGCACTTGCTATATTTATTCTTGAAAAATTTTAATTCTTCCAAGGAAAAATGGACGATGGAGAACTCGTTTCTTCAGCATTCCAGTAGCAACAAAAGTTGTGACTATTAAAAGCATAACGCCCATGATTTCAATAATTTCTTCACGATCCATATTTATTGCCTCGAATTGGAATTCGAGTCCTAACTACTCTTTGTAGGACAGTATGACACACGTATGACAAACTTCCTATATTCGCGATTTTTTATTTTTGAACTAATGTCAATGTCAGAAAATATCGTGTCTCACGCGCATGCGTTAAGTTCATAGTTGTTAATTCTAAGTTGGAAAGATGGCCATCTTCTCAGTTGTTAGTTGTTAATTTAATTGACAGATGGAAGTTTATGAACCCCTATTGAAATTTGCCTGTATTTATCTTTCTTAGTTGTTAATTCAATTATTAGTTTAGTTGAGTTTATGAATCCAGCATAAATGATTCTCAAATGTCAACATTCGATCAGTGCATTGCTTTTATTTTTCTTCCATCGAAAAGAGATGGGGATATTTTGTCGGATGCGACAGTGGGTGATAGACATTTGAGAATCCGGCCTCTCTCGACGGCAATAATTTTCAAATGATTCTCTACCATTTTGTGACAACTTTCTGTTGAGTGTTAATTCCTAGGTACCTATCAGATTGCATAATTATTATATCTACCTAATAGGTGGGTACGTCGATAACCTACACATTATAGCATATCGAATACCCACCTTCTTCTTCCTGAAGAAGTCATTGCATCTACCTTCGTATGGACACAGATTAATATGTCCGTAGGACATCTGTGGTATGGAGATGCATTTTCAAAACTCCAAAGAAGATCGACTGATGCAACCCAACCTGAAAGCTTATCAAGGTCAAGGTCAGTGACAGAGTACTCTGGTTTGGGGTAGATATGCAACTGCAAACGTAGCAAACCAAACATTCCAATACCAGGTAGCGTGTCGAATCCATGGCAACCAGCACTTATTTAGCCTCTAAATATTGATGAACTCGATACCGATGTTGCGAGATCATACATTTATGCAATCTAGTCTATTATTATAGGTAGTTAGATATATAGTTATAGGGTTAGCGGATTTGCACTGAAAAACTTATATCAGCCATAATTAATGTTTGTAAGTCTATTCTGCCTACGCAAGGTTAGGTTGGTGAGTTCAGAGTACCTACTTCAAAAAAAACACACGTCTCAATTTTAAACTTCAAAACATTTCGATTTTCATTGTGAAAGCTGCAAGGAATATCTACCTATTTTTATTTCTCTCTGGGAACTTATAATTTGTATTGTAGACGTAAATACGGTTAGATTGGACTGAAAAAAACTTCACTATCAAGCCTTCACCTATGACACAGACTAGTTTTTCACTCGTGAAATGAATCATTTTTGAATTCAATGAACCATTGACAATAAAATGGATAATTTTCTGTGTGAAATCTAATGTTGTGTGATACTAATACAAGATATCCTATATTACACGATACAGGGAAATATCTGTACAGTTTCTCACTCAGAGAATGGATAAAAACTGAATGGTGTCATACAGGTTTTGTAATACTTGACTATATTTCAAATCACGCGCCAAAAATTCTGAATATGATCTTGCAACGTCGGTACGGTATCCAGTTCAAGAAATAGACGATACACAGGTTAGTTTTTTTTTAAATGAGGATGGAGGAGGAGTTTTTACGACGCAACGTTGACGTTAGCACCCACCACATAGTCCACATACCTACATCCATACACATTTCCACATCCTGACATTAGAAAAACAATTTACGCAAATCAGATTATCTCAGACATTGATGATATTTATACTGGGATTCCATGTTCTACTGAAAGTACTGAAAAAGGGTATTCGAAAATACAGAATACCTAGCTAATGTAAGAATTCAGGATGGCGGCTCCAAGATGAGGGTCGAGTTTTGTAATTATGGTCCGATTCTATTAGTATGTGAATATTTTTCGGGTCTCAATGTTTTTCCTATTGCCCTACAAACGATTCTGTGCTCGAATATCGAAAGAGGAAGATTGTATAAACTATTTCTACCAACCCAGTATGCGAGCTGAAAGATGAGAATTTTTATTCTTTCGAAAATTCTCAACTTCACCCCCGAGATCCCAACCAACGATTCTGTCTCTAGGCATCAGATAAGCAAGCTTGTATAAAAATTTCTTACTCATCTGCAATACGAATAATCGCGTGATCTTGAATCACGAATCGATAAAATACAACCGTGCGATGTTCCCAAATCGAAAACCGTGGATGGAAAAATCGAGGCTGTTTTCACACCCGTTTGTGCCATAAAAGCTTTTGAATTTGTTACCCACAGAATAACCTATGTCACACATCTTCTTAAGACATTATTTTTTACTCTTTAGAGTATTCGAATGAGAGCTTGTCTTTATAAAGTTTTTTCATCATTTATACTCAATTCTAGAAACACTTCATAAATTACAAAAATCGTCTTCCTTATTGAATTTATGAATTTTAACAAAAACTAATCATAATCTCCGATCGCAAAAACTTACACACACACACACATACCTACCGATTTCGAACGGAACTGGGCCAAAAACTGAAAAATCGCCATCTTTGGGCAGCCATTTATGATCTCTGTCCCGAAAACAGTAACATAACAATTTTGAATAGGATCCGCTGTCTTGGTACCGGTGTTTTCCATTTTCTTAAAAATTAAAACAAAAATGCATATTGAACACCTGCTCAATCGGATCAAGCAAGTGCTATTTTGAACCGGAATGACAGACAGGCATACTAATGAAGTACCTAAGCTAAACAAAAGTTTGTAAAAATGTAAATTCAACTTCTTCTGAATATAAACGTCGGAGTCGCCAACATCACTTATATGTGACTATGATTTTCAGTTTTTCAAGGTACACCCTAATAACACCGATTGTGGGAAAAATACTTTCCATTATTCAGTTGTACTTCATTTTTGAGGTGGCACATACATTTGAGAATGACAGGAAAATACTGCACGTAAGTAAGAAAATATTGCAATCAGTTTAATTTTTGTAAACAGAAAACCCCTTTTAAAACAAATTACCTCCGTTCTAACATTGAGCCCGCAGATGTTGATATACCTCATAAATATATGTAGCCGAAGACACCGAATTAGCCTGAAAGTATATGAATTATACCGGTATAAAGATATACTGTAGTCGAAGTTGACTGATGGGGTATATATATATATATATATATATATATATATATATATATATATATATATATATATATACCCCATCAGTCAACTTCGACTACAGTATATCTTTATACCGGTATAAATATATATATATATATATATATATATATATATATATATATATATATATATATATATATATATATTTGATCGGCTAGGCTTCCGCGGTCAGAAATGTGCTGGCTGGAACTTCCGGTTGATCCGCGTCTGGAAAGATTTACTTGTCTACGTTTCGACTCCCATTTCGGAGCCATTTTCAAGACTTAGTGACCTTGCGTCTAGGTCTGAGTTGAATCACTAGCTGGCTATCATCACTGGAGATCGAGGATAGAAGGTTGGTGGGATTTAAGGGTTCATTAGTAGTTATGGCAGGATCAGGTATCGGACGGTCGATGGGAGGTTCGAACGGATTGGTTCCCAAGTCGGAGTGAATAGAAGTATGTCGGACCAAAAGTGGTTTCCAGGTATTGGGGAGTCTTTGAGAATCGTCGCGTTTATTGAGACAGTTGGGACGTTTTTCGATTTCAATGGCTTCACGGGTAATTCTGGTTTGGAGGGTTTTGGCTGTGGCAACGGTTTTGGTGTTTTTGAAATCTATTTTGTGGCCTGTTTCTAGATGATGTTGGAATAATGCTGAGTTTGTGTCAGAATTACGGACTGCTAGTTCGTGTTCATATGCTCTACAGGACACTCGTCGGTTGGTCTGGCCGATGTATGTTCTGGGACAGTTAGAGCATGGTATTTCATATATTCCTTGGGTTTCATTGGGGATTGTGTCTTTCGGTGTTCGAAGGTAGGTGGATATTTGGTTGTTAGCTGTGAAAATGGTTTTGATGTCATGTCGTGTCAGAATTCGACTTATTTTATCAGTAACACCATGAATATATGGAAGGAAAGCTTTTTGTCGTTCAGGTTCGTCCTTCGGGGGTCTAGGGTGAAGATCTCGGGTTTGCTGGAGTTTAATAGACTTGTGGATTTGGGAATCGGAAAAATCGTTCTGGGTAAGTGCGGATTTGAGCTTTTCCATTTCATTGGATCTATTGTGGTTATCGGTGAGTTTGAAGGACCTATGTATGAGAGAATTCAGAACCGAATTCAATTGTGCTGGGTGATGATGAGACTTGGCATTGAGGTACCGGTTTGTATGGGTTGGTTTGCGGTAGACGGTGTGAGTGAAAGAATTGTTGGACTTCCTGATGAGAACATCCAAGAATGGGAGGGAGTCGTCCTTTTCTATTTCCATAGTGAATTGTATGTTGGGGTGAATGGTGTTAAGGTGGGTCAGGAATGTTGGTAGGGTTTCAAACCCATGAGGCCAAATGGCAAAGATGTCATCTACGTATCTGAGCCAGCAAGTGGGCTTGAGTTCAGATGTGTCAATGGCTCTGGTTTCGAAGTCCACCATGTAGAGGTTTGCAAGAACTGGGGAGAGGGGGGAACCCATCGGGGCTCCTTTCACTTGTTTGTAGAATTTGCCCTGAAATAGAAAGTATGTACTGGACATACAATGGCTGATAGGGTTGAGATTGTCTCTAGAGATTTGATGCTTGGTTTCCAAAACACTCAAGGTTTCAGCTAAAGGAATATTCGTGAAGAGATATGCTACATCGAAGCTTACGAGAATGTCTGTTGGTCGGAGATTGAAATACTCAAAACCTTCAAAAATGAACTGTGAAAATTTGATTCTGCTTGTTCAAGAAAGGAAATATCTATAGGATCAACGAAAAAGTAACTATCACCCGGGGGGGGGCCCCCCGCCCCCCCCACCCCCACCCCCCCCCACAAAAACAAAAAAAAAAAACCCCAAAAAAAAAACAACACAACCAAAAAAAAAACCCATGGGTAACAAGTAACTTTTTGAACAAATGGGATTCACCTACATTTCCCGACTTCGTCGATATCGCATGTGCCTAATAATACAACGATGAATCAATGGTTATAATTCCGAAGCGGAAATTTCTTCATCAGAATGATTGAAAAACCCGTTCCGAAGAGCTACCTGTCCACTACGAATCCGGACGAATATTGAGGCAATGGACGATGTGCATCGCACGATTTCGTAGGAACGGCTTTCGCAATAATTCGTTGCTTCGCAGTTCGTAGCTTTCCGCTCCCAACGGACGAGAGTCTTAATGGTTTCAGAGACTTTGAGACAGTGAATTTTCAAGTGATTGAAAGTAGGCACAGAAGAAGAGTTACACGAGAAATGTGAATAAGTTGTTTTTCCTAGATTCAATGTAAGTAATTTGTAGCCATTTTTTTATATTCGAAAGCCCCTCCTCCTCAACCATTTTCAACCCATTCCAGGTCTCACTTCATAAAATAGTGGTGTGTCATCAGCGAAAGCTATAACATTATTATCTTTTCCTATTGAGAGTAGGTCGTTTACGCAGATGTCAATTAGAATGGGGCCGAGCACGGTTCCTTGTGGCAATCCATATTCTACAATTTTTTGTTCACTATTGGTGTAGCTATCTCTCACAATCTTATGCCTGTTATTGAGATAACTCTCAAAATAAATCAAGTTCTCCTTACGAATTCCAATGCACTCTAAAGATTGTTAGAGTAGTCGATGACTTACCGTGTCGAAAGTTTTTGTCAGGTCTATGAATATACACAAACAAGGCCTACTCTTCCTGACGTTTCGCTGGCGCGAGGCGCGAGTCGGAAACATCATCATCGACTCCTGCGACCATAGAAACAACAGTCTTCCCAAACAACACAGCCTTCAGTGCTCATTGATTTCTTCAAGAAAAAACTGGCAGACATTTCGCTCTATGAACTGAACGAGTAGTCGAGCTGACATTCGCCCCACTGCATACTAAATTCTATTCTTATTCTATAAAACTCCCTATCTTTCTTTCTTCTTCTTTTTCAACCCAAGTTCCTGCTCTGTTCTGTTCAGTATGCTAATTAGGCATTCCAGATACTTGTCAAAAATGTCAAATAAATCGAAATGAACCAATACGGCGGCATCTGCCCCCCAGGAACTTTCGTTTGTTTTCTTTTTTATAAGTGTGTGATTGGTTAAAACTGGTATTTGCCCCCCAGACATAACCTGATCTGGAATGCCTAATTATTAACACAAAATGTAATCATGAAATGGACAGTTTTGATATTTTATGATATAAAATTGACAGACCTGTCAGTTCCATGAAGAATGACAGTGCATCATGTTCAACGTGCTTAACCTTCAAAGAAGCGATCCTTTTGGCCATATGAAGCGATGATGATAGTAAGTACTCTTGTCCTCATTAAAAAATTTTACCGTTACTAAGTTTTCTGTATATCTTTTTAGTAAAGTCCTGAAGAAAGCAAGAAATATTTCCGAAAGCTTGACATAATACCAAAAGTTTCATTCATATCCTTTGGCATGTTCAAAATTGACTGCAACCCCACAAACAGAAATCACTCCTCTGGTTTCGAAGTTCTTGTTTCAACTATCAGTCACGATGAACCAATGTTTCATATACAAGATGTATATATTCATGGTGAAATGACTTCTATACCAGTACAATGTTGATGTTTTCGTCAAAAACGCTAGACCTACGGCTCACTTGATAATGATATCCGGAGAAGTTCACATTCCTGAAATTTGTTCACAGATGGCGCCAAGCAGCAACTCTAGACACATGACATTATTGATTCTGACGATTTTCTATTGGCGATTTATTTTGGAGGAACACGTACAGGATCAGTGTATTACTTTCTTTTTTCAACACTATACAAAATATAGGATAAAGATACACGAGTTCTGTCTAAAATTGCACGAGTTGCTACATAAGAATTCGCTATATCTTTGATGTTTACTTTGCCTATTACTTGTTTCCGTTTAGAAGTAAAAATAGATTTTTGATATATATGTGGAGAGAAATTAATACCAAAATTCATAGAATTTCTTCCTATCCGGTGCTGAAAGTTTTTAGATTTGATGAGAGTCTTCGAAATATCGGTATCGACGTGAGAGGTAGTGGAGTTGGACCACAGAGATGGAAAAAAGTACCTACGTGAATATAGCGTTTAGTAGAAAGCATAATATACACAATGATTATAGTGTTCAATTTGAAATGACTTGGACCCTCTATAGTTCAGATGCACCTGACAAATTTCAATTGAATTCAAAACAAGACTATCGAAGGAGGAACAGGTGAAAATGAAGTACATAAATGGAACTTTGAAAATCGTAACTTCAAAAAACTAAGTCTGTCCAGTAGTCCCTCAGCCAGCCTATCAATATAATACCAAAACGTTAGAGGTCTCAGAACGAAATTACTTCACTTGATGGAGAACACCTAAGGCTGTATCTATGATGTTTTAATTTTCACAGAAACCTGGCTAACAGATGGAATACTTGATTCGGAGCTCAAACTATTCAATTACAATATCTTCAGAAACGACAAGTTGTTGTAAGAGAGGCGGCGGCGTTCTGATTGCTGTGAATAAACGTTATAATTGTAGTATATTACCTTCCAGTTCTGACATCGAACAACTATTCCTCTCTGTTTCTGTTGGAAAAGAATCGATTCTACTAGGAACAGTTTATCTGCTCCCAAAATCAAGCTCAGTAAAATATATTTCCTTCAGCGAAAATGTGGATAACCTAGCCATGCAGATACAACCAACATATATCTATCTAAATGGCGATTTCAACCTTCCGCACACTTCATGGACACATGATAACTACAGCTCCACTGCCTCACCAACCCAGCTAGCATCAGCAGATGAATCCATATCCATCGAAACCATCCCAAACATGACCTGCTTCCACAACCTACATCAAGTAAATACTGTTGTGAATAGCACCAGTACCCTACTAGATCTCGTCTTGACACAAAACTCAAATAGCACAGTTAGCCCCGCCATGGATGTTCTTATACCACCGGACCCTTATCACCCACCCCTATTTTTAGAACTTTTATTCGCATCTCACTCTAACAACAGTGAACTGTGCCCCAGCGTATTATAGGGACTTCAAGTCAGCAAATTATTTTTTAATCAAGCAACTTTTAGACCAAGTTAGTTGGGATGATCTATTCGCAAACAAATCCTCACACGATATGATTAGCATATTATAAGATATTCTTTACATCTCTATAGATCTTTGCGTTCCTCTAAAGAAGTACTCGTCAAAAAAATTTCCTTCATGGTATTCTCCAGAGCTGAAATCATGCATCGTCAGTAAGAAAATGGCACATCTAATATACAAATCTTCGAGAAGGGCTGCAGATTACCAAGAATTTTCCAGACTACGCTCCTTGGCACAAAAACTTGCAAAAAGGGACTATCAAAGCTATGTTAACTACACTGAGCAATCTGTGCCCGAGAACATCAAGACTTTCTGGAGTTTTGCCAACAGCAAAAGGAAAAATAACGGCATCCCTTCAGAACTTTTTTATGATGGGAAAACCAGCTCTTCAGGAGAAGAAATAGCGAACATGTTTGCTGATTATTTTTCTACTGTCTGCAGTAACAAATCCGGTGACCTACCATCCAACACATACTCAAATACCATTTTAAATCTATCATCGTGTTTTCTGTCCATTTCAGATGTGTACCAGAAACTGTGTACCTTGAGTCCATACAAAAGTGCTGATCCATGCCCCCTAGTATACTGAAATATTGTAGCTTTAACCTACCAATGTTCTTCATCTTTAATCTTTAGCTAGCGGCTGCTTCCCAGAATTCTGGAAAGTTAGTTTCTCAATACCCTTGTTCAAATCTGGAGTCAAAAATTCTGTCAAAAACTACAGACCCACAAGCATTTCAGATTCAATACCAAGTATTTGAATCATTAGTGTGTGACTTCATAACTCCATCAACAAGAGGATTATTGATCGATGAACAATTCGGATTCCAGGCGCATAAGTTTACAGAACTGAACCTGTTGACATACGATAATTTTCTTTCGAATGCCCTAGATCAAGGAATGAAGGTTGATTCTATTTATACCGATTTCTCAAAGGTATTCGATAAAGTGAACCACAGTCTACTTCTACTCAAACTAGAGAAGCTCGGATTCAATGGCCCACTTCTTAGCTGGATCGAAAGCTATCTTTCAAACAGGAGACAAATCGTTGCGGATTCCAGTCAAAGGAAGTTGTTGTACTTTCCGGAGTCCCCCAAGGTTCACACCTTGGACCACTTTCATTCAATGAGTTCATTAATGATATTCGTGAATATATCAGCCACTCGAAGTTCCTTTTATTCGCCGACGACCTAAAGCTTTATTCTATTGTCACTAACATCACCGATTGTCGGAATCTCCAGTCAGATCTGACCAACTTAACCGATTGGTGCATCAAAAACTATATGGATCTGAACGCTGCTAAATGCTTCCAAATATCCCTTAGCCGCTCCAGAAACCAAATAACATATCCATATATAATAAACGATACCTGTGTTCGAACAGTACAAAACATCAAAGACCTGGGCATCCTTTTGACTTCTGACCTCAACTATAGCCTTCACATTTCTAACATAACGTCTAAAGCACTCAAGATGCTTGGCTTCATCAAAAGATGTTCTAGAGACTTCACTTCGATTACTACCACTAAACTACTCTATTGCACGTTAGTCCGTCCTCACTTAGAATATGCAGCTTGCGTATGGTCTCCTCAATATAATACCCATATACAAAAAATCGAAAGAGTTCAGCATGCCTTCTTACGTTACATAGCTTCAAGGATGAATCGTACTGATTTCCTCTACAAGGATATAGAAATGGAGTTGAATATTAAAAGTTTATATACTCGGCGCAGTGAGAGAGACCTGTTGACGTTATACAATATTATAAATTCGGTCCACCCATCTCCCGAGCTTATTGGAAATATTTTCTTTCATGTCCCGCCTAGACAGACTCGCTCTACTAATTTATTTCGAATTCCCCTACACAAATCAAATGCAGCTAACAATTCTTTTATCCCAAGAGCATCTAGGCTTGCTAATACCCATTCTCTTACCATGAACTTTTCTGCAAACCACACTCAATTCAGGTTGTGCATGAGAATCTGTAATATTTGACGCTTCATGTAATATTGTGATATTGTTTTTTTTTCTGTCATATTGTTTTATTTTATTATGTAAAAACGTCATGACCTATACCTTTTGTTTCTGATTCCATATACTTTTAAATGTTTGACACTCGAATTTAATGTATTTTTAGGTTTAGTGTTGACTTGTGATTATATATTTCTATTTTGTATAAGTCAATGAGCATACGCTCGTAAATAAATAAATAAAATAATTGTTGGAATTGAATGAACGTCTAATGCTTTCAGTTTAAACAAAATCATATGGCAAAATATTCCAAGTGAAAAGTGCCCAAATATCATGGGAGATGGTTGATTATGTACAATGTGAACCCAGATGCATCTTGATGTGAACAATCCATAGCATATTTCTTCTGGCAAGTTACTCACTTCTCAAATTCAGGAAATCTTGAGAAAAACCTACACCATGAAGTAGTCCTATGTGTCATAGAAGATGATATGATCATATGAAGAAATATGTTACATCTTTCCAGCTCCTGATAATATATAATGTACAAATTGATGTTGAACATTATACACATAAAAAATACCAACGTTCATTGTTTTAGACTTTATTTCATTCTTTTTGAATCTTCACATTTATTATTGATTCTAAATACAAATTTCCATCAAGTTTAAGTAATTATGAAATTTTTATGACTGCCTACTTAATTTTTTCATCAAAAATAACTTTTCAACACCTGCAGTCTTATGCCGTCTAAAGGCGGATTCAAGCAAGCCAACATATAACTCATAAATAACTCAACCCTTCTTGAGTGAATGATGAAAGATGGAAACTTTCCAAGTCAAGTTATAAACTTGTCTGAATGCCCTTATTGAATATTGGTGATTTATTTTTCCAATTTGATAAGTTATTCATCAGTTCAGTTGGCTTGCTTGAATCAGCCTTAATACTAATTATAAATTTTTACACAAAAATACAAATAGAGATTTCACATGAGTAAAAGAAATCAAAACAAAACACACACATATTATTATAATTGTCAAAGATTAAAAAAAAATAGGCATCATATTCGGACTGTTTTGAGGGAATTTAGTCACCCAGCAAGAGTTTTTTATTTTGGTTTGTTATTGAATGTAGCTTTTTGAAATACTTCTCTTGTTTCTGGTTGCAAAATCATCTCATGTTCGGGTTTCAAAGTTGAAAGTAGTTTTTTTTTAAATAAGGTAGATCATTTTTTGCTTTCATTTTGTGATTTGTACAAGCGATAATGCCAAGTCACTTCATTATTGAATTATTTGAAGGTATAACAATACATTTTTATATCTCTGTGTTGGAGTGAGTTATATTGCATTTATGTTGTCCAAAAAAATATCTTGTGTCCTGATTTTTATTGTTACTGTGGTGTACAGAATTGGAATTATTTTCTTGTAAATAATGTAGCACATTTCTTTTTTACTTGTATGAAAATGAGGAATTGGTACAAACCAACACTCCAAGTCATTATGTTGTTCATTTATTGACGAATTCCCTGTCTTGGAATTTCTGTGTAATTTCTAATTGGAGATGCTTTTATATTCTTATTCTCATGCATCAAAGCTGAGTGATATTTAACTTGATTTCTAACAGAGATGGTTGACATGAATCTTATAAGATAACGAATATTAAATTATTTCGTTATTTAATAGATGGTTCCATACTTTATATAGTAATAAAAAAATTATTTGCCTGTAATCGATTGAATGAAAAATTGACTCATTCCGATTTTTCCTTCTCTAGAGAAGTATGGAAACAATTAATGTGAAACTAAAACGCCCCAAAATGAAACAATATCGAAAAACAAAATAATTCAATCAAGTACTGTGTGAAATGTCTTCTGAATTTTTTTTGACAGTGATCATAAAATCCCTGTTACCAAAACGTACCCAGAATTTTTTTGGGGGATTCAAAGTTTTTCAATTCATCTAAATGATTGTTGTTTTTTTACCAAGATTACTTTTTGAAATCGAAGCTGATGTTTTCACAGATATCACTGCAAAATAAAATTATATTTTGCATGATCAAGTGTATATGTAGGCCCTAGGTAATATGGAATAAGTGGATTATTTGGTGATATTGAAAAGATTCGCTTTGTGGTTACACTTTCAACAGTCTCTTATGAAAAGTACAATTACAATGAGGCTTCTCTGAATTTGAGGAATTGCAGTGAAGCAGAGCTCTTCCTTCACTCACACGTGAATGTTGAAAATGATTTCCTGGCTCTTTGTTGAAGCCATTAGTACTTGAACTGCATCAATCCTGAATAATTTAATGGTCCTCTTCTGTTTTTTTTTAATTGAACTTTGGTATAGGATCCTCAAAGAACTGCTAATGTTTGAGGAACAGTTTTTTTCTGTAGTTGCTGTCTTCTGTTACAAAAAGTAAGAGGGGAAACATATAAACTTCCAACAGTTGGTCTGTATCTAAAATAATGAAAGAAAAACTGAAATATTCGTATAGTAAATAACACCATATTTATCAACCCCAAGAAACATTCAGTTTATAAATGGACATTTAAGGTGTTTTCTGGCGCTCATGTATTCAAAACGTATTCGTCCGTCTCCTCTTTCGCTTACGACCAATCAGATAGTGGGAGAGAGATGGAGAGATGAATACGTTTTGCATACAAGAGCGCCAGAAAACGCCTTTAATTCATGCAACGGGTGAATTTAAACCGTATTTATCAATATATGTAAAAAATAAAATAATGAAATGTTTTAACATAATATAAAAGTATAGTTATTTATTGATAAAATACATTTTTTTATCGAATTTGGGATGAAAAGATAGTGCCTTCATAAAATATTAATTTCTCCAGAGTCGAAGTATGTGTGGAGAGACTTGACACGGAAAAGTGTCCCACAAACGGTTGCGCATTGCACTACATATAAAAAAATTCGAATTTTGTACCAAGAACACTGGGAATATTTGAATGGAGATTAAATACCTAGACATCAACAGGACATAAAAACGATATTTACAGCCAGCAATAAAATCTCCACATTCCTCCGCTCTTCCAAGGACAAAATTGTCAACGAATCACAGGGTATATATGAAATACCATGTTCTGATTGCCATAGAACATATGTAGGCCAGACCAACAGACGCGTAACAAGTAGAGTATACGAACATCAACTTGCTGTCCGAAAATCAGACCCATCTTCAGCTCTGTCCAAACATCATCAAGAGACAGGACACAACATAGACTTTGCGAACACTAAGACCATCGCCACAGCAAAAACACTACAAGTTCGTATAATTCGCGAGGCCATCGAAATCGAGAAGCGACCTTCCTGCTTAAATAAACGTGACGACGGCCAGAGACTTCCAACTGCATGGAAACCCCTAATTTCCAGATGCCCAGTCCCCACCAAGACATCCGACCGTCCTTTAGTAGCACCCGCTGCTAAATACTACCCAACATCCCTCGATACCTCAGTTCGATCTAAGGAGTAGGCAGATTGAGACCTTAGAAAGAACTCGTGACGAGACCTGGGGAGTAGGCAGATTGAGGCCCCGGCGTCAAGTCACAAACACTTGCCCCCTGTGACAACACCTGAGGAGTAGGCAGATTGAGACCTCAGCGTGAAGTCACATTTACCTCTTGAAAATTAATACAGGTAATAGAGGATTTTGTTTTGCAAAATTAGGCAGGAGTTATTTTATTGCATGGATAGTTGCAGTCTGACGTACTCAACCTCAAAACACAAAATACTTACAAAAATGGCGAACGGAAGTACCGCCATTTTGTGAAAAACTGTTTGGGCCTGTATCTCCGTAACCGAGCACTTCAGGCCCACAATAATGAGGACTTTTTTCATAGATAATTAAATTTCCTATCTTTTTTATTCAATAATTTTTTTCGTAGCACTTACCGTTCACGACTTATATTATTATTACTTTTTGTTTATTCACTTTTTTACCGATATCTCTTTAAATAATTGTTTAAACAATGAATTGTTTATGATAAAACTTTCAAATCGATACATTTTCTACAACTTCTATTCAAAACTTTTTTCTCTAAAGTTAATATTTTTGAAGTTACAACGCGTTCAATGTTGTACTACCGAGTATAAGGTTATTAAGAACGAAGTATGCATAGCGTAATGATGCGAATCCGATACATAATAAAAAAAAATTGAACTTCGGATTTTTTTTGATCTAATGAATAATAATTCAAGTTCTTACCTGCAAGAAATAGCGAATACCCATTAAAATTTTTCCTTTGTATTTTCTTTTAAACAATTAAATATTACTATAATTAATTTAAAAACGATTGGTTGAAGACCCTGCGACATGCGTATCCAACCCCATTCTTCTGGCTCCAAATAATTTTCAAGCCAGGCTTGAACTTGCTGGTAAGTACGGTAAGAATGGTACTTCGCAGCATTTTCTGTTGGAGGCAAAGATGCCAAATTTATTTTATTTTTTGATAAAACAGTTCTCCATTCAAATTAACTTTCAGAATTTCTTCACAAAAATTAATTATAAGACGTACAAATCTGCCACACGTAAATATCGCTGTTAGATCTACCGTAGCACAGACTAATATAAGCATACTGAGCATAAAAATGCTCACTATGGTCGTCACCACTCTCTCTCGGTTGAAAATGTAGTTTTTGGAAGGATCGGACAATATATATATATATATATATATATATATATATATATATATATATATATATCCTATATATATACCTATCCGACATATATACCTATCCGAACACATATATATATATATATATATATATATATATATATATATATATATATATTAACAGCTACAAACTCTCCAGGTCTATTGAAAACCCCTCCTTAAGAAGGTTCTATGCATATACCTGGCCAAATAGTTGAATGTGTTCAGGCTCAGCTGGCGTTGATCTCCCAGATGCAAGACGATTGAAATTAACGCGTTGTAACTTCGAAAATATTAACTTTAGAGAAAAAAGTTTTGAATAAAAGTTGTAAAAAATTCATCGATTTGAAAGTTTTATCATAAACAATTTATTGTTCAAACAATTATTTCAAGAGATCGGTAAAAAAGTGAATAAACAAAAAGTAATAATAATATAAGTCGTGAACGGTGAGTGCTACAAAAAAAATTATTGAATGAAAAAGATAGGAAATTCAATTATCTATTAAAAAGGTTCTACTATTGTGGGCCTAAAGTGCACGGTTACGGAGATACAGGCCCAAACGGTTTTTCACAAAATGGCGGCACTTCCGTTCGCCATTTTTGTAAGTATTTTGTGTTTTTAGGTTAAGTACGTCAGACTGCAACTATCTATGAAATAAAATAACTCCTGCCTAATTATGCATTATGGACACGAGTAGCTCGCTCCCTATTACCTGTACTAAATGGCTCCAAAATCGGAGCCGAAACGTCGAGAACAAAACTCCAGACGCGGTTCAACCCGAACTCATCAAATATATATATATATATATATATATATATATATATATATATATATATATATATATAAAGAGAAAGTGTTATTTGCTATGAAGCAAGATGAATCAGGAAACTGATAAATAGATAATCAAATTCTCTGGTCTATCACAATTTGCATTCAATTCGAAATGCCCACCACAAGATAGCTAGCTATTTCTGGCTTCGGCCTTCATCAGCTGTGGGTTGGCATGGTCCTCGTATCGAAGACAAACTGTGATAGATATCCAGAGGATTTGAAATGAATCGTGCCTTTACGGCAAGCGACACATAAGTGGAACCACCTAGGGTGTAACACCATAAGGAAATGCTGTCATAGTTTTCCGTCAGTGGTGACAGTTCGCCACGTCAACTAACAACTGCGTTTGCAGAAATAATGACAAGCACTCTCAGAGTGTTATCGAAAATCGAATCCACAAATGTATCTGAAATGATACAAAGAGAAAGTGTTATTTGCTATGAAGCAAGATGAATCAGGAAACTGATAAATAGATTATCAAATTCTCCACATTTCGAAGTGAATGCAAATTGTGATAGACCAGAGAATGTAAAGTCGGCACCTTTTATGTTGAGGGGGCAGTTTTTAGTAACCTCGAAATTATATGTTGAGTGAAATCATGCATGGTACACTGAGAGAAATTACTATGTTCATCATTCAAAAATAAATCTTGCTACACACAGAAAAATAATTCAAAGCAACATCAGTTCCTCATTGAGGTATAATAAACGGTTGAATGTTTCAATGAATAATTAAGAGAGGCATTCCATAATTTTCAAAAAGTTATCCAATCATCATTAATAAATAAATTACCCTCACCTTCTTCAAATACAGTACATATCCGATAGAAAATATTAATATATTCGGAAAATGTTTTACGTTTACAATACAGTAACAACAACAAAAAAAAACTGAATACATGAAAACGTATCCACATATTGAAATATTCATGAATTGTATATGGTTGTGAAATGATTACAAGTTTTTAAAAAATTGAGACATTATTCACAAGTTTTGAAGAAATTACATTCCCTCTTGTTGGAAAATTTTATTATTATTATTGAGTATTTCGTTCAAGGTGGATTTATGCGAGCCAACTTGGATTTAACTTATCTTAAAGAGTTATCTTGAAAAAGGGCATTCATACAACAACTAAACTTGAATAGCGAAGATACAAACAACTTATTTTGACAGCTGACAAATTTTTGAAGCATTAGCAGAAAAAAAATTATAAGTTACTAAATATAAAGGCCGCCGTACATTAAGCTACTTCGTGGCAATGAAATTCACTATTTAGCAATCGTCTCCGTTTCTTGCGTCTCCGTATATTATTCTATTCTGGAAATGCCATCAAACATCTAACTTGCACAAAACTTGCAGTATGCATGATTGCCTACATTTGATTTCGAACATCAAACTTCTTGAGTTACTAAGTTAAACTGAATAAAAGTTGAGTTGTCTTGCATGAATCCACCTTAAGTATTCATATTTATTCAGAATATTCATCCGCATTTAGTAAGTATATTACGAATGCTAAGGATTTTCAGATTTCCACTTCATTGTTGACCCAAGGCCTCACGATTATCAAAAAAAAAACTTAGTAGTATGTAGACATAATTCATTTCACAATATTCCTAAAATCTCATGAAAAAAATAAATAAAATTTTTAATGCAATACTTTTGATTTATTTACTAAACCTTGTTACAATTATTATACAGGAATACATCAATAAACAGAAGAAAACATAAAACTAGATTTTTTTACTCCCACTATTTTCAACCTTTCATTACGTATTTGACAGCTGTTACGTAATGGATCATTCAGAATACACGTGTATTCTAAATTAATAGCAGCCGCGTCCGGAATTGTTATATGGATAGTTATATCCATGAAGCAAGCAATTGTTTTACCTACTTGTCATCCAGTGTCTCATTGATTATTGAAAATGAAGTATCACGAAGAAAGGACCCCGCACTAATCTTATGGAAAACCGGTTTCGGTGAAAATCGCTGAAATTTCAATATGATGTCGCCCATGCCATCCTGAATAAAAGTTATCATTGCGCCAACTCTCTGAATACCCGCGTTTGGATTCTACAGGGGGTCAAAGTTCGATATTTTGACGATTTTTCAAAAAATCCGGAATTTCATTTTCATTGTATCGATCTGAATTTTTATAATGGAATAGTCCACAATATGTGCATCAAAAAGTTCAAATGACAAAAGTTTCTAGAATCAAAACTGGCGGGTATACAGAGGGTTGAACTTTGTTTTTGGTAATTTTTATCGAACTTTTTTTGAGAAAATATTCGTTTTCCTGCAGATCCATGTGCAATTGATGTTACTTACAGTACATAAGAGGGCGATCATATTTTGCATTTGAACTAACCATCCAACTTTAAATATTTGAAAGGTACGGGGCGATCAAAAATATATTTTCAATTTCGGAAAAATGTATCCCTTTGTATAGTCAGCTTTCACCAATATATTCAGCTGATTTTTTGAAACTATGTAGCTAACATACATACAAATGTGTCAACGTCTGTGCTCATTAATCTGAATCCAAATAAAGTTGCGGCGATGGTCCAAAAAATATGGAGAAGGGATGTTTCGGAATAATTTAGAAATGATTTCTAAAATCGTCCGTGAATTTAGATAGATTTATCATTGCAATTGAATTAACTGCAGATTCAATCATTGTAATGGAAGATTTTTCCAATTATTTCAGAATGTCGCATGCTCTATTCAGTGATATCTATATAAGACCTACCCTACACTGATGAGGGGCAAAACCCCGAAACCGGTATAACTCGTTTCGGAAAACGAAATATGAATCGTCCGAAAGGCTGTCTTCATGGAAAAAATGTACTTGCTGAATTGATTCGACTCAGTTCAGTAGCTGTTGTAGTACTATCATCATTTCTGTTTTCTCTGAATCAGCCCATATGCTTGGAATCGTGCTGAATTCATGTTATGTACTTACTTTAATTCATATTTCATATATCTGTCAGTTGCGGTCACAATTTTTTGAAGACAATGGCAGTTGCGAAGACCTGAATATAAACCAAATCATCTCATTTCTCTCTACTTGTTCTTCCGCACACGATCTTTCTCGAGAATATATTGTTTTCATACTGGATTTTCCTAAAACATCGGGTGGAGACAAGGTGGTCCTGGTCCTAATAGAGTTTCTGAATATATAAAAAATATGAATAGTAAACGGATACTTATATTTTTGAAAAAAAAATTTTTTTTTGGACCAACCTTTGTATATTCATAAATTCTCATTTCAGATAATTTGGTCATTGAAATGTTTCGAAGTTTGTCTAGTAAACAATATTATTTTCCGTTACAAAGAAATTATTGATTATTCCAGAAATCAAGGAAATACTATACTTCAAAACCCTGTATAATTCAAACCGTGGCATTCGCGTGGTAGGCACTGTAGAACTTTTCGATCAATAATAACTCATCTACATTATATCAGAAAATAAAAGAAATTCACGGACAATTTTAGAAATCATTTCTAAATTATTCCGAAACATCCCTTCTCCATATTTTTTGGACCATCGCCGCAACTTTATTTGGATTCAGATTAATGAGCACAGACGTTGACACATTTGTATGTATGTTAGCTACATAGTTTCAAAAAATCAGCTGAATATATTGGTGAAAGCTGACTATACAAAGGGATACATTTTTCCGAAATTGAAAATATATTTTTGATCGCCCCGTACCTTTCAAACATTTAAAGTTGGATGGTTAGTTCAAATGCAAAATATGATCGCCCTCTTATGTACTGTAAGTAACATCAATTGCACATGGATCTGCAGGAAAACGAATATTTTCTCAAAAAAAGTTCGATAAAAATTACCAAAAACAAAGTTCAACCCTCTGTATACCCGCCAGTTTTGATTCTAGAAACTTTTGTCATTTGAACTTTTTGATGCACATATTGTGGACTATTCCATTATAAAAATTCAGATCGATACAATGAAAATGAAATTCCGGATTTTTTGAAAAATCGTCAAAATATCGAACTTTGACCCCCTGTAGAATCCAAACGCGGGCATTCAGAGAGTTGGCGCAATGATAACTTTTATTCAGGATGGCATGGGCGACATCATATTGAAATTTCAGCGATTTTCACCGAAACCGGTTTTCCATAAGATTAGTGCGGGGTCCTTTGTGCTACACCAGCAGAAACTATAGCATAAGCATGGTGGGAGTAGAAAAAAACATTATGCAACTCAAGGATAAGGCTACTTACGTGCACTCGGCTATGCCTCTTGCTCACAATTTTTGCTCATGCGTAATAGGCTACTTATCCTTCTCATTACGTAATACACTATTAAACCTAAAATAATGTAACAAAAACAAAACACTAATAACAGATGATCACAGACGTGCTATTGAGACTTATAACAATTAAGATTCAATTAAAAATGTATTTATAAATGTGATAGAATGGTCAGTTTTCTGTTTTTTTTATATTTTCTTTTATCTATTATGATATTTCTATTCGTATATTTTAAGCAGTAAAATATTCTTAATCTAATAAACAGTTTCAATACATATGAATAAGGAAATTCAGAGCAAGGGTGGAAAAATTCTATATTTTTCAAAGTGTTAAAAAATGAATGAGAAATTCCCTGAGTACAACTAATTTCATCAAACATGGAGGAAAAGCATGTCTCTAATTTGTAAATATAATTGATAAAAGACTCACTCGGAACCCTCAACCCACCATATATACTTTTATCGCAATCATACGCTTTATAATACGTGAATAATTTACTATAGCATCCAATCCTTCACATTCTTTGGAATAGTCGACACATATTTGACAGGTATGAACGTTGAGAGTTTTTTTGATCAAATAGCCACAAACATAATTAAATGCATTTTGTGTTGTTATGTTTTCTTTCCTGAAAGTGATATGGCTTTGGAAAAATTTTCATTATCTCTCTCAGGAACAATTATTACATCTGCTGCTTTCAAATTCATCAACAGTTTATCGTGATCGTCTACACAGTTCATATTATTTGAATGTAAATAATTTTAGCAAAAAAGTTTTCTGAATGCCCTCTCGAATTGTATTGGTGTTGGATTCACACTGTTGCCTCCTTGCTGTCTAATACTTTCAAAAAAATTTTCAACGCAATCTGAATTCACTCTCCTTGTTTGCAGATATTTAAAATCTGCCAATAACAATTTCTCCCATAATTTTTTGACTCCATTTATGGTTATAATCCAACACTTCACTGATTTGCATTTTGAAGTAATGTCTGAACTTTTTCCATTTATGATTTTCAATTTTTCAAAGAATGTCACCATTTCATCCAAATAATCAAGCTGGTAATCAGCTGCTTCGAAAACATTTTTGAATTTGTTTTGACTATTTCGATAAGAAGAATTCAACAAATCAAAAAGTGTATTGAATTTTTCTATCACTTCAATAGTCCCTGCTGCTTCTGCAGGAAGTGCGGCACCAAGACTCAAATGGGTATTCATACCACATGCAACTAGCTTTACTTTCATTTTTTCGAAATTTGTTGGATGAATGTGGGAATCGGTGAGTTTTGGTGCACTCCTATAAAACTCTAGCTTATCACTTTTATAAAATTGTTCCAAGTACGACCAGGATGTCTTTTTTCCATCAAAACAAAATACATTTTTGATCAAGTTATTCCTAGTGGCTTTGAGCAAGTGACAAGGATCAAATAAATAAATCATTTTAGTGCCAGCTATCTCGAATTCAGTATTATCTGGGCAGACTCCAAGAGACTTAGCAAGTTCAATGAAGTTTGACCCCATATCACTCACGAGACAGTCTACATGTAAACCCAAGTCAGTTAATTTAGATACACACTTTTCAATGTAACTTTCTTGCCTCAACCTGTGAACCCGTGAAACAATAAGCAATTGGTTGTTTCCATTTGGAGTACAAACCTCTAGCCATTATAACTAGAGCATTTTGAGAAATTGAAATGTCCTTCCCATCACTTCCAGCATCACTCAGTCCCACAATTTCGTCACGACCAGTATGATAAAACAAGTTAGACTTCAAAGCCATTTCATCTATACAAAGCGTACAATGTTTGTCTTGAGGCAGCATTGTTTTAACCTTCACCTCAAGAGCTGGTTCATCATCCAATCCAGGCCGGCAAACAAGGTTTTCAGTCATCTTTTGTAAGCTTCTCTCAGTCGGGAGTCACAATAGTTTACCTATGAAGCTGTAAGCCCGAGGACCCAAGAAATAAAGAGTTAAGGCAAACTGCTTATAGCTCTCCGAATACCTTCTACCTCGTGGTTTTCTATTTTTCAATATTGCCTGAGATTTGATGATCTCTGCCAACGGCATGTTCAGAAATTTATCACAGAGGTAGTTTAAGTCATCCAGGCATAACTTCCGTTTCTTTAGAAGTGCTCCCTTTCTTGCCTTCCTCAAAGCCTTGATTTTCCTCCTCAACATTACTTTTCGAGGAGATCCAGAGCTCAAAGTAGCTGGGGTCTGTGTCGAAATTGAGTAAGACAGCAGTGGTGAATAGATTTTGGAATTAAATACCAGATCATCCAAAGAACCCCCATCGGCAGTTTCTGAGTACTGAGTACTAGTTGGACCTTCATTCGAAATATTTTTGTTACTAACACTGATTGAATATTTGGAATGTAACTGTACCTTGTATGGCAGAAGAGCACTCAGTGGAAGTTGGTTCTTTCAGTGGAGAAGCAATGGCAATATCTGAAAATTTTGAAAGAATAAAACTGTGATTTACCGAAATTGTAATTTTGTAATTCCAAAAAAAAACTAAACTGATACTCTCTCTACCTGATAGAATAATAATTTTTCTGTTTGCTTCTGCAGATTCCTTATGTCCAGTTTGTTCGCGTTTCAATGTGTGTGAAAATAATGTTGGAACAGCCTGAGCGAAAAGAGTTTTTCGTGTTTCTCCTTTGGTTATATATTTTTCCTCAAAATGTTTTTCACAAAGTCGATAACATCTATGCCGAGTGTCCACATTTTTTACAAGCAAATCTCCTCTATTACATGCTTTCGCCCACTTCTCAGATCTGAAAGAACGAATTGCTCAAGCAAGAAAATATAGACGCAAAATAACAAACAAAACCAAATCCTAAATCTTATTCCACACAGAGTTCGAAATAATGCAAATAACTATTCCTCTTTCATAGTAACATTCAGTGTCACTATCACGAGAATCTTTGATTCATAACCAAAGCCATTTTATTAATACATACTTGATACATACCTCACTGGGTCTTTTGGAAAGGAAAAAAAACTAATTCCTTCTTGGTTATATCTGGAAGTACATCCACGATAAGCACATACAGTACCACCTTTCGATGCCATTTCAAAATTATTGAGAAAATATGTAATCAACACATCTAAATTTCACAGCCTGGTGCTTAGGTAAAGACGCAATTTTAAATAATATAAATAGGATTGATTAAAGTGACAGTACTGACAGTGACAAGTATCATGCATATTAAATGGCGGCTGAGTTCGCGGAATGTGGCTTTCCTTCGCTTCTGTATAGTTCCGATATTCTGTGGTCTAGGTATTTAATCTCCATTCAAATATTCCCAGTGTTTTTGGTACAAAATCCGGATATTTTTTATATGTAGTTCAATGCGCAACCGTTTGTGGAACAATTTTCCGTATCAAGTAGGATTGGATAAGCTGTACTTTCATTAATTTTCCAAACATGTGAAACATTCTCCACACATACTTCGACTTTGAAGAAATCAATATTTTATGAAGGCACTATCCTTTCATCCCAAATTCGATAAAAAAATGTATTTTATCAATAAATGAGTATACTTTTATATTATGTTAAAACATTTCATTATTTTATTTTTTACATATATTGATGAATACGGTTTAAATTCACCTGTTGCATGAATTGAAGGAATTTTCTGGCGCTCTTGTATGCAAAACGTATCCATCTCTCCATCTCTCTCCCACTATCTGATTGGTCGTAAGAGAAAGAGGAGACAGACGAATACATTTTGAATACATGAGCGCCAGAAAACACCTTAAATGTCCATTTATAAACTGAATGTTTCTTGGGGTTGATAAATATGGTGTTATTTACTATACGAATATTTCAGTTTTTCTTTCATTATTTTAGATACAGACCAACTGTTGGAAGTTAATATGTATCCCCTCTTACAAACTGTTCCTCAAACATAAGCAGTTCTTGGAGGATCTAATACCAAAGTAATACCAAATTTTCCAGAAAATTTAAGAAAAATTTTTATCGACTTGAAAATGAGTTAGTGATTAATATTCAGAAGACAAAAATAATGCAGTTTTCTAAAGGTGGCTTCGAGAAACTAAATTTTTATTTTTATATCAATAACCAAAATATATCTGTAACTAATGAATATTGTTACAATTCATCCCTTGGAAAATCTCAATTCTTACACCACTGTTACGATATATCCTTGGGTTCGTCAATTAAAACACCAAACAACACTAAACTTCTTCTATTATAACTCTCTATCACAAAACAATACAACACAATCACTTAAATCGCTCTGATAACTTTTCAATGCTCGGCACTAAACTCTCTGTACTAAAAATTCTCCTTCCGCACAAAGCTCTGCTCCACTTAGATCTCAATTACTCTCGTCACTTAGCTCTGAATAAAACTGCCGAATCAATAACTTTCTGTAATACCAATTCTCTTGTGACTCACTAACTCTCCCTCCACCGCGATATCGCGATCCTTATATATGTCTGCATACCTATCGAGAATCCTCCAGAGAAGCCCCGATGACGTGTCTCGAATTCTCCAGGCGGCAATCACAGTTCTTGGAAAATGACGTTCGCTACGACGCGATCCTTCGCCTTGCGTTTACGATATGGTCAGGGCCGGCACTAGGAGAGCGCTAGGTGAAATGTAACATTATCCTCCTCTCAGATCTTTGTTCGGGATCGTCAACTGTTACTGCTCGCACTTTCGGCCTTGAGGTGTTGAAGGCCGCCTCCACTTCTTGCGAACGTACCAAGGCATCGCTACTCCTTTTGAAACCTGAAAGTCGCAAAGTTCTTTGGATTTCTGAGTCTCTGAATCCGTCGATAAATATCTGCACAGCCAACTGCTCCTTGAAATCTCCTGGCACATCTGGGTACGCCAGCTGGATTAGGCGTCGAACATCTGCCTCAAATTCTTGCGGACTCTCACCTGATTTTTGTGTGCGAGTCTTCATTTGGGCCCGGTACAGCTGTTCTCGGTGTTGATCGCCATACCTCAACTCTAGTGCAGAAATCAGGTCCTGATATTGCTTCTGCTGTTCTATGGGTATCGTTTGTGATATACCTGAAGCTGGCCATCTCAAAGCTACTATCAGTGCCGTAGTTTTTTCCTCGTCGCCCCACCCATTAGTTTCTGCCGCAGCCTCAAATTGTCGACGGTACATGGACCAAGACGACTGCCCAACTAGCAAAATTGATCCCTAAGAGAACAAAATTATTCCTTAATTACCGTATAGTGCCGCTTGAAAGAATTAAATTATTATATAAGACGTCCCAATACGACAATTTTATCATAAAATAGAGGGATTTCTATAATTCTGTTGTATAGACGTTCTAACAACTCATATAATACGACAAAGAAATAGTGTAAATATACTATAATAACTTATAACTAATAACTTATATAACAGTTGCATAACGTACTATGAAATCCCTATAAAATAATTTCGAAACAATGTTATTCAGGTTATAATACGGTTGCATAGCCATTGTATTACTTATAATAGCGACCTTAAATGTTGGTTGTAAAGGAAGCTATATAAATAGTTGCATTAGAGTTCCTTAAGAAAAGTAATAAGATTGTTGCTTAACGCAGAAGTAAAACATTACACAATAGATATAAAAGTATTTTATAATCATCTTATAAATACAACAGTATTCTCTCTTATAAAGAGCTAATAAAATAAAAATGTAGTTCCCAGGAATGATTTCATCCTAAGTGCTGCATTATAAAATCGTTTGTTGTATCTATATATACCTACGACCATATGAACATAACCCAATAGTAATATAAATTTTCGCGAGTTTTCTAGCAGGTTTCGTTTAAAAAATGAATTCTGCAATATCTGAGTGTAAGCAAATAAAAAAGAGTGGTCATTTCAAAAGATCAGTTGAAAGAAAATACCACAGAATACTTCAAATTTGCAGTTCGCGTGATCAACCCATAGTTGAAGTGGCATGTAACGAAGAGTCTAATCTAGAAGAAACAATTTTTTCTTCGGCCAGCAGTGATAATACTGAATTAGAATCCAAAGGAAATCAAGAGCAACATGATATGTGGAAAGAAAGAAGAAAGAGAACAACTCAAGATGTGGGCAACATCTTTCAACATCAATCATTCTGCATCAAGAGAAATTTTCGTTATATGGAACCTGGCTATTCCTAATCTGCTTCCTACAGATCCAAGGACATTCCTAAATACTCCCCAACAAGTTGAATTGGAAACACTTGAAAATGGTTTTTATTGGCACAATGGTCTAGAATCCAACCTAACAATTTGTTTGGAAAAATATTCTCATATAGAATCTATTTCCTATAATATAAACATTGACGGGCTTCCAATATATAAAAGTTCGAGGTGCGAATTTTGGACCATTTTATGTAACATACACGAAATCCCAGAAGTTAAACCACCCGTTATCCCGTTATAAAACAAATCCAATAATTTGAGGTTAGTTCACGCTTGGGAAAAATCTGAGTTATTCCAAACACAATATAACTGAATACTTCTTTACTGTTGAACCGCACGCACGTTAAGCGATAATTCTGTTCTATTCTGTAGTTTGCCAAACGCGTTATAGAATAACACATAAATCCAATGTACAGTGATGCCAGCTTGGGCAGTTAGTAGTTATACCAACATAGGTACATAAAATTAGTAGCAATGAATAAATATAAATTTATTTTATTCTGATACACCTGGCAGTTCAAAATGTTCTAAATGCGCCTACAATGGTATGTTTTGCAATTCAATTATGAAAAGTCATCGATTTGACACCGATTGACATAAGGGTTCATTGTAACTTTCAACATGAAACTTGTGCTAAAGAGAGTTTCGTCATATCAACAATAACAATATTGCAACAGATCTCTTATTTTTACTGAAGAAACAACTTTCGAGGAACTGATAACTGAATAATAGTAAAGGGGCTGCACTGGTTCAGCCTCAAAATCCCATGTAATTTCTTATGGAGGTTCATTCTGCAGATTTTGGTCCCGGCGACCAATCAGAGCGCTCCAAATTATCACGTGACATCTGACGTCACACATCTACGTCACACGTCATCTGTCGCCATCTGTCATGCGCTACCACGGAACACAAACATCAGAACCTTACGTCACAGCTGTCATCATTTGTCAACAGTCATCCATCATACGCCATCTGTCATCAGTCATCCATCATACGCCATCTGTCATCAATCATACTTCACCCACGAACGCCACCTATGAGCCATAGTCGCAAGTACACTAAGCGCCACCTATGAATTAAACATGTAAATAACCTGAAAAAAAATCATCCGATGTTGAGGATTGAACCCGGGCCTCTCAGCATGAGAGACATAGACGCTAACACTGCGCTAGCGAGGCAATTAATATCAAGTGTGTATAGGTAGGTATGATACATCGACGCTCCTCGAGCACAGCTCAGTGAGCAATAACCTCACCAGCCGGTATAATCCTGTCATCTATTACTATGGTTTGGAGCCCTAAGCCTTGGTCGGCTCTGAGGGTCAAAGTCTCACAACAAAAGGTATGAACGCTTATAACCTCAAAATTAGCGGCGCCAAACAATGCGTCTTCTAAGACATGGTCCGAAATTATCAAGTATAATTCTATCACCTATTACAATGAGTCCTAATGGTCGGAGGCCCCCTCGTTTGAGGAAAAAAGCACATTTCGCCAAGTCACGCCCATACGTCACACCTGTAATTTTCACCTAACCCAACATTCTATGCCACTTTGTCAGTAAAGTTCCCTGCCATCCGTCATTTGTAAAGTCTCAGGCCTGCGTCATGTCACCAGTCATTTGTCAGTACAACCTAACCTTGTAATCTGACGTAATTTGTTAAGTTGTTATCACAACTCTATGTACATGACATTTATGATTGTGTAGAGTCAGACAATTTCCATATAAATGTAAATTTATCAAGGAAGTAAATAAATGAATGAATGAATGAATTTCAAAGCCACAGCTATCATTTTTCACTAGTCATTTGTCAGCATAACCATTCTGCAAAGTCCTACTCATACATCCATCATTTTCCCCAACTAAAGCCATCTGTCACCACTCATTTTCTCCAACTAAAACCATCTGTCATCAGTCATTCCAGCTAAAGACATCTATCAGTCCAACACTCGCTGTCATTTGCAAATTCCTAGTCATTCGTCATCAGTCATTTTCACTGTCAAAATCATTAAACCTAACCTTGTAATCTGTCGTAATTCCAGAGTCACGCCCTAGTCATACGTCTATCAGCTGTCACCAGTCATTTCTACAGTCAAAGACATCTGGCAGTTCAACCTAACCTTGCAATCCGTAAAGTTCTAGTCATACGTCACACCAGTCATTTTTATACCAAAGTCTTTGGCACTTTAACTTTACAATTTATAATATTTCCAAAGTAACGCCAATCATCTGTCATCAGGCATTTCTACAGTCAAAGACATCTGTCATTTCGACCTAACCTTACAATCTGTAAAGTTATAGTCATACGTCACACCAGTCATTTTTCTATCAAAGTCATTTGACACTTTAACTTTACAATTTATAATATTTCCAAAGTAACGCCAATCATCTGTCATCAGTCATTTCTACAGTCAAAGACATCTGTCACTTCAACTTAACCTTGTAATCTGGAATAAAAAAATCACGCCATAGTTATACGTAACGTCTATCAGCTGTCACCGCTCAGCTAAAGCCATCTGTCATCAGGCCTCAGCCCAAAGACATTTGTCAGTTCAACATAACCTTGTAAAGTCATACGTCACAAATCTGTCACCAGCCAATGTAATCAAGCCACGCCCTAGTTAGCAGCTAAAGACATCTGTCACATTTTCCCCAGCTGAAGCCGTCTGTCATCAGTCATTTCTACAGTCAAAGACATCTGTCAGTTCAACCTAACCTTGTAATCCGTCATCTGTAAAGTCCTACGTCACAACCATCATTTTTCACATCCAAAGTTATTAAGATCGATCCAACATTCTATCATTTATTAAGACACGTCCTAGTAATTTCCCCAGCTAAAGCCATCTGTCAAGTGTGAAAAAAGTTCAACCGTTAAAACGTCCCGCGCACACAACAAAAATGACCCCCCCGTTAATACCAGCTAAGGTATCGCACGCAACAAAAATGGCTCCCGTACATCGTACGCAACAATGACCCCCGCTACAACTTAACACAGTGCTAACGCAGAGTATCGCACGCAACAAAAACGACCCCCGTTTATGTTGGCTAAAGCATCGCACGCAACAAAAATGACCCCCGCTTAACACAGCGCTAACGCAGAGTATCGCACGCAACAAAAAATGGCTACCACCTAACACAGCGCTAACGCAGAGCATCACACAAAACAAAAACGACCCCCGTTAATCGCACGCAACAAAAATGGCTCCCGCTTAACACAGCGCTAACGCTTCGTCAGAGCACAAAAACGACCCCGTTAATGTCAACTAAGACGCAGCACGCAACAAAAAATGGCGCCGGTTAATGTTGGCTAAGGCATCGCACACAACAAATATGGCTCCCACCTAACACAGTGCTAACGCAGAGCATCACACAAAAATGACGCCCGTTAATGTTAGCTAAGACACGCAACAATGGCTCTCGCACCTAACACAGCGCTAACGCAGAGCATCGCACGCAACAAAAACGACCCCGTTAATGTCAACTAAGACGCAGCACGCAACAAAAAATGACCCCCGTTAATCGTACGCAACAAAAATGACGCCCGTTAATGCCAACTAAGACACAGCACCGACCCCGTTAATGCCAACTAAGAGCACGCAACTGAAATGGCTCCCACCTAACACAGCGCTAACGCTTCGTCAGAGCACAAAAACGATCCCCGTTAATGCAAGCTAAGGCATCGTATGCAACAAAAATGGTGCCCGTTAATCGTACTGGCTCCGGCCTGCGTCGCTGCCATTCGTTGGGGGGGGTCAGTAGTGTTGTACATGTTTGATAATTCAACTATCCGACATGTTGAATGGTGAAATGAAACAAGTAATGAACAAAAATTTTTTATTGATAAACAGCTATTAATTTCGTTAACAATGTTTTGAGTTGATACAAGAGACCATCACTAGGACAATGAACTCCAAATAAACTCCAGTTAAATTGACCTGCTTCAACAACTTTTCGAGTAAACTCATTGTATTTGTAATAGGTGCTTCCTCGGAAAAAGTAAATGTGACCATCTATGAATCGATATGCAGCCGTAACATCGTTTGGAATCCCTGGAAACATATCGATAATTTGACCTCGACCTGTTATTACTCGCGGTGTCTCGAAGAATTCTACGTATGAACTATTACCGTAGAACATGTACCCCTTACCACTGTATGTGTGGAAGAATACATTGGCATCAGGTACCGGAGTTGGTACACTCTGCATAATCTGAAGAGAAGGAAAGTCCACTTCATGCCATTCTCGTTTCTTCCTATCGAAAACTATCAAAGAACCAGCCGAATTTTGGAAAACGTATGATATAGATACTTTTTGATGAAGATAGTTGTTCAATCGTTCGGGCTTCGAAGGTATATGCACATCGTTTATGTCCAGTTTCCATAAATGTTCCCCAGCACCAATATACAGTCTATGATTCGAAAATTGCGGTGCTTTTGCCAAAAACATGAAATCGGGCAATTTCACATCACAAAGTGCATGGGTTGTAGATTTTTGAACGGCTGGATTGATCTGTTTAGTGGTGGTGCTAGTGGGGGTGGTTGTGTGAGGTCTGCTAGTTGTACGTCTGCCATATAGATACTCCATTGCTATTCTATCATCTTCACTTACATTGGGAAGTTGTCGTTTATACCAGGGAAACATAACCGACTCCTCCACACCGCTATGTTGAAGACCAAGAGTGTGGCCTATTTCGTGTGTTAGGGTGCCAAGAAGACTGGTACCTCCTTCACTGTTATCCAATATCCAGTTTTCCTCCTTATCTATATGAATTTCCCTACAAGTATTCTGGGGATCGGGAAAATAAGCGTGGGCCAACACTGTTCCTGGTCCATCAAAGATGTATGTGCAGCGGTGAGAACCTGTGCAGTCTTTACGGAAATGGTGTGTTCTCTCTGTAAAAACTAATGTTATGTCAGGTTTTTGACGTGCCGTGTGGCGAACATATTGAAATTTCAAATTTGAAATTCCTTCCCAGAAAGCGAAAGCTCTCCTTGCAATATCCACTTGTGCTTGGTTAGCTTGTGCGAACGACCAGTAAAGGTTAGTCTTATTCCAACGCTCTGGACTAACGGTGAAGGCATTCTCGGCTTGCATACATCTGGGTTGACGAACTAGAGCCAGTGTCTCCTCGTTGAGTTCACCATCCACAGGTAGATTATATTTCTCCTGAAACGCCACTATAGCCGACTCGATATCCAATAGAGAAGTATTAGTATTATTATCGATGTATCCATATTGCTGCAGGTAGGCGAACATTTCCTCGTTATTTGTAACATTTTCGCAACACACTAGCGTCAACAGCAAGCTAAAGACAACCGCACTCGACGACATCTCAATTGATACTGATCCGATCACATTAGCATTACTCAGTTTTCAAACTCCCAATATGATTACGTCATGCCAAATTGTGAAATCCGTCTAACATGTACGACGACGACGATGTCAGAAGGCTCCAAATTATGACGTCTTACAGCGTCTCACATGCGCGAGGCGTCGAACCTCCTCTCACATGCGCGAGGCAAGTGAAAATGTGCTCACTCAATTGTTGAAAAATGATAACTTCACAAAAACGCTTACTTATTGACAAAATTTCCCTTACACTGAGGTATATCAGATAATAGATGGAAAATATTTATTGAAACCTTATAAACACTTATGAAAAATCTCAAGAAATTGTCAAAATGGAATCTGTAAAGATGCTGAAGGGCAACATCTTTAACAAAAGAGCGAAAAGTGAAACAATTGCTGAAGATGTACAGAAACATTAATTCTTTAGTCATATGACGATTAACATTGAAGCAAACCAACAAATCAAACACTCTGTTTCCCCAAACAATTCAATTTATAGCACCAATCGAGCTTTCAACCTGTTTGGCTGGCAAATCGTCTTGAAAATTGATTCAATACCCTCAAAGAGTATCAGTATTACTTTTGACTGTCTGTCACTATCAGAGTAAAATAAAACATAAAAAATACGCTTTTTGGTAAGAATTAGCAGAGTTTGACATATTGCACAGTAAAACAGAGTGAAAATATTATGTGTGTGATGGCTGGCAGACGTTTATGTTGATGTAGATGAGTTGTTGAGGGGTCATTCTATTCTTGACAGTTGAGGTGTTTGGACGTGTGTCTCTGTGTGCGTTGTCTTCAAAAATGGAAAAATTCATTATTGAAAAAGAAAATGTCAAGAAAAACCGATTATTCGGTGTTGAGGCACGCACGATTGATTTCAGAATCAGACCAGTGCCAGAGGGTAGGGAACCTATAAGTTGGATAAAACAAGCTATCGAAGACATTGTGATGCGAGGATTTGAAAATTTGAAACCGAATGATCACGTGGGATTCACCTTTGGATCAAATGAGCTCTCAAATGGACAAGGTTGGATGAAATTCAAACCGGCATCAGAAGTAACATTCGATGATATTTGGCAGACAATATCCTCAATCCATCAAGCAAATTCGGAAACAATGTATACCGAAACATTTACTTTGGGTATTACGACCGTAAGAAAACCAGAATGATTCAGAATTGTTATTGAAGTTTTACAGCGAAAATAAAAAAATGTGTTGGGAATTGTTTTTTCTTTCTCTCACCCAAAAACATTCCTCAGATTCATCATGAAACCTTGAGCATCTTTGGTATATTTTAAATCATGAATTATGGCCATGAGAGTGAAGACATTGTTGAGCGTTCGACTTCAAAGCATTGAATATTACTGGAAACCGTCTTAGATGCGAGATGATGATGTCATAAGACAACCTGACTTCAATTGTATATCATTTGTGAGATTTTTTTTACAAATTTCAGATTCGTCTACAATCCTTTCCAAGTCGTTCCAAGTATCACACAGTCTTTCCTTCATAAAAAATATTGGAGCACAAATAACGCTTCATTAAAAAACGTCTAACGTTCCGTGAAAAACGTCTAACGCTTCGTTAAATGCGACTAACGGTTCGTTGAATGCGACTAACGCTTCGTTAAATGCGACTAACGCTTCGTTAAATGCAACTAACGCTTCGTAAAAATATTGGAGCACAAATAACGCTTCATTTAAAACGTCTAACGTTCCGTGAAAAACGTCTAACGCTTCGTTAAATGCGACTAACGCTTCGTTAAACGCACCGTTGAATGCGATTTACGCTCCGTTAAATGCAACCAACGCTTCGTTGAACGCTCCGTTAAATGCTAGATTTTCATTAAATTTACGAAGTCAATATCGAGTCAAACTTTCACCTCAAGTACTATATAAAAATGGAATCATGGAGGTTGATTTTCCCCCCTAGGATGATAAGTTCGTTTCCGCATCACCCACGAGGTAGAACTACTGATGCGTTACCTTTTTTTCAAGTGGAAGTTTCCCCAGTAGGCCTATCATAACCACTTAAATGATTCATTAGTGGAAGTGAAATAGTCATCAATGTTATCAATCTTTATTTGAAAAAATATATAATCACAAAGTTGTATTCATTCTATCATCGTTGATCGAATAGTGTCCCCATGGTAAAGTTTCATCAGACTCTGGTATGAGGTAGCGCTTATCATCGTCAGGACTAAGCGCTATTTTTTCCTGTACAATCGAGTAGACATTGTGTTGTTTTGATTGAATTGTACGTTGAGTTTTATAGAGAACCTTCTGTTCACGTAAACAGTTCAAATAATCTTGGAAAGTTATTTCATTTCTAACAACATTATATTTAACTCCCTTTGCCTTCTTCGTTGCTCCAAAATTCATCAAAATCACATCGATTTCATCTTCATCATACTCGGCATCTTCCAATTCCTTCCTTTTCTTGATAATATCCGCTTCTGATGTCAACACTTTCGTAGCATATAATTTTGAACGAAGTCCAACAAAATCAGTCATGGGCACCCCATTATTTTCATCCTTCATTAAGCCTGGAACTTTTTTGTTGACTAGCGGTATTTCGTATATGTTATCCCTTGCATAATCAGATGTGTCAAAAAATTGATGGCAATCCTCCTTCATAACTGCATAGGGGTCCTGGCGCAGCTCGTAAATGAGAGAATCTGTATCAGTGTACATAACGGTACAGTCCTCCCCGAAACGTTCCGCCATATAGCCATAGTGGAAAGAATAGATGGTAGTCTTTGCTAAATCTAGAATGGTTTGACCCACATAGATTGGTTTATTGAGCCAAATTTGCAGCTTATTCAACTCAACAGCCACCAAGTTTTCATTGAAAATTGTTGCAGATTTGAACTCTGGTTTTGATATGTATGCCTCGGCACCATACCTTCCACACCATTCAGTTAGAAGGTGGATGTTTACCCTCTTGCGGACGTTTTCCATAGTTTTACCAAATACTGCATTATTCATCAACTTATACAAGTTCTTCTCAAACTCATTGGCAGCCTTCTTACGGAGCTCCGTATTCAAATCAATATATGACTTGAGCCAAGGACTCTGCTTGAATTTCAACGCACGATGAATTTTCTTCAGAACCAATCCATTTGCCAAGGCCTGCTTCAATCCTCTATAATGGATGACGTATTTCTTCTTGGGTTTCAGAGTAGCCATCAACTTTGAAATTTCTTTAGGCTTTGTAGGTGGCATCATTGTTTTAGGATTGAGATGTTCTGGACAAAATGGAATATCTTTGTGTTTGTCATGTAGATGTTTAGGATACTCCAAATCTACTTCAAGAATGTAACCCTCATCAGCATCATCAGATATATCCATTACATCTAGATTAGTATCGGTCCATTCAAAACCACCATATGGCAAGTATTGACTCATTGCCCATCCATATTGATTGTTAACGTCATAGTACATCTGGTAAGTAGAGGGTTTAGACGGATCATAATGGGGTAGGTATTTGTTGTTTGCCTTCGATCGACGTTTCGAACAAACTTGACTAAGTCCGCCACGAATACCTCGCTCAACAAATAAAAACATATCCACATCGGTGAGAAGTTCCAAGTCTTGCTTAGTATGTTTCAACATGGCATCCCACGTAAATCCGGGAAGAGTGAAATAGTGGGCTGGATCGAGTTGATGTGATTTGAGAAGGCAGGCTCTGAACCTCTCAAAGACGTCGGCCAGCAGGAGAATGTCAGTCTTCATGTATAAGTCTACATAATCACCAATATTTTGACATTCGAAGGTGTTCCATACATCTCGAGCTCGTTGATATAGACGACGGGGGCAGGGCTTATTTTCCAGCTTATTGAAGAATGCTTCGATAGATGGCAGAGCAGTCTCCTCGAATCGATCAAACGAATCAATATAATCGTAGGGCATTATCCCTTTTTTCGTTAGCATTTTGAAATGGTCTTCGGGGAGTTCAGTGAACTGCATCTTCAAGTTGGGGAACTCTGGAAGATTGGAAGCTAGTTTTTCGAGCGAAGATGCCATGAACCGGAAACTATCGATGAAGCGGAATTTGATTCTAAAATCAGCCACTTGTTTCGTGAAGGAGATATATTTTTCTTTCGTGATGGGGAGCAAATCGATTGTACCGTTTATTCTTGACGCTATATCTTCAATGATGAAGTGTGCATCATATCCCTGAAAGGTTGTGGAATACTATAGGGATGGTGTGACTATCCTTGTAGTTGATGTTGCACCCTTCATGAGCAGCCCCCCGATAGTTATTTTCAGGTATCAGGTGGTTGTGGTCTCGAACTTTCTTATCTTCCGGTGTAAACGGTTCCTCACAAATGTGACAGTGTGAAGCAAGTTTGAATTGTGCTTCCTGCATCCAAGTCATGTTAATGTCATAAGGACACAAGAACACTGTAGACACATCTTCAGCCAACTGAGCCATTTCATCTGCAAACCATTGCATGCAGTCTTCACCTCGATGGGAACGATAAAAGGATAGAGAATCATCGTAGCTGCACTTGAGGGAATATCCGACAGCTGCTGGAACGTGATGTTGAGGCTTCTTTGGATTGTCAGTAGATTTCAAAATGGACTCCAAGTCGGCGTATACAATAAATGGTGCCTTCTCCTTGTTCTTATGATTTTTGAAATTCAATATGCTTTTACCAATTTCAGGCATTTTTATAGCAGTCTCATTCATTTTCTCACAATCCATGGTGTGACTTTCGAGCTTCTGTGGAGTTCGGAAGTAGTGGAGACATCTATCGCAAAAATATTTCTGACGGTCTTCTTTACTCAACTGTGTGGAAAGCAGTCTCGACATATTCTTGATCCATACAAAATGATATTTCGTAGGAGCATCATAGTCATCTTGCACTAGAAGCAGGTTGATGTGTTTGTCCTTCTTATCTTTAGTCAGATATGTTGGTAATGTTTTGAAGGATTTCTTGATTTTTTCCAGCACATATACATTGATGGATACATTATTTTGCTTTTCAAATTTGGGGATTTGCCTGATGGTCATCGGAAATTGAATACCTGCAAGTTTTAACACCTTGGAGTAATGGGGATACGATAATATACGATCTGTATTTTTCCCGCTTTCAATAGGATACAGAGCGCTAACAATTGACCAAGCAAAACATGCATCGTCTGTATTTTTGACATTAACGCAGGCATGCTTTTTCTTTATCTGAGGGGGTAGCTCGATGTAGGAAGAGCCAAGTTGTGGAGTGAATTTGTTGATATTCACCCCCAAATTGACCACTTTCTTTAGAGCCCATCCAGAGTCTTTTTCCTGAAACTCCTCAAGCTCCCTCATGATTGGATCCACCACTTGTTTCTTGAACCACTCATTCAAGTCCGTGTCTCGATATATAGCCGAATTCGATGTGGTAAAATATTTATATTCCACGATTATGTTTGCTCCTTTTGCAATCTCGAATTCGCCGCAGAAGGCAGTGTTGACTTTCACTGATCCCTCTTTCTTCAGAGCATTTTGGATCCTCCTTCTGAAGATTGCCAAACAATCAGTCAGGAATGCTCCAGGATCCTTATGTTTGAGGTTGGAAATCACTGCGGTTCGGATACGGGATCCAAATGCAGAGGCGGTGTCTTCCCAACTCACTCGATCACTTGCTCCTTCGGGTCGTGTTTTCACTCCAGCTCCGCGCTTCTGCACTGCTCTGAACTGATTTCTCATCGTTATCACATTCCTCAAACAGGCTTCCATGCGCTGCTTCTCCCCGACGGAATTAGCATTACGCATTGCTTTTCGAATGCGCCTTATCCCTTTGGTGCACTCACGTAACCCCTCCTTGATCCGCACTTCATCATTAGGAGTAATGACTCCTAGGATGGATGCGATGAACTTAATCAATTCGGCGAACATGATAACTGTAATTATAAAGATGTGCTGTTGAACGTTCAACGTTCTGGAGTAGACTGATGAAATTCAAGAGCGTTACGTATAATGTAAACTAAAGACGGACGGAAGACTGAACGCTTTCAACAAAAGGCCCTAAGCTTTTCGAAATTTTGTTGTTGTCATAGGAATGTATTATGCGTTCAACGTTCTAGAGTAGACTGATGAAATTCATGAGCGTTACGTATAATGTAAACTAAAGACGGACGGAAGACTGAACGCTTTCAACAAAAGGCCCTAAGCTTTTCGAAATTTTGTTGTTGTCATGTATTATGTTGATATTCTACTAGCATGCAATACATCACGTGATCTCAAATACTCTGCTAAATATCAATCGAACCACTATCAGTAGCTCTGACCCAGAAACATTTCACATGAATCTGACGAGAAAATATTCGAAAATAGAGGTTTCAGAAATATATCAGAAACGTGTCAAAGCATCAGAGTAATGTCTCTGACATATTTAGCGTATATAGTTTTCAGTTGTTAGCACGAAGGGCATGCGCACAAATACTCTTTTTGACTATTATTTTTCTCAACAATAATACAATATTTGCATCTAAGTATCTTCCCTTGATCAACGAATCGCTGAATTTTAATTCTCTATCGGTTGATAAATTTTTTGATTCATTATTCTTTTGCTGTTCTTGACTTCTTTTTGGGGGTTAGATGGAAGAGCAGATGTATGTTAACTGTTATATTATATTGTACAGTACTCATTATTACATACAAACTGAATCTCGCCCTGACTGCATAATCAAAATGTGATTTATCTTTAGAATTGGCAATGAAGACATTTATTATTATTATAGTTTACCTTGGAGCGTCCAGCCATCTTGTCTCACCACTTTTTCATGTTTTATTGTTTTTAATGCGGTTGAAGTCTATTTTTTTTTGCTATTCACATATGAGCATTATGCAAGAGGATTGTTTAGATATTTTTGGAAATAAGCGATCAAAACAAAACTTCTTCAAAATATTACTATTCGGAGTGTATAGGTTATGTGCATGGATAGTGGAGTATTTTATAATCCTTTAAACGATCTTCAAGTAATTTTCACTTCAAGAGGTGAGTCAATTCCTTAACATCTTTAAAAGCCTCATGATGCATTGTTACAGTGACTAAGACAGCAATTTCAAGAAGTTCACAGGAGAATTGATAAATGAGCGGTTGTTCTGTGAACACTTCTGAGAAGGTATAGGTATGAGCAATGATGCAAAGTATAATATTTTGTAGATCTGGAAACGATTTTCTCCGATAACAGAGACTTTGAAAGGTTCACGTCGGTTTCAAAATAAGCCTCTATAAGAGGGATGATGAGCTGTCATTTTCGTACATACATTTTGAATCATATAATTAATAATGATAAAAACTTAATTTTTTTGGTATTCCACAATACCTTCTCATCGTACAAGGGATATTTTCTGAATTTCCCATGATTCAAAAAAGTTATTATACACTTCAAATGATGATTTTGGTTCAAGAAATGTTTCAGATACGTGTTTTCATGTATTCATATGCAGTTATGTATCAGGAACGTTTCACATGGAACGTTTCATACCTAGGTCATTTCTGGCATGTTTCAGGTCTGAGTCGAAAGGTGAAACGTTTCGAATGTAAAAAAAATGATCGGTCTCAGAATTCAGATAAATATTTTGGTTTACTGGGGGAAAGTATCATTCTTTGTTGAACGTTCGAATTAGACAGACGTGTAGTTGTTAAGCAGTATGTGTGATTCCGTGTTGAGGCAGCACGTTAAGCTAAACTTGATAAAAACATGCATTGAACGAGAATTTATTAGTGCAAAGTATGCCGGTGTATGTTTACCTGCAAGTCTAATTTCAAATGAAATTGCCAAAAAGTATGGCATAACAACGACGAAGGTGTGTGTCGGAACAAAGTGCTACTCAAATGGCATTACAATTACACCGCATTTTTGGAATGAATATAATGGGATAGCATACGATCCAACCGATACAATTACCAAACACTATGAGCCGCATAATCTTGAATTTACGCTGAAGAAGGGCGTGTTCATGTGTAAAAATGATGGTGATTCGAAGATGCTGAAGAATATTTTCAAAAACGGATCATTCACTGAGAATGCCGGCTGCTATTGATCAAATAAGTACAGCGAAAGTGCCATTCAAAAGTATGTGTAAATCAAAACACTTCATTTTTTTGAAACTGAACCATGAAAATTATCATTACTATTGAAAATAATGTTTCGAAAATGAAAGAGAGACTAAAGGCATTCAAAATCACTATCCATTGAAACATATCAACTGTGAGGTCCCTTTATCGTAAAAATGGTTTCTGAATTGAAAATATCTGTTGATCAAGGCATTGCACGTCGCTTTAATTTTTGTCAACTGAATATGTACTGAGAACAAATAAAGAAAATTCACTGGCTATCAACAAATTAAAATTAATACACTCCCTAATCGAAAAAACACTCAAAATATTATTAAAAATGTACTTACATTTATCGTAGTTAATCACTCACAAACACAATCACAGTCTTGGCAACGAATTCTATTCAGCTCTGAAGGCTCACAACGGCCTGGCGTATTTATATCTATCTCTGGTCACGCATCATCAGCATTGGAATTTCCACATTTCATTCGACAATAATTGCAAACCCACACATATCCTGTATAACTGAATTATCACAGGAAATAATATTCATGCAGGAACTTGTGTTATCTCAGTAACATGTTGCTATCTCGCAAAACACTCATTGGAAACATTCCTCAACTATCAAGCGAATATGACCGTGAAACATTCATACTTTTATAATATTCAACGATTCAAATTTAACACGATTTTTTCCAAACACTCAGAATTTTGACTTTAATAGCTGAACTGTCACTTCTACCTATACGGTAAGAATGTCTAGACAAAGTTGTTTGAAACGAATAGTCACAGTCGTCTGTAGGATTTCACACCACAGAAATAGTTTGTAAGGCCTTTTAGGCATCGGAAATTGCTTAATTATGTTTCTTGACTTAAGACGAATCCATTGATACCGGTTTTATGGAAATCGATTGACCGGAAGTTGGAACCAAAAACTGCAGATTTGGGTTTTGATAGCAATGAAATTTGCCCAATGGAACACTCGTTTTTCTGTCTTTCATTTGTAATATCTAAAAATGCGTGTTTTTTACTATTTTTCCATTAAAATTCAGAGTAGCCATCAACTTTGAAATTTCTTTAGGCTTTGTAGGTGGCATCATTGTTTTAGGATTGAGATGTTCTGGACAAAATGGAATATCTTTGTGTTTGTCATGTAGATGTTTAGGATACTCCAAATCTACTTCAAGAATGTAACCCTCATCAGCATCATCAGATATATCCATTACATCTAGATTAGTATCGGTCCATTCAAAACCACCATATGGCAAGTATTGACTCATTGCCCATCCATATTGATTGTTAACGTCATAGTACATCTGGTAAGTAGAGGGTTTAGACGGATCATAATGGGGTAGGTATTTGTTGTTTGCCTTCGATCGACGTTTCGAACAAACTTGACTAAGTCCGCCACGAATACCTCGCTCAACAAATAAAAACATATCCACATCGGTGAGAAGTTCCAAGTCTTGCTTAGTATGTTTCAACATGGCATCCCACGTAAATCCGGGAAGAGTGAAATAGTGGGCTGGATCGAGTTGATGTGATTTGAGAAGGCAGGCTCTGAACCTCTCAAAGACGTCGGCCAGCAGGAGAATGTCAGTCTTCATGTATAAGTCTACATAATCACCAAGATTTTGACATTCGAAGGTGTTCCATACATCTCGAGCTCGTTGATATAGACGACGGGGGCAGGGCTTATTTTCCAGCTTATTGAAAAATGCTTCGATAGATGGCAGAGCAGTCTCCTCGAATCGATCAAACGAATCAATATAATCGTAGGGCATTATCCCTTTTTTCGTTAGCATTTTGAAATGGTCTTCGGGGAGTTCAGTGAACTGCATCTTCAAGTTGGGGAACTCTGGAAGATTGGAAGCTAGTTTTTCGAGCGAAGATGCCATGAACCGGAAACTATCGATGAAGCGGAATTTGATTCTAAAATCAGCCACTTGTTTCGTGAAGGAGATATATTTTTCTTTCGTGATGGGGAGCAAATCGATTGTACCGTTTATTCTTGACGCTATATCTTCAATGATGAAGTGTGCATCATATCCCGAAAGGTTGTGGAATACTACAGGGATGGTGTGACTATCCTTGTAGTTGATGTTGCACCCTTCATGAGCAGCCCCCCGATAGTTATTTTCAGGTATCAGGTGGTTGTGGTCTCGAACTTTCTTATCTTCCGGTGTAAACGGTTCCTCACAAATGTGACAGTGTGAAGCAAGTTTGAATTGTGCTTCCTGCATCCAAGTCATGTTAATGTCATAAGGACACAAGAACACTGTAGACACATCTTCAGCCAACTGAGCCATTTCATCTGCAAACCATTGCATGCAGTCTTCACCTCGATGGGAACGATAAAAGGATAGAGAATCATCGTAGCTGCACTTGAGGGAATATCCGACAGCTGCTGGAACGTGATGTTGAGGCTTCTTTGGATTGTCAGTAGATTTCAAAATAGACTCCAAGTCGGCGTATACAATGAATGGTGCCTTCTCCTTGTTCTTATGATTTTTGAAATTCAATATGTTTTTACCAATTTCAGGCATTTTTATAGCAGTCTCATTCATTTTCTCACAATCCATGGTGTGACTTTCGAGCTTCTGTGGAGTTCGGAAGTAGTGGAGACATCTATCGCAAAAATATTTCTGATGGTCTTCTTTACTCAACTGTGTGGAAAGCAGTCTCGACATATTCTTGATCCATACAAAATGATATTTCGTAGGAGCATCATAGTCATCTTGCACTAGAAGCAGGTTGATGTGTTTGTCCTTCTTATCTTTAGTCAGATATGTTGGTAATGTTTTGAAGGATTTCTTGATTTTTTCCAGCACATATACATTGATGGATACATTATTTTGCTTTTCAAATTTGGGGATTTGCCTGATGGTCATCGGAAATTGAATACCTGCAAGTTTCAACACCTTGGAGTAATGGGGATACGATAATGTACGATCTGTATTTTTCCCGCTTTCAATAGAATACAGAGCGCTAACAATTGACCAAGCAAAACATGCATTGTCTGTATTTTTGACATTAACGCAGGCATGCTTTTTCTTTATCTGAGGGGGTAGCTCGATGTAGGAAGAGCCAAGTTGTGGAGTGAATTTGTTGATATTCACCCCCAAATTGACCACTTTCTTTAGAGCCCATCCAGAGTCTTTTTCCTGAAACTCCTCAAGCTCCCTCATGATTGGATCCACCACTTGTTTCTTGAACCACTCATTCAAGTCCGTGTCTCGATATATAGCCGAATTCGATGTGGTAAAATATTTATATTCCACGATTATGTTTGCTCCTTTTGCAATCTCGAATTCGCCGCAGAAGGCAGTGTTGACTTTCACTGATCCCTCTTTCTTCAGAGCATTTTGGATCCTCCTTCTGAAGATTGCCAAACAATCAGTCAGGAATGCTCCAGGATCCTTATGTTTGAGGTTGGAAATCACTGCGGTTCGGATACGGGATCCAAATGCAGAGGTGGTGTCTTCCCATCTCACTCGATCACTTGCTCCTTCGGGTCGTGTTTTCACTCCAGCTCCGCGCTTCTGCACTGCTCTGAACTGATTTCTCATCGTTATCACATTCCTCAAACAGGCTTCCATGCGCTGCTTCTCCCCGACGGAATTAGCATTACGCATTGCTTTTCGAATGCGCCTTATCCCTTTGGTGCACTCACGTAACCCCTCCTTGATCCGCACTTCATCATTAGGAGTAATGACTCCTAGGATGGATGCGATGAACTTAATCAATTCGGCGAACATGATAACTGTAATTATAAAGATGTGCTGTTGAACGTTCAACGTTTTGGAGTAGACTGATGAAATTCAAGAGCGTTACGTATAATGTAAACTAAAGACGGACGGAAGACTGAACGCTTTCAACAAAAGGCCCTAAGCTTTTCGAAATTTTGTTGTTGTCATAGGAATGTATTATGCGTTCAACGTTCTAGAGTAGACTGATGAAATTCATGAGCGTTACGTATAATGTAAACTAAAGACGGACGGAAGACTGAACGCTTTCAACAAAAGGCCCTAAGCTTTTCGAAATTTTGTTGTTGTCATGTATTATGTTGATATTCTACTAGCATGCAATACATCACGTGATCTCAAATACTCTGCTAAATATCAATCGAACCACTATCAGTAGCTCTGACCCAGAAACATTTCACATGAATCTGACGAGAAAATATTCGAAAATAGAGGTTTCAGAAATATATCAGAAACGTGTCAAAGCATCAGAGTAATGTCTCTGACATATTTAGCGTATATAGTTTTCAGTTGTTAGCACGAAGGGCATGCGCACAAATACTCTTTTTGACTATTATTTTTCTCAACAATAATACAATATTTGCATCTAAGTATCTTCCCTTGATCAACGAATCGCTGAATTTTAATTCTTTATCGGTTGATAAATTTTTTGATTCATTATTCTTTTGCTGTTCTTGACTTCTTTTTGGGGTTTAGATGGAAGAGCAGATGTATGTTAACTGTTATATTATATTGTACAGTACTCATCATTACATACAAACTGAATCTCGCCCTGACTGCATAATCAAAATGTGATTTATCTTTAGAATTGGCAATGAAGACATTTATTATTATTATAGTTTACCTTGGAGCGTCCAGCCATCTTGTCTCACCACTTTTTCATGTTTTATTGTTTTTAATGCGGTTGAAGTCTATTTTTTTTTGCTATTCACATATGAGCATTATGCAAGAGGATTGTTTAGATATTTTTGGAAATAAGCGATCAAAACAAAACTTCTTCAAAATATTACTATTCGGAGTGTATAGGTTATGTGCATGGATAGTGGAGTATTTTATAATCCTTTAAACGATCTTCAAGTAATTTTCACTTCAAGAGGTGAGTCAATTCCTTAACATCTTTAAAAGCCTCATGATGCATTGTTACAGTGACTAAGACAGCAATTTCAAGAAGTTCACAGGAGAATTGATAAATGAGCGGTTGTTCTGTGAACACTTCTGAGAAGGTATAGGTATGAGCAATGATGCAAAGTATAATATTTTGTAGATCTGGGAACGATTTTCTCCGATAACAGAGACTTTGAAAGGTTCACGTCGGTTTCAAAATAAGCCTCTATAAGAGGGATGATGAGCTGTCATTTTCGTACATACATTTTGAATCATATAATTAATAATGATAAAAACTTAATTTTTTTGGTATTCCACAATACCTTCTCATCGTACAAGGGATATTTTCTGAATTTCCCATGATTCAAAAAAGTTATTATACACTTCAAATGATGATTTTGGTTCAAGAAATGTTTCAGATACGTGTTTTCATGTATTCATATGCAGTTATGTATCAGGAACGTTTCACATGGAACGTTTCATACCTAGGTCATTTCTGGCATGTTTCAGGTCTGAGTCGAAAGGTGAAACGTTTCGAATGTAAAAAAAATGATCGGTCTCAGAATTCAGATAAATATTTTGGTTTACTGGGGGAAAGTATCATTCTTTGTTGAACGTTCGAATTAGACAGACGTGTAGTTGTTAAGCAGTATGTGTGATTCCGTGTTGAGGCAGCACGTTAAGCTAAACTTGATAAAAACATGCATTGAACGAGAATTTATTAGTGCAAAGTATGCCGGTGTATGTTTACCTGCAAGTCTAATTTCAAATGAAATTGCCAAAAAGTATGGCATAACAACGACGAAGGTGTGTGTCGGAACAAAGTGCTACTCAAATGGCATTACAATTACACCGCATTTTTGGAATGAATATAATGGGATAGCATACGATCCAACCGATACAATTACCAAACACTATGAGCCGCATAATCTTGAATTTACGCTGAAGAAGGGCGTGTTCATGTGTAAAAATGATGGTGATTCGAAGATGCTGGATGTTTATCGACAATTTCGAAAAACCGATTCAACAGCAGAGTATTTTCAGAAGGCGCCAGGAAGTTCGCTTCAAATACGAAAAAATATTCATGCAGCTGTATCACAAATATTCGAGTAAAGGATATCGACCAATCAATTGTTTTATTGCTGATATCGGCTGAAAGAGAATTCTCATTTCTTTATAAAGCGAATTTACTAAGTTTCTGTTTAAAATATTTTCAAACCATATTTTCCGCTGAAAATGCCGACTGCATTCCATTTGAAAATGAGTACAGCGAAAGTATGTGTAAACACCGTAAATTCCTATCGAAAAGAATGTCTGGTGTCCAAAAGTAATAAAAATATCACCTGCAAAATGTTTCCATTTGACTAAATTCTAGTAGAATATTTTCAAAACGGATCATTCACTGAGAATGCCGGCTGCTATTGATCAAATAAGTACAGCGAAAGTGCCATTCAAAAGTATGTTCTGAAATTTCTGAAACTGAACCGTAAATTCCTATCGAAAAAGAATGTCTGGTATCCAAAGGTAATAAAAAAATATCACCAGCAAAAATGTTTCCATTTGAATAAATTCTAGTAAAATAATTTCAAAACGGATCATTCACTGAGAATGCCGGCTGCTATTGATCAAATAAGTACAGCGAAAGTGCCATTCAAAAGTATGTTCTGAAATTTCTGAAACTGAACCGTAAATTCCTAGCGAAAAGAATGTCTGGTATCCAAAAGTAATAAAAATATCACCTGCAAAATGTTTCCATTTGACTAAATTCTAGTAGAATATTTTCAAAAACGGATCATTCACTGAGAATGCCGGCTGCTATTGATCAAATAAGTACAGCGAAAGTGCCATTCAAAAGTATGTGTAAATCAAAACACTTCATTTTTTTGAAACTGAACCATGAAAATTATCATTACTATTGAAAATAATGTTTCGAAAATGAAAGAGAGACTAAAGGCATTCAAAATCACTATCCATTGAAACATATCAACTGTGAGGTCCCTTTATCGTAAAAATGGTTTCTGAATTGAAAATATCTGTTGATCAAGGCATTGCACGTCGCTTTAATTTTTGTCAACTGAATATGTACTGAGAACAAATAAAGAAAATTCACTGGCTATCAACAAATTAAAATTAATACACTCCCTAATCGAAAAAACACTCAAAATATTATTAAAAATGTACTTACATTTATCGTAGTTAATCACTCACAAACACAATCACAGTCTTGGCAACGAATTCTATTCAGCTCTGAAGGCTCACAACGGCCTGGCGTATTTATATCTATCTCTGGTCACGCATCATCAGCATTGGAATTTCCACATTTCATTCGACAATAATTGCAAACCCACACATATCCTGTATAACTGAATTATCACAGGAAATAATATTCATGCAGGAACTTGTGTTATCTCAGTAACATGTTGCTATCTCGCAAAACACTCATTGGAAACATTCCTCAACTATCAAGCGAATATGACCGTGAAACATTCATACTTTTATAATATTCAACGATTCAAATTTAACACGATTTTTTCCAAACACTCAGAATTTTGACTTTAATAGCTGAACTGTCACTTCTACCTATACGGTAAGAATGTCTAGACAAAGTTGTTTGAAACGAATAGTCACAGTCGTCTGTAGGATTTCACACCACAGAAATAGTTTGTAAGGCCTTTTAGGCATCGGAAATTGCTTAATTATGTTTCTTGACTTAAGACGAATCCATTGATACCGGTTTTATGGAAATCGATTGACCGGAAGTTGGAACCAAAAACTGCAGATTTGGGTTTTGATAGCAATGAAATTTGCCCAATGGAACACTCGTTTTTCTGTCTTTCATTTGTAATATCTAAAAATGCGTGTTTTTTACTATTTTTCCATTAAAATTCAGATTTTTGACATGTAAGGGCCATTTGGCATCTTGAAAATAAGTTATTCTCAATGGCTAGAAAAAGTTGTTTGAAACGAATAGTCACAGTCGTCTGTAGGATTTCACCTAACAGAAATAGCCTGTAAGGCCTTTTAGGCTCCGCAAAATAGTTAATTATGTTTCTTGACATTAAGACGAATCCATTCATACCGGTTTTATGGAAATCGATTGACCGGAAGTTGTAACCGAAAATTACAGATTTGAATTTTGATAGCAATGAAATTTGATAAATGGAATACTGTTTTTCTGTCTATCATTTCTTATATCTAAAAATGTGTGTTTTTCACTATTTCTCCATTAAAATTCAGATTTTTAACATGTAAGGGCCATTTGGCATCTTGAAAATAAGTTATTCTCAATGGCTAGAAAAAGTTGTTTGAAACGAATAGTCACAGTCGTCTGTAGGATTTCGCCTAACAGAAATAGCCTGTGAGGCCTTTTAGGCTCCGCAAAATAGTTAATCGTGTTTCTTGACATTGAGACGAATCCATTGATACCGGTTTCATGGAAATCGATTGACCGGAAGTTGGAACCGAAAATTCGGGCACTTTAATAATTTTTAGCACGCCTAAAGTCATAACAAAAAAAAACACTATAACCAATTAGATTTGATTTCAGGTGTCGTCCTTTTTGGTCCCCCTCTGTAGAACAAATCACCACCTAAATTGAGAGTGAACTACTGCTTCACGCTAACTATTCATGCGAGCTGAAATCAATTTCCCGAGGCGTTTTGTGCCACGTTTAAATTCATGATTTCTATAAGGCTAAGGTGTATTGTACTGAATTTGTATTTTTTGAATATCAGAGAGTTGCCCACCACTCATTTTAAACCTTGAAATATGTCAAACTCTGCTAATTCTCAAGAGAAAGTCTGTTTTTACGAGAGATTTCTATTTTTCTGCTAGTTTCCAGCAAGAACTCTATTGTAATAGTATATTATGCAACGATCGTGTAATGATGGTTATTAATATATGAGCATAAACCGGGATACGAAACGAGCCGAAGGTGAGTTTCGTATGGTTTATGCGAGTGTATTAATAACCATTACATGAGAGTTGCATACGCTATTTTATCTACACCCAATAAATAATGAAGAACTAAAAATATTATAATATTAGGTATTTATATTGAACACAATAATAGTAGGTAATCAATCGTATTTCTTTGATAAATTCTACAGAATTATAATTAATGGTATAACCACGGAAAATACAACAATGAGAAGAAAAAAAATGAAAAAAAGTCTTTGCCGAGGTCTGGAATTGAACCCGGGACGTTTGAGATCACTGTCCGCGCCGCTGACCACTCGACCATGAAAGCACATTCGACTTGAACGGAAATAACAACATATGTGGTGCATTTGTCAAATGAAAAATATAATCCTTTCGATTGTATTTTTTTCTTGTCTAAGACATCTGTGGAGGAGTCGCTGGTAATTCTTCTATATCACTGCTATAAGACATTTTCATTCGATTATCGAAAATTGACTGAACTCTTCAAAAATTCAATACCTACTGATTTTGACTTGACAAACATCAAAATGCAAAGCTTGCACATCATGCTTGATTGAAAAATAATGGGTTTCTATTGGTTGAAAATCTGTATCGTAATGAAAATCTGTATCGTAATGGATTTCATTATAAAACGGGTGGTGGGCATATAACTGTATTATTAGAGTACGGGTGTAGATAAAGAATTTTATGTTATGGGGAGGAAGGCTATGTTTTTGTCAAATGAATTTTTGAAAACTCGAAGCTTTTGAAGTTTCTTTGTTGAAGGTTCAATTGCTCCTATGAATAAAACATACCTTTTGAGTGTACGGCCTTGATTCAGCAACAATATCACAGTTTTCCTCTGACAATGGGTTCACAAAACCGCAATACTATAACAATAGAATAGGTCATCTACAAGCACTCAACACTAAAGGGCACACACACTGATCACCTATTCTTTTTCCAATAATAAATAACTTTCTATTCAGTCGCGAAAACTGTTATAATGATATCGCTCGCTTATCTCCATTGTTTCCGTAGATGTGAAGGCTGCTGTTTCAATAATAAAATTAGATTGACAATTTGTTGGAACATTTTCATTGAATTTTGTTGTGTGTATAATGAATACATGAAATTTATGCTGAGAATTATTTTGTTTAACGAATTGACATGATTACAGAGTATAAAAATTTTAGAAGGTATAAAAACATTAAAATATTCCTAAATCATAACATTGCCGCCATCTATGAAGTAGAGGTCGAACCGTGCATTGATGATTTAACAGAGAATTGTAACAGATGACAAAGTTATGAATAGATCTCAGAGTGTATGACTTGGTGGTAAAAAGACGTTATGGCATAGAATATTAGCTTAGTGAATGAGACACTACTGACCCCCCAACGAATGGCAGCGACGCAGGCCGGAGCCAGTACGATTAACGGGCACCATTTTTGTTGCATACGATGCCTTAGCTTGCATTAACGGGGATCGTTTTTGTGCTCTGACGAAGCGTTAGCGCTGTGTTAGGTGGGAGCCATTTCAGTTGCGTGCTCTTAGTTGGCATTAACGGGGTCGGTGCTGTGTCTTAGTTGGCATTAACGGGCGTCATTTTTGTTGCGTACGATTAACGGGGGTCATTTTTTGTTGCGTGCTGCGTCTTAGTTGACATTAACGGGGTCGTTTTTGTTGCGTGCGATGCTCTGCGTTAGCGCTGTGTTAGGTGCGAGAGCCATTGTTGCGTGTCTTAGCTAACATTAACGGGCGTCATTTTTGTGTGATGCTCTGCGTTAGCACTGTGTTAGGTGGGAGCCATATTTGTTGTGTGCGATGCCTTAGCCAACATTAACCGGCGCCATTTTTTGTTGCGTGCTGCGTCTTAGTTGACATTAACGGGGTCGTTTTTGTGCTCTGACGAAGCGTTAGCGCTGTGTTAAGCGGGAGCCATTTTTGTTGCGTGCGATTAACGGGGGTCGTTTTTGTTTTGTGTGATGCTCTGCGTTAGCGCTGTGTTAGGTGGTAGCCATTTTTTGTTGCGTGCGATACTCTGCGTTAGCGCTGTGTTAAGCGGGGGTCATTTTTGTTGCGTGCGATGCTTTAGCCAACATAAACGGGGGTCGTTTTTGTTGCGTGCGATACTCTGCGTTAGCACTGTGTTAAGTTGTAGCGGGGGTCATTGTTGCGTACGATGTACGGGAGCGCGGGACGTTTTAACGGTTGAACTTTTTTCACACTTGACAGATGGCTTTAGCTGGGGAAATTACTAGGACGTGTCTTAATAAATGATAGAATGTTGGATCGATCTTAATAACTTTGGATGTGAAAAATGATGGTTGTGACGTAGGACTTTACAGATGACGGATTACAAGGTTAGGTTGAACTGACAGATGTCTTTGACTGTAGAAATGACTGATGACAGACGGCTTCAGCTGGGGAAAATGTGACAGATGTCTTTAGCTGGTAACTAGGGCGTGGCTTGATTACATTGGCTGGTGACAGATTTGTGACGTATGACTTTACAAGGTTATGTTGAACTGACAAATGTCTTTGGGCTGAGGCCTGATGACAGATGGCTTTAGCTGAGCGGTGACAGCTGATAGACGTTACGTATAACTATGGCGTGATTTTTTTATTCCAGATCACAAGGTTAAGTTGAAGTGACAGATGTCTTTGACTGTAGAAATGACTGATGACAGATGATTGGCGTTACTTTGGAAATATTATAAATTGTAAAGTTAAAGTGTCAAATGACTTTGATAGAAAAATGACTGGTGTGACGTATGACTATAACTTTACAGATTGTAAGGTTAGGTCGAAATGACAGATGTCTTTGACTGTAGAAATGCCTGATGACAGATGATTGGCGTTACTTTGGAAATATTATAAATTGTAAAGTTAAAGTGCCAAAGACTTTGGTATAAAAATGACTGGTGTGACGTATGACTAGAACTTTACGGATTGCAAGGTTAGGTTGAACTGCCAGATGTCTTTGACTGTAGAAATGACTGGTGACAGCTGATAGACGTATGACTAGGGCGTGACTCAACGTTCATATATAGGAAAGTTACGAAATGTCACGAGTTTATAGGCGAGGGGGTACCTGAGGCTAGGGACAGGGTTTGGGGAAAACAAAGTTGGCAATTCTGGGGTAAATTGGGTAAATTAAAAATCTCTATGGGTGGCATAACCCCATAGAACCAAAGATAAACAGAAAAAGTGCAAAGAAATTGTCACAGAACACACAAACATATATGTTCTATGTGGCAGATTCCTGATTGTCTCTGTCTCTTGGTGTCTTCGTTACTCTGTTGTAAAAGTAAAAGATTTGTTGCGTAGTCACAGCCCACAGCATACCTGAACCTGCGTTGCGTTTTGTACTCTGTCTTGTCCTTGTGGAGTTTAGGGAATCATTATGCAAGTATTTTAAGTCGTTTGTTCAATTTTCAATAGTGTAAAGAGTTTCTTAGAGTAATATTTTACTAGCTTTAAAGTGTTTCTATAAGGATAAGTTTATTATTAGGATAAGATTTCATTCACGAATAATCATAGTACTCATTTTGTAAGAATGGACTATATCACAATTGGTTGCATGATTACAAAGCGATATCTTTGAAGAGGCATTTTGTTCATAAGTCCATTCGGATTCATATATAAATTTAACACTATACATGAGAAGACGTAGATAACGTTCAAAGTATAATACAAAGCTCAAACATTTTCTTGGCCTCGGAAAAAGATCCTTGAACGACTGGTAAACCCAAATACTTTCCATTTCATATAGGAGTAATTATCATACTCTGGCAAAGTTTCTTGCTGCATGAGGAACAGTCCCACTTTTTTTTCAAACACGGGTATTCCCTTCGGATTTTCACCAACCATACACAGTCATCTTTTCATTTGCTTTCGTTTTCAATTTTCACATATATCGAGATCAGATCGAGTTGAATTATCTGTCAAACCAAACACAAATACGAAGAGAATATCCACAATTTTTCTCAACTGACATTCAGTATTGAACACCATAAGTTAGATTTTCAATATACTCGAATATTCATAGATCTTATTAGGGAAGCAGGTATTTTTTTGCAGTATCTGTTGTTATCTACCAATCAGATACCAGAAACTGAAATCCACTTGCATATTAGTATATCGTGGAATTTCACCTTAACCTCATTGACGCCCCCGCAATATGGAGGGATCGATATGATGACATTTCGTAACTTTCCTATATATGAACGTTGGGCGTGACTCTGGAATTACGACAGATTACAAGGTTAGGTTTAATGATTTTGACAGTGAAAATGACTGATGACGAATGACTAGGAATTTGCAAATGACAGCGAGTGTTGGACTGATAGATGTCTTTAGCTGGAATGACTGATGACAGATGGTTTTAGTTGGAGAAAATGAGTGGTGACAGATGGCTTTAGTTGGGGAAAATGATGGATGTATGAGTAGTACTTTGCAGAATGGTTATGCTGACAAATGACTAGTGAAAAATGATAGCTGTGGCTTTGAAATTACGTCAGATTACAAGGTTAGGTTGTACTGACAAATGACTGGTGACATGACGCAGGCCTAAGACTTTACAAATGACGGATGGCAGGGAACTTGACTGACAAAGTGGCATAGAATGTTGGGTTAGGTGAAAATTACAGGTGTGACGTATGGGCGTGACTTGGCGAAATGTGCTTTTTTCCTCAAACGAGGGGGCCTCCGACCATTAGGACTCATTGTAATAGGTGATAGAATTATACTTGATAATTTCGGACCATGTCTTAGAAGACGCATTGTTTGGCGCCGCTAATTTTGAGGTTATAAGCGTTCATACCTTTTGTTGTGAGACTTTGACCCTCAGAGCCGACCAAGGCTTAGGGCTCCAAACCATAGTAATAGATGACAGGATTATACCGGCTGGTGAGGTTATTGCTCACTGAGCTGTGCTCGAGGAGCGTCGATGTATCATACCTACCTATACACACTTGATATTAATTGCCTCGCTAGCGCAGTGTTAGCGTCTATGTCTCTCATGCTGAGAGGCCCGGGTTCAATCCTCAACATCGGATGATTTTTTTTCAGGTTATTTACATGTTTAATTCATAGGTGGCGCTTAGTGTACTTGCGACTATGGCTCATATGTGGCGTTCGTGGGTGAAGTATGATTGATGACAGATGGCGTATGATGGATGACTGATGACAGATGGCGTATGATGGATGACTGTTGACAAATGATGACAGCTGTGACGTAAGGTTCTGATGTTTGTGTTCCGTGGTAGCGCATGACAGATGGCGACAGATGACGTGTGACGTAGATGTGTGACGTCAGATGTCACGTGATAATTTGGAGCGCTCTGATTGGTCGCCGGGACCAAAATCTGCAGAATGAACCTCCATAAGAAATTACATGGGATTTTGAGGCTGAACCGGTGCAGCCCCTTTACTAATAATTATTGCAAAAAATCCTATGTTACTACACTTTATGCAAAACTGCCTAGCGACGTGTATTTTTTGCACACAATGTGTTGGATCTCTTACTACACTCGTGGTTCAATCCTCATTCTTTATATAAATATATACCCACTTTCTCTGGACAAAACCAAATGCTATCGAGAAATATTTGATATGTATCATTAAATCTGGCAACACTCAAAAGTGGTCAAGAATCAAACCGCGCCCTGACTCTTCAGACTGTCAAAAACGATTTTATAGCGCTGCACCAAACAACATAAGAGAACTTTAATATCGTATACAGCTCAGATGAAAACAGAATCATTATATAGGGTTTCTAATTTGTATTCTACGATGTACGCCATATTAATCAAACGTTCGGCTGTTCAGAAACCGCCGCCATTGTGAAAAAATCCTATAGGAATGTGAAAAGGTGACATAAAAATAGATTTTTGAAAGAAATATAGAATTTTTTTCTGCTTTTACAACAGCCACAGTACATGTTTCGTTTTGAGTTGAAAATTCAATAAATAAAACATTATTTTTTATTTTTTATCATTTAATAATACCAATAAAATGTATGCTGAACTGGGGCGCTTTGATTTTTTGCCAATAATATACATATATATATATTGTCAGAAAAGTTAGCTGCGCAAATGAATTTGGCCCTTGCAGTAGCGATATAAGTTGTTAATATTTCCAATATGATCAACAACAGATACAATGATAACTCCATCACCCACCGCCATAATAATGCCTGATATTGAATACTTGTCATGATACAACGCAAAGGTTTACATATACATATCTAATAAAATATTCTTGTGACAATACTGTTCCAAATTCCAACAGTAGAAAACAAAATTATTGTATAAGCGATTCTGTCTGCATTACAAATTACTTATAAAATACTTTCATTGTAGTTCTATAGATGTTCGTTAAATACTCATAAAATGCAGACTCAGAGTACTGATATACAATAGTTTTATAACAGTTCCCAAGTAGTGATTCAAATGCATTGTATAAGTTATCTTGAAGACATCCTTATAGGACAGTTATATAATCATCTTATTGAATATCCTATAACGGTTGTGTAGCTTACTAAAGGATTGTCCTAAAAGAACTGAACTGTTGTATAAAGTGGGGCCCTTTTTGGTTGTAAAGACATTGTATAGTGGTTTATAACCACATTATAAGATTTCCACGTTTCTATAAGATATGCTGTATAGCTGTTCTTACAGCTTTTATGAAATTAATTTTGCTAGTTGAGTGACCATCAAAAGTCGGTGGTTTCACGGAAATTCCTGACGTGGCAACACTGTCTCGGCGATCTCGGTTCTTGAGAAGAGCTATCTGTTTTTCTAGACCTCTCATTTCATTTCTCATCTCCTCTCGCACTATATCCACTTTATCATTGACCACATCGATTTTCTTAACGTTTTCCTTCAGTTCTCCTTTTAGATTTGCTTTTAGTTCTCATTTCAGTTCTTCCATTTGTACTTTTGTTTTATATAAAACATGCTCGAATAACTTGTCTTGATCTTCTCGAACGTTCTGGAAGTCTGCTTTCCATTGTTTTTCTATCAGAACTAATTCATTCTTTTGTTCTTCTCTCACCTTCTTCTGTTCTTCTAGAATTTTCTGGATTACTTCTTCTCGTTCTATTTTTTCACGTTCTCGTTCTTTCCTCTGTTCTTCGAGAATTTTCTGGAATGTTTCTTCCCGTTCTTTCTTTTCGTCTTCTCGTTCTTTCTTTTCATTTTCGAGAATTTTCTGGAGCGTTTCTTTCCGTTCTTTCTTTTCATTTTCTCGTTCCAATTGTCGTTCTTTTTTTTTCATTTTCTCGTTCTAATTGTCGTTCTTTCTTTTCATTTTCTCGTTCTAATTGTCGTTCTTTCTTTTCTTCCTGTCGTCGCTTTTCCTCTTCTTGTTTTTCCTCCTGCCGTCGTCTTTCATAATCCGCAAATTGGTTTTGGATTAATTTCAACATGTCCTCCATCGTATCGTAAGATGTACTTCTCGTATTCACCATAGATTGTTTTTATTACCAGCAAAACACCACTGTTACATTTCATCTCTTGGAAAATCCCACTTCTGACACCACTGTTACAATTTATCCCTTGGAAAATCTCAATTATTACACCACTGTTACGATATATCCTTGGGTTCATCAATTAAAACACCAAACAACACTAAACTTCTTTTATTATAACTCTCTATCACAATACAATACAACACAATCACTTAAATCGCTCTGATAACTTTCCAATGCTCGGCACTAAACTCTCTGTACAAAAAATTCTCCTTCCGCACAAAGCTCTGCTCCACTTAGATCTCAATAACTCTCGTCACTTAGCTCTGAATAAAACTGCCGAATCACTAACTTTCTGTAATACCAATTCTCTTGTGACTAACCAACTCTCCCTCCGCCGCGATATCGCGATCCTTATATATGTCTGCATACCTATCGAGAATCCTCCAGAGAAGCCCCGATGACGTGTCTCGAATTCTCCAGGCGGCAATCACAGTTCTTGGAAAATGACGTTCGCTACGACGCGATCCTTCGCCTTGCGTTTACGATATGGTCAGGGCCGGCACTAGGAGAGTGCTAGGTGAAATGTAACAATATGTATACCTAGGAGTAACATTTACCTCTTCTGGTCTTTTTCGTGAGATATCTACAAGAATTGATTCTTGGTACCCAAGAATGAAAATGTTTGACTGACTCCCTGGCTCTAAGCGTGTTATTCAACTCCATAACAGTTTGGAGTCTCAGGGATTTTGAAATTTCAGAACGGGTTCAACTCAATTTTCTGAAAAGAGTTCTTTCAGTTTCCAATTATACATCAGATGCGATTGTTCGTTTGGAAACAGGGAGAGTAAAAATTGCTTTAAATTTATTCAAGATGACTCTCAATTGGATTCTTGAAATTTTTTGAATGGAAAGTCATCGGTATCCTAAACTCTGTTTCCAACAACAACTTCGATTAATCAATGGTGCTGATCCCAAATATATTCAGTTACTGCAGGTAAAACAGTTTTTTGTAGATATGGGCAGTCTTGATTCATGGAGCAACCTAAGCAATATCAACATGAAATCTAGAAAACAACTGTTAACCAAATGTTACAAACACTTACATAATTTGGATATTTCTATCGCCTCCCGTTTCCAGTTTTTGTCTATATATAACTTATTTGATATTTCAAGTATTCCTAGTACTTACTTATTGTTGAAATAACCTATCCAGATTACTCGTTCTCTTGCTCAATTCCGCTTGGCAACTGAAATCACGATTGAATTAATTAATCTCTAGGAGGTCCCTCATTTGAATTCCCCAACTCCTTCCAAGGTTGTAAATCCGTTTGTTGTGATACCTCGTTAAACTTCTAAGGAAAGTGCTTGGCTTTCATACCGATTAGTTTGTGTTCTGAAATTTTACTGTCTATTTCCAGACTCGAATCTATCATAGCTTAGTTCTAGGTAAGGATCGCGCTGTTTTTCTTTATTCCATAAACATTCTCTGAACGCGTCCTCAAAATCCCTGAAAGAGACGAAAGAATCCTCTTCAAACGAGCCCCAGTCCGCGGCTATACCCTTCTAACATGCTAACCCAAAGCCCTTTTTGCATACCTCGGGAGCTCCCGCTTCACTCAAAGTTCTACTCAATTTACTGAAAAATGTCTCCGATTATGAATCACTACCGGACCTAAAAGATAGATCAATAAAAAACTCCCTATTCTTAACACCTGTCACGACTCCAGAAATATTGGGAATGATTGACAACCTTGAAACTAATGCCGCTTCAGGAATAGACAAAATATCAGCAAAAACCATCAAAATCATAAAAACGAATATTGTTGACATTTTAGTTCACCTGATAAATTCGATGTTCCAAAGTGGCGTTTTTCCAAATAGTTTGAAAGACGCGGGGACCCACATTTTGTCAATTATTACCGTCCAATATCTGTCATTAGTAATATTGCAAAATTGTATGAAAAAAGTATAGCCAGCAGGTTACAAAATCATGTCGATCACCATCAACTAGTCTCTCCCAAACAATTCGGTTTCAAAGCAGGAAGTTCCACTGAGGATTCACTACATTATTTCACAAATGAAATTCACCAGCACCTCAATCAAAATGATAAAGTTTTAGGCATTTTTTTGGATTTAGCTAAAGCTTTCGACAGCATTTCACACGATGAACTTTTGAAAAAACTTGAAAAATACGGGATAAGAGGTTTACCTCTATCATTAATCAGAAGTTATTTATCGAAGAGAAAATCTGTCCTTAAGGTAAAAAATAAGTTTAGCGAACCTTCGGAAATCAAATATGGTGTTCCTCAGGGAACAGTCCTCGGCCCTAAATTATTCCTTCTATATATCAATGAAATTTTTAATATGGAGGTAGGTGGAGATATCATCTCATATGCGGACGATACGGTTGGCAAGAAGTAACGAAAAAGGCGGAAAAAGGTTAATACCAAGTCAAATGTTGGATGGACTGTAATCTCCTGGGCTTAAACGAGAGCAAGACCAAATTAATAACTTTCACGAACAGCCCTAAAGTACAACCCAATCTGAAATCAATTAAATTTCATGAGAGATGTGATCTGACCAACTGTGATTGTAAAAAGACAATTCAAAACACTTCAGAAATCAAATATCTGGGAATTATCATCAATGAAACGCTCAGATGGGACAAACATTCAGTATATTTGAATGGCAAATTCAAAAAACTGGTATTTGCATTTTATAAACTCAGGGATATTCTTCCAGAAAAATTTTTGAAAGTAGCCTATAAATCCTTAGTAGAATCTGTAATGTCCTATGGAATAATAGTATGGGGAGCTGCGTATACTAATCAGAAAAATTGTTTGAAAGTCACACAGAAATGGATTTTGAAGGTGATATTTAGAAAAAGATTTTCCACGGAACAGCTCTTTATAGAAAGTAAAATGCTCGACTTAACACATCTGTATATTTTTCATATTGCAAAATTCATGTACAAAAATAGAATGCAACACCAAGAAATTTCCCACAATCACAGTACAAGACAGAGAGGTCTCAAAAATTTAAATATTCCCCGTCCCAATTCTACCCTCTATAAGAAGTCGATAGCATTCAATGGCCCTAAAATTTATAATTATATCCCAGAGTTCATCAAAAATATTCATAGTTACATACTGTTCTGCAAAAATGTACTGTCCTACATTTTCACGAACACCAGAGCTCTTGAGGTACTCATGCAATGAATGTCACTATTTATTATAATCTGCTATTTTGTCAGTTCTTCAATTTTTTATGCTGTTGGTTTAGTCTCTTAGCTTATTATCATATTATCATATCTATTATATTAATTAGTCTTATAATAATTATCTACCAAATGTTCAACAATTATTAGATGAATAGTACTATTAAGGCACAAAACGATCTCATTCTGAGATCAGGTGCACTCAATTTGTGAAAAAAATATAGTTCATAATACCAATGTAATGTAATTTACGTCAATACGTCAATACGTCAATGTGTTTTAGAATTCGGATAGAAATATAAATTACTACTTCCCAGATCCCTCCAGTTTGTTAAATATAAACAATCATTGGCTGGAGTTGGATCATTATTTTCTTGTAAAAGACAAAGGGTTGGATGCCTCCCCTTTAACTTTTGTTCGCTTATCTACGTCTTCGACATTTCTCGCAAAACTATTCACTGTTCTTTGAAGCCCCATGAAACCCAATGTTAAATTTTCTAGAAGGTCTTCGAGGTCTAATCTCTCTTCAAGATCACTATTTCTATTCATCTTTTTTTTACTTGAACTCATTTTCAATATAACTTAAAGATAAAATTTTCAGACATCACCATTTGGATAAAGATAATCATGTGAAAATAATGGCAATAGCTCGCACATAAACTGTGTAAAAGTATATTGAAAAATTACTTTCCTGCATCTATGGCTCAAAGAACATGGAATTACAAAATGAATGGAACAATTTCCTACTCAGTTCAAAAATCGAATTCAGGTAACTGAAACCCAATAGATGTATATAGGTACGTGTGTTCGATGTCCGAATCGGGTACGAAAATGTTAATAACATGATTTTGTTTTGAGAGTCTGCTGACTTCGAGCACCAAATTCTATCTAGCCTAATCATTGGTTGAAAAATTACATTTGTCAAATTCAACCAATCAACTGAAGCCAGATTTTGGAGCTCTGGAGCAATACACTCTGAAAGCGAAAGCAACTGCCAGCATCATGTAGTCAGGAGAACTGTTAATAGATGAGAAGAAGAATAGTTCTAGACTTAAACATAACCATTTCCTGGTCAGCGTTCACTTTCAGTTCGAGCAGAGAAACCATTCACCTATGGTAATTGATGATTGGATGTGTGAACACTATAGGCATTGATAACATATCGGAATCATACAGTGAATAAGCTTGGCGTAGGTATATTGCAGTGAACATAGGAGAAATATTAGTGGCAATTCGCAATACTACTGGGAACACAAAGCAGACCCGACGATTCTGATTGGTTGGCTGAGTGGCGGCCCATTCGAAATCATTACTTATTCTTCTTCTTCTTTACTTATTCAATATTTGTTTTTTAATTAAGAGAAATCTTCAAATTGATAAGAATCAGTTATACCTCAGAACGATTGAAAATTAGTCACTTCACCAATGTATGATTGAGTTTCATCTGAATTCGATAATGTGTAACAAGCCCATTGGTGTGTCATCATTCCATTCTGTTGGTGAGATATGACAAAAACATTTGATGTTCTGATGACTGTAAACAAACAGAATAAATAGGCGATTATACAAAACAATTTCGAATACCTTCGACATGTTACATAAAATGGATAGTCTATGATTCTCAATATGGTTGAGGTGAATTGGTTTTTGACTAAGCAAAGGTTAGAAATTTCCGTTAAAAGGCACGCCAACACACCTGCACAATCTGCACATTCCTTGATAATGGAAGGTGGAATAGTATCAGGCCCCGATGTGAATTAATCTTTCAGTTCATCAATTGCTCTCAATACCTGCTGCTAAAAGTTGGAACAAACATGTTAAACTGGGAAATTCTGGAAAGCAATTAGCAATAACACAAATATAACTTCTACCACAGTAAACACTGAGTAAGATGAATGTTTTTATCAGCGTCAGAAGAGTCTCGCGGTATATTGACCAGTCGAACTCGAGTACATGTATTGAATGTTTTGTACTAACCATCGGAACTTGATGTAGATAAATAGTTGATGGATTATTTTGTCCACAAATGATACAACATCGTTTGATTTCCATTATGAAACACTATTCAAAACAGCACTTCAATTAAATACTGAACATAACGGAAAATGATTAACGACTAATATTCAAAACAAACCGCGAATTCATTACTAAACAAACGGAAAAAAACTAATAATTGAAAGCAACGGTAGATAAACGACAAATAACTAAGAAAACTGGGGTAGACAGTTGAACTGGAAATGACAAATAGTTCGTTAAAAAGAACATTAAAATTATGGAAAACTTCGAGCACAATTCGAATAAAATGAAGTGCAAATGTCAACAGATGACAGAATCGATTCTTGCACCATCCACTGGAAATCGCAGTAATTTTTTTGGGTATAATTGATCGTGTCTAGAGTTTTTGACGGCACAATATCCAATCGGAAATCGCACCAGGAATATATGACCTACACATTTTAATAATAAAAGATGGAAGAGTATCAGGCCCTGATGTAAATGAATCTTTCAGTTTATTAATTGCCAAAATAGTTGAGGCTTTCGCGGCCGAGGTTTTCAGTATCACTACTTTTATTCGGGTTTGAAGGCCGTCGTTTTTTGGAATTTCTTCCTGACGTTTCGCTGGCTCGAGAAGCTAGCTTCTTCAGAGGTTCATTCATCTTGGAATTCACTCCGATGACTGGAGATTGTTTCTTCGCAAGTTGTATTTATGCCGATTCAGGTAGTTTGAATCCGAATGGAATAATTAGCACCGCAAACTACCTGAATCGGCATAAATACAACTTGCGAAGAAACAATCTCCAGTCATCGGAGTGAATTCCAAGATGAATGAACCTCTGAAGAAGCTAGCCACTCGAGCCAGCGAAACGTCAGGAAGAAATTCCAAAAAACGACGGCCTTCAAACCCGAATAAAAGTAGTGATACTTATTAATTGCTGTCAATTCCTCGAAAAGCTCTTCAATGGGATATATATATATATATATATATATAATATATATAAATGATACACCGTTTGGGGATGCAGTCAGGATCAGATAGCCACAATTGAAAGTGTTCTCTTGTTCTCTTTGGTAGGTCTGAGCTTTCAGAATACTTTATTCCGAAGACATCTTTACTTTATTATCAAAGACATCTAAAAAGTTTTTTTCATAGTGAAACTCCTCTATATATATATATATATATATATATAGATGATAAGTATTCTCGACCGATATATATATATACATATATATATAAACATATATATATATATATATATATATATATATATAGGGTCTGCAGCGTTGTGAAAGAAGACTCTTCAAAAATTTTCCAAGCTTTCGGAATCTTTATATTCCATCATCAGGAAGACTACAATATAAAATGTCATATAAAATGCAAAATTCAAAAAATATAAGTACTTACATCTTTGTTGAGGATGTTTACATATATGTTGTATTTGGGAAATAAATTTCTCAATTATCGTTTCGAATGAAACAGGAAGTATAATTTCAGTTTCATAGAACCACAACTGATCGAAAAAACAGATTGTGTACATACATTCATGGAAACATAATTCATTTTTTATTTCAAAATTTGAAATTTCAATTTGGCAAGTTTTGATGTTTAGAAAGAAACTATTCATATGACATTTGACATTATTACTATGTGGTAAAATTCTAAACAACGAATCGAACGGGAACCGCTGAGTCGGTCTCATCCATTCCTTAAGATTCTCAAGGAATAAGATGCCCCGACTCAAAAATCCCACCCGAATTGTGAAAGAATTTTGGTTAGTTTCATAACATTGTTTGGTTATTCTGTTCATTTGATTTTATGTCAAGTGAAAGCAAAAAGGAATATATTTCGCTTTGGTTATAAAAATAAATAAAAAAAACGGATATTAAACATTCATATTTCATCAGATCTGTATCTGGAGCACGTTTTCTAAATTTTCCTCAACCCCCCTCTCTCATCTTGACAAAGTGAAGACTATGTGTTCAAGATTCGTTCTATCCAGTCCAATTCATTTTATGAAATTTCCTGTACTTTTCAATGAAGTTAGCTTTCTCAAAATTATAAGCTATCTGTTAGGGTTGATTTCGACTGTAGGTTCTTCAATTCAAATATCTGATATATTCATTATTAGCGCACGATGATGACTATCCTAATGAAGAGGTGCACTTTCTCCCTCACTTTCTGGAGGTCGGTGCGTTGAGGGTCGTATTAGTGATACCTAATGAAACTCACACTCTGACCGAACATATCTAATTACTATTTATACCAATAAAAAAATCTTGACTATAATTAATTACTTCTCAATACTTGATCAAGGGTTGGCGTCTGTGCGACCTTTTTTTGACCGATTAACTGCCTGTCATCATCCGTTCCCAACGTCACTATCCCTCAGTACAGGGATGCACTCGCAGGTTCAGAACCACCACGCTCATTCAATAAAGACGAATTATCTCGTGTTACACCGCAACTGAATTGAGATAATACTAAATCAAGTAGTCGACCAAAAATTTTTTTCAACATTAGATACGAAAAACTGAGTAGGTACGCCAAAAATATCGGTTTCTACGAAATATGTTGCATTGAAGTCTTCTACCAAAAGAAGTTTCCTTTGTTCAGGTAGTCAAGTTGTTGTAGAATTTTCATGAATGATTGAAGTTGCAACGAACTCAGTTTATCCGGAATCCGAAAAACTGATATGAATATGTTTTTATAACTTATCTGACATATAACAACCAAAAATTCAATTGAGAGAAACTGAATATCAAACATTGTTGTGTCCATCACCTCAACTTTTATATATTCCTTGAGCGCGAGTAATATACCACCACCTGTAATGTTTTGACCTTCTTGAAATTTAAGATCTTTTCTAAACACTGCTTAAGAATATGGAAATAATTCAGAGTTCTTGTGTAACCAGGTTTCGGATAAGGCAATAACGATGTAATCACAATCAGTAACTGAAGCATTGAGCATTGTGCATTTTTTATTCAATCCACGGACGTTTCGATGATATCACGAAAGCTGATGACTAGAGTGACTGAAAGTTCGAGACATACTCAGTTTGACGACTTGACGATCTTGCGAACCCCATTTATGTATTTGATTCCCAAGCCTCGTTCCCCCATCTTTTTCTTTCTGCTTTAATTCTTCTTGTAGTTTTTTGTAGTCTATTGGACGGGCAGCATGATCGAAGGAAAAAGCGGCCTGACCGTATGGGATGTGCTTCAAATTAGAAGCTTTTCCGATCCAGTTCGAAACTTGATTCTCACTGGTAGATACCAACAGAGAGGGTTGAGATAACAGGAATAGGTTAGGTAACTATGAAAGACGCAATCAATCACAGAATAATACGGTTGCTGATTATATGTATGATGCACTGACTGCTTCTAGATTACTTCAAACGTAAGATTCACTGAACAATAGTTTTCCTGTATAAATTCAGTAGTAAACAATTCTCTACGAGTACGACGTTGCCATTGTCATGCCGGACTTTTTTTTATGAAGATTCACACGAAAGGAAAGCCCTGTAATGTTCAAAGAACACCGTGTGAATCAAGGGACAGGAGATATGAATTAACATTCACTTTGAAATGAATGCAGCATAGATCTTGTCCAGCCGCGTGCAGAGGGCCGTTAATCTCGGTTCATTGCGTCTACTCAAGAGTTACCATTATCAGAACCAAACAGAAGCATCCGAGAGATAAATGCTTTTTCTCTCTGGTGTCGGCTTCGGACCTGCTGTGCTCACCACCTTGCTGGCCCCCCAACTCTGATTCCAAATACTAGAGGTAGGGCCCCCACAACCGAACCCATTCATATGAGGGTCAAGAGCAAGAAGGAAGGGATCGAACTGATGAACAGCCTCATGACAACTCTGACAATGAAAATGAGCAACATTCTGAGAGGACCAACGAATTTAGAAACGACCTAACGCGGTGCAACGAGATAAGAGATTCCACCCGAAAAAGATACATGGCGAGAGTGCATGTTCTGTAGTGAGTGGCACACGATTTATCTACCCAACATCGTAGCTGTGGCTTTTTGCGTGCTTCTCTCAGACCGGCAGAGGGTAGATTAAAATTTACATTTCTTCGAAAATATACCTCAAACAAGGCTGGACTTAACGACTAGGCATGACGCCTTACACACATGAACAAGGTTCCAACCAAGAGCAACTTTCAAATGCGCTCACTTTCTTATACCGGGTGTTTCACAGTGGATGGAACATTAGAAGTATCTGGAGAACAGAAAGACAGATCATTTCGAAAATTTGTGGGCGTGGATAATCAAACTTGCTCTATCCGTCTAAAATATTTTCATCAATACAGTGTTGCCGCTTGTATCAGAAAGTAGTAGCTACTTTGTTATTTCAAATGGAACACCTCGTATATTAAATCATTTTTGGAAAATTTCTCTTCAATCTAATGAATTTTCTCAAATTCATTCGAGGTAAATCAGCATACTTTTCATTAAACTCTCTGCATGTTCTACTGATATTCTTGTTACATTGACCATAAATGATGAATAAATCCATCAAAACCACATTCGAGTGATTATTTTCTGCCATAGTACTTTCACACCCATGCAACTTGAATACAGGATGACAATGAAGGAATAACATGTTAGTTCTCTGTCAGAATGAAGTTCATAGCCTACTATCTAAATCACTATCCAATATTTATTTTATTGAAGACGAATTCATAACATAAGTGATCATAACTAACAAACTGTACGAGATAGGTATAGGAAAAGTACTCAATTAAATTGAAAAATGTTACAGCTTTTCAAATAAGTAATAATATACAAGGTGTTTCATTTAAAAAAACGGAGTTTCAGTCATTTTCATGAGTCCCCGGAAGGAACTCACTTCTGAGCCTCCCTGTATGCTGAAACTGAGATCCAGTTCATCGACAGAATACTTAATGGTCTTATGCAGCTATAACCCAAATTGCAATATTTTGTAAATTTGCATTGGGAAAAAATTGATATTTTTCAATGGTCAGGTTTTACACAAAAATTGGACAAAATAATTTTTATCTCGGAAATCGTCACAGATAGGTATAGGGAATTATGTGGGAAAGTTGTGAGGAATCTTATAAGGATTCCAAAAATGATTTAATATACGAGGTGTTCCATTTGAAATAACAAAGTAGCTACTACTTTCTGATACAAGCGGCAACACTGTATTGATGAGAATATTTTAGACGGATAGAGCAAGTTTGATTATTCACGCCCACAAATTTTCGAAATGATCTGTCTTTCTGTTCTCCAGATACTTCTAATGTTCCATCCACTGTGAAACACCCGGTATAAGAAAAGTTAACTACACAAATAGTGAGCACACTTGAAGACTAGAAAAAAACCATATCATCCAAAGGAACAATTCTTACAGGGCAGTCTCATCTTACCTTCACAATGGGTTTATCGACTGATGCCTGTCACAAAAAACTCCTCTCCTGTCTGATAACACGAAGGGCGTCGAATTATACCCGAAAGGTGTCAGTACAGAAAAAGTAAGCTCCTGTCAGCCAAGGAGTATCTGTTTTCTGAGAGGTGTCAGTCCATCAATCTGCTGTGCAGGTCGGTTGTGATTGGCAAGATTCTCTCTATCGCCCTGGGTATTGTCAAGTAGAGACTGAAAAACAATATCGAAATCGATTTTGAAAAATTTTTCCAACTATATTCGAAGATTTGCGCAATGGATGCATCAATTTGCTCCTGATATTTTTCAACCCTTTATGAATTTGATATGTATGACTGTTTTTTGCATTCTGTGTCATCGGTGCTCACCTGAAAGTAAGTTAGAAAATATTCAAATTTCAGCCAATCGGAAAAAGTTTTCCATAATGAAAAACATCAGTCAAACTCATGAAGAGTAAGGTTATCTACACGTCCAGTGTAATCTCACTTTTTCTGAGTTCAACTTGTATATTTCTTTCGAATATTGTTCTGGGCGGAAGCGTTCTGCTATGGTTTCAATATATATATATTGTACAATGATGCGTGCACAGAGCTTCACATTTTTACTTGTTCGATACATGCCTGAAATAAGCATTCATGGGGATTTGAAAAACCTAGTGTGGGTACTTTACGACCTGATTAAGAGTCCGTTAAAATAATCGGTGCTGAGAATAGACACTACATCATGTCATTTGCTAGGGTGAAAGCACAGCCTAAGCATCGATTATTTTAACGGACTGTTAATCTGGTCGTAAAGTACCTGCTCCTAATGATATACTGGGTTTGCTATCCAGACAAAAGGCACACGAGTCATTACTCTTTTATGTATCACCTTCTACAGTGGTATTTTATTCATTATCACGAATCAAATTCACATGTCCGAGAATTCCTTCAAAATTATTTCGATTTCAAATTATGAATTTAATGCGTTACATTCGAAATACGCTATCACAAGGAATGGTTGGAGTAAGGCATATATCTACGTAGTTCACACATCAAATTCAGAGTTGATATGAAAATTTTTCGGATGCCTTCAACCGTGATCAAATTCAAAGCAGGCGTTCAGTTAATAGCTTTATCATCGAACCCATTGCTTTTTAAAGAGTTCACCAGTCGAATCATCAGTTTAACTAATATAACCAATAATTTATGAAGCAGGATTCCTTTTCTACCATGGTCAATATTGCCCATTGGTGCCGTTGGCTAAGCAGTAATCATTCCTGGGTCATCATACTTTGATAATTGCTCTGTTGTCGGAAGAGATTCTTACATAACAAACTTCAGCGCAAAATTATTTTGGAATTTTCTACAAGGCTACGTCTTCGAATGACGTCAATCATCTCGGCCTTCACCTCCGTATCTTTTCTATCATCTGTTCTTCAATGATCTATGCATGAATATAATCATTCATAGTTCCACGAAAAAATTCAGCGACCTACAAATTAAATAAAAAAACAATGTATTCATATGATGATTATCAAGTTTAATGTACTTCTTTGGAACTGAAATTAATTATCTACGGTTCGTCATTGCCAAATAGTGGAATATATAAAAATGCTATTAGGTTCTTACATCTTCTTGTAATTTCATTCAATGAGAAGTACACAACGAGCTCGAATAGTGGAATCATCATGAGTAGTTTATTCTCTTTCTTGTTGTTGGGTATTTTGGCTGTTGTGTTGGCTGATAGAAAGATGTACACCACCAAATACGATAATGTGGATTTAGATGCAATCCTGAAAAACGAGAGAATATTGAAGAATTACGTGGACTGTTGTTTGGGAAAGGCAAAATGTACTGCTGACGGGGCAGAACTGAAAAGTGAGTTAGCCATTGTTTACAATACAATAACCAATTGATATCACAAAGATATTATTCGGCGATTATGATTTCTGAATTTTAAGAATCTCAAATCTCGCATATCATTTACTTCAATAGAATAAAATCGAAAATCAGGAGAATCATAGATATATTATGACAAATTGAATTGTCTAGCTCTGAAAATATATACTTACCTATCAGCATCGGAGATGTTTAGTTCATTGCATTCCTTATCCTCGCACAAGCTACGAATCACGAATGAAGAGATCGAAAGTATGTCAATTTTAATAATCACAAAAAATGAGTTCTTGTAGTACTGGAGTATACCGTCACCATAGTGATAAGGATCTGAATAATGGCCCTAATGTCCCTTTCTTCAGCAAACACTGCTGTGTGGTTTTCTTCAGGAGAGCAGAGTTACAGTTTCGTTTATCAAATTAATTTTGGATAAAACAGCAGTACTCACGTATTCGTAGAATATAAGTAACAATTGAAAACATCTACGCTATTATATTTTCGAAAATAGCTGTCATCCAGAGAACAGAAAAGTGGTACATTTCACCACTTTATTGCAACAAAATAAATTGAACACATCATGTTGGCCTAATTCATCAGTAAAACTCAATTATATTTTCACTTTCAGCAATAAAGATTCTAATAATCCCTTCTTTGAGTTTCTTGATATTCTGTTGGAGTTAATAAATATGATTATTACATAGAGAGTTCGAAAAGTTCAGGGAGAAATCACAATAGTTATTTGATTTACTGGGGATGCAAATTGCTTTTTTGCGTTCCGAGAGAGTTTATTTATCGCCGAGGCCGAGGCAAGATGGTCTCGAGGTCGTGAAAACATTTCGCGGCCATAGTATACACAATATTCTTCGTGCAACCGTGAACATTATATGATTCCAATTAACATTATATCGTTTTGAAATTATAGCGTTTCAACAAGAATAAAGAAAATTAAACTGATGGCTTTGAAATCACAAGGTTTCTATGGTAATGAAATATTCAGCAAAACAAACCGATAGTTCAAAATATATTTCAATTGTCATATTTCAGAAATCTCGAATGTTGCGGTGACGTTCAGTTTGTCGACAGCCACTCAGGGCAACGGCAGTAAAAAATTTTGCCGGCCGTCACCGTGGAAAACGGCCGCAAAATATTATTTTGTGGCCTCTGATGCAGCTGCAAAATGCTTGTTTTGCGTCCAGTTGCATTAAATTATTCGGTTGAGAACGCAATTATTCTTCTGTAACAAAAGGCATTATATTTGAGATAACGATGCAATATGCAACAAAACACCATTTGAGTACAGTTCAATAGTTATAAGATTAAAACATTTTCTGGTGTTCCAATTTACACTCTGTCAGGAAGCACACACGAGATTTCTCACCTGTTCAGATTGATATAGTCGATTTTCATTTATGGCAATGTTGGTAATCGTCTGAACTTTTTGATCGGTATACAAAAACATTAAATTGTCGATATATCACCAGCCTTCAGGCCATTTTTCATCATATTTTCAAATTCCTTGATAGCTTATTCTATAAGAATCTCAAGTTTTTTCAACAATTTTTCTTCGGGCTGGCATCAAAATGATGGTCTTTGTGAATCCAAAACCCTTGTTCAAGTGTAGTTGATATACTGGGAGCCTAGAAGAGTAGAGTTTTCATATGTGAACATATGGTGAGCCAAATACCACCTTGTGACTTCCATATACAAAGCTATTTCATCTTGGAGGTACAATGATAAGGTGTCATCGTGGTTATAATCGAACCATCTAGGAATTGTACGGTGCATAAATGATACACTAGTATTCTTAATTGGATCATAGTATGAGTCATCATAAAAACAAATTTCAAAATTCCAATTCAAATTGACTATATTCGAGTACAGTATTTTCAATGTAAATACAATCTTCGTTTTGTTTTCAGGTCATATCAAGGATGCCTTAGACACCGGATGTGAGAAATGTAGTGACAAACAGAGAAAGGCAATGAGAAAGGTTGGAAAAAAAATATACAAAGATAAACCTGAATGGTGGAAGGAACTCTGCGATCATTTCGACCCCGACAAAAAATATAGGCAAAAATATCAAAAGTTCATCGACGAAGCTTTAGCAGAAAAAGATGAATGAATGATGATTACGTTTTTGATGATGATGGATGACTGTTGATGATTACTGTTTAATGTTTTCAGTTATTCAGTGATAGTGATATTTTAGTTATAAACCAAATACACCTTTTCAATATTTCGATTTCCTCATCATTTACCTTCAATTAATAGTCCTCAGAACTTTCGCAGAGTAACTACGTAGATTATAAAGTATTCATTGATGATAATAATGAAAATGATAGTAATAATAATTATGACGTAACATTGACTCCGTTGTGAATAATGAAAGAATTTTTTGGAACTCTTCATTCCATACCCTCAGGCAAATACGAGCCAATAAGCCTGATATAGTCCTCTTCGACCATCGAAGTTGTCTCCGAACTCCATCCGTGGTTGTCGGTTGACGCAGTATTTCGGGCTCAGGTTGTTAAAGCCTTCTACAGAAGGGAAAAGCACTCGATGAAATGTTTCTTTATATTCCAAACGTAGCGAACCTACGAAAACATTGGTGTGATATATCGTGTTAATATTGTTGTGAGGACCATTATGATGTAGGTGTGCTACATTTATGTGCAGCTCAGTGAGTTGGTCAGAGCTAAATTTTGTATTTGCTAGTCAGCAGTAGAACATTCGAATGGAAACCAACCAATCTGATATCGATTTATAATATACGCCAACTCACTTAATATTCAACCGTTCTTCACAGAAAGTAAATAAACGTATCATACTTCTATTATTATTATTATGTATTTATTGTCATGATATAAACGTGCAATAGGAAGTTTACTGCAATATCCGTGACAAATAATGTATAAGTTTTGGTCAGAGCTAAATTTTGTATTAGCTTGTCAGCAGCTGAACATTCGAATGGAAACCAACCAATCTGATATCGATTTATAATATACGCCAACTCACTTTATATTCAACCGTTCTTCACAGAAAGTAAATGAACGTATCATACTTCTATTATTATTATGTACTTATTGTCATGATATAAACGTGCAATAGGAAGTTTACTGCAATATCCGTGACAAATAATGTATAAGTTTTGGTCAGAGCTAAATTTTGTATTAGCTTGTCAGCAGCTGAACATTCGAATGGAAACCAACCAATCTGATATCGATTTATAATATACGCCAACTCACTTTATATTCAACCGTTCTTCACAGAAAGTAAATGAACGTATCATACTTCTATTATTATTATGTATTTATTGTCATGATATAAACGTGCAATAGGAAGTTTACTGCAATATCCGTGACAAATAATGTATAAGTTTTGGTCAGAGCTAAATTTTGTATTAGCTTGTCAGCAGCTGAACATTCGAATGGAAACCAACCGATCTGATATCGATTTATAATATACGCCAACTCACTTAATATTCAACCGTTCTTCACAGAAAGTAAATAAACGTATCATACTTCTATTATTATTATTATGTATTTATTGTCATGATATAAACGTGCAATAGGAAGTTTACTGCAATATCCGTGACAAATAATGTATAAGTTTTGGTCAGAGCTAAATTTTGTATTAGCTTGTCAGCAGCTGAACATTCGAATGGAAACCAACCGATCTGATATCGATTTATAATATACGCCAACTCACTTAATATTCAACCGTTCTTCACAGAAAGTAAATAAACGTATCATACTTCTATTATTATTATTATGTATTTATTGTCATGATATAAACTTGCAATAGGAAGTTTACTGCAATATCCGTGACAAATAATGTATAAGTTTTGGTCAGAGCTAAATTTTGTATTAGCTTGTCAGCAGCTGAACATTCGAATGGAAACCAACCGATCTGATATCGATTTATAATATACGCCAACTCACTTTATATTCAACCGTTCTTCACAGAAAGTAAATGAACGTATCATACTTCTATTATTATTATGTATTTATTGTCATGATGTAAACGTGCAGTAGGAATTTTACTGCAATATCAGTGACAATCAATGTATAAGTTTTGTTTTGGACTAAATACATTTGCTGAATGCGCCGTACGGAAGCAAATGCCAAGAAATCATAGAGAGAGACTAAATACATGTTAGGTAGTAGAATATAACATTTCACTTCTTTGATCTCTTCTCACGTGAAAACAATATTTCTCAATAATGAAAATGATTCCTGATTATAATTTGACGATAATCGAGATTTGAGAAGAAATATTCGAGATGAATTTAAATTTCATGCATATTCTATTGTATGAGAGAGCTTGGGAAATAGTGATGCATGACCCCGACCATTATATAGATGATTTTTCTCTTTTTTTCCTCAAGACAATACAAAAGAATATAAAGTTTTATATAGTCTTGGAGAAGAAAAAGACAGAAATAATTTCCTCGAAATCTATAATCAATGAATTGAAAATAAATAAAAAAGAATCATCCTTGGACGGTGTAAATTTGGTTATTTTCGTATACACGCCCATTTGTCCGAAAAATGCATTTTAAGGTCCTTATTGATCGAATTCCGGATATCCTATGGTCATGAAAGAGACATACAATGAATGTTCCTCCTCCATAAAATTCCTGATATTCCATCAAACACATGAGAAAGACTTCAATCGAATATCCTCTGGCAACCATATGATGAGCATCAACTAAATATCCTGCCACTACTTCATTAGCTTTGGTACCAAAAGATTTCTTGTAATGTAGTTATTGAAATTAGCAAGACATGTTTGTTAACCCTGTATACTATTTTGATCTTATCACTGAGATATAATGATATTCAGTTATTGATTTAACAGAAATTGTTTTGTGCCAGAAATAAAATCGTATTTTGAGTTCACAGCGTTATTTCAGAAGGTTATGGGTCCGGGATTCCAGCTGCATTAAATTGAGTGTGTCATAGAAAGTACCTATTCGAATATATGAATGTTACAAGAATCGAAATCCTGGAAAGGATTATTTCGACACATGGAAGCTCCAAGTTGAAGCCCTGATGATTAAGAACGGCACCTGGGGATACGTTAATGGAAAAATAAGAGAACCCGAAACAGCCGAAACTGAAGCTGAGTGAGCTTCAAGGAGAGTGGACAAATTCAGATCGAAAAGCAAAATCTGATCTGATTCTGGCCATATGTCCGTCAGAACTGGAACAAATTAAGGGGTGCACAACTTCCCGATCAATTTGGTTGAAACTTCAAGACATCTGCGAATCCAAAGCACCTGCGCGTAAATCAACTTTGTTGAAGCAGTTAACTTTGCAGAAAATGGAGGAAGATGACTATGTTCATGCCCATTTGTCCAAATTTTTTGATGCGGTGGATAAACTGTTGGAGATTGAAAACAATGATGATCTATAAGCAATTATGCTATTATACAGCTTGGCAAGTAGTTATGAAAACTTTCGATGTGCCATTTAATCTCGTGACTAGTTGCCGAATCCAGAAGCCTCTAGGATAAAAATCCTCGAAGAAAGTGATGCCAGGAATTGTAAGACCAACCAAGTATTCCCGAATGCGTTCATCACCGGAAAGAAAAACTATCATGAAAAATGGGAGAGTTCACAATCCAAAAGACCAGTTTACGTTAAACGAAATCAAAAAAAGAATCCCGAAGCTGAAGAGTATCGTTTCAAATGTCATTGTTATCATAAATTCGGACAAAAAGCGATAGATTGCTATTCTCGTAGCCATCAGAAACATAAAGACGGAATTGTTACCGAAGAAGCCAGTTTCATGATAAGAGATGCATCGGAAACGCAGACAACAATGAAAGTAGCTGAAAATTCATCTGAAAATGAATGGTTGGCCAGCGGTTGTACCTCTCACATGTGCAGTGACCTTGGTAATGGTAATGGGTGGGGGACGCGAGCGTCAACGACTAGGCCCCAGTGGACCTTTTTCGCAGACCCTGGTGTGTATATGTGTGTTGTGATCAGGCTTGTTACTAACTCCCTACTCGGGCATTCTCGGACCCGTCAACCATGAAACGTGGTAGAAGTCAGTGCAGTGACCTTAATAAATTCGAGAATATCCGCAACACCGATGCACAGTCATTGAATTCGGCTGATAACACTTCAACAAAAATTAAAGGAATAGGAACAGTCACAGTAAAAGTCGACTCGAAAATTTTGCCTTCAGAAGATACTCTGTATATTCCAGATTCATCCACAAATTCGATGTCGGTTGGAAAAATCACAGATGAGGGATACCACATTTCTCTCCGAAAACACGAAGCAACAATCCGGAAGAATCTATAGTCTGAAAATGTATCAGAATATTACAATATCGAATTTTTCAATCATTTAGAAAGATACGGAATGAAAAGAAGATTGTCAACACCCTACACTCTTAAACTGAGAGGGAAAATCGAACATTAGTGAAAATGGGTGGATGTATGATGATTGCGGCTAATCTTCCCGCATATTTTTGGGCAGAAGCCATTGCAACAGCAAATCATATAATGTGGACCGAGAAATCATCGGTTGCAAATTAGTCTTGGCCAAAAAGTTCAAAAAAGATGGATCTATCGAGAGAAGAAAAGCTTGCTTGGTGGTCAAAGGTTTCAGCTAATAACCCAGAATGGACTTCCATTCAACCTTTGCGCCAGTAGCCCATTTGTGCTCCATCAGAACCCTCATTGCAATAGCAGTTCAGATGAATATGAAGATTCACCAACTAGATGTGACCCCTGCTTTCTTGTTTCTTTGTTCTCCTACACTGGTGACGATTATTCTTTGTGCATTCATATAGTCTTTCGTCCATTTCGCATAAATTGACCTATCTTCCTCCTTTAGATGTGGTGTGACCCCGTAGCTACATTGTAGTTTCCGGCACATTTGAGGATTATTCTTGAAGCATGTTCTTCCATTTCTAAATTCGAGTTAACAGCTTTGCCATTTCATGGAATTCATGAGATTTTTCCACAAAATATTTACTATACTATGGAATGGGGCGTTAAACTGGGCCCATAACCTGTTAAAAACCAGCAGAGTGAATTTTTTGGTTTTCAGTATATAATGAATATTTGGAAGTTCAGAAAACAAATTTTATATTTATTACTATTGAAATTGAACATATAAATATCCAAGATTACAATCAACACTCCAAATAAACAAGAAAAATCATTAGTTATTCCAATAAATTCATATTAGAGTGAGAGATTGCAAAAAACTGACGTGAGTTAGGTAGTCACCAACCACGAGTAATGCTGACGAAGCAGTCATCGCTCTCCGAACCGTAGATAAGAAAAATCACAAACTGCAACCATTCATTTTCGCTCCCAACGAATTTTGTTGTAATAATTCTTTAGATCATTCTTTGTCACAACTCAGTCGAGTAAAGTCGACTGCTATTTTGAAAATCTTTTTAAAAAGACTTTTCGTCATTTGAGGGTCTTAACTCAGTCGGTAGGATTGTGCACTAGTGATTTTTGTATCTTTTCGAGCTACCAAAACCAATCCACTACTCGGTATTTCAAGCCCCCAGCACAATCAAGGAAAGGACCAACGACGGAAGTCCAGTAAAGATACAGCAGCCAGGACGAAGAATCGGAAGGAATGGAAAACTACGGAATCGTAAGTGTCCGTCCTTTTGCACCCCCGACGCTCTGTTTGAGGAACTTGGTTGAAGCGTTAGAGCGTGCATTGCAAGTACGAAATAGTTAGGTCAGTCTATTGAAGACGTTAGAATAGGCCAGTCTATCGGAGACAATTAGGTTAGATGAAATTTTTTAAAATATTTTCACGTATATTGATGTTTGATATTGACGATCTTATTAATCGATTATAAAATTCTCTCACAATCGATTCAGAAATCACTAGTTCAGATACATTCAACGAAATGTCGAACGGAAATCAAGCTAACAAAATGAATTGGAACCTCTTCAAGTCAAAGTTGGATATCATCAAGCCATTCGATGGAGACAGCAATAGTTTGAACAAATTCATTAAGAGATGTGAAAGTTTGATAAATACCTATGCACAATTGGAAGATATTGAATTGAATAATGATATATTTGATTGTATTAAAAAAATTTGTAGATAAAGCACAATTCATCGTTGGCAATCGATCAGAACTGACCAATTAGACAGCCCTAAAAGCCGCAATGTTTGGTCCAGGAATAAACTAGAACTCGCCCCCACAGAGGGGAACATTTGAATAATTTCGGAATTAACGGCGATAGGCTAGGAAAATACTCATTTTGAAGCTCAAATTCCAGCTTTTTCAGAATTTGGCAAAAACAAAAATATTGAATTTGTTGGTTTTCACGTCTTTTTTGATGGCGTCATAGGGTTATCCGACCTTATTGATATGAATCTCAATATTGATTCAATCAATAGAAAACTGGTCGGAACAGACGTTGAAATACCCTTTGATTACGGAGAATCAAGACAGGAGAAGTTTTCAATCACTATAAATGCTAATGACAATGCTTAAAAATATTAAAATATTCCTGTTAGTGTATACGAAGGCGAAATAATGACAGATTCAGGAAAATTAGGTCATTTATTGAAATACAACACCCAACTGATAAATGCATATCAATCGATTCAAAAAGTCCATCAGCAGTCGAACCATTCGAACCCAAAATTTTCAAACTATTCACCATAGATAACTTCTTTCAAAACAAAAATCAGAATAACCCGGAATTGTCGAAATTGGAGATTAATGAAATGATTCGCACTGAACATATGGACCTAGAAGAAAAACGAGAAATATCCAAATTATGCAAAAAGTACTCCAATATTTTTTACGAATCCGGTGACAAATTAACCTTCACATCGAAAATTAAACACGAAATCAGGACGACGGACGAAATACCGACTTACACGAAATCTTATTGTTACCCATCCATACACAAAGACGAAGTACGCAGACAAATAAAGGCAATGATAGAAAAAGGAATCATACGCCCATCTTGTAGCCCGTGGTCCTCACCGATTTGGATTGTTCCGAAAAAAATCAACGCCTCACAGCAGCAAAATGGCGTATTGTAGTGGACTATAGAAAATTGAATGGAAAAAATTATTTCCGATAGATATCCAACACCGAATATTAACGACACACTTGACAAATTAGGACGCGCACAATACTTCTACGCTAGATCTAGCGAGAGGTTTTCATCAAATCGAGATGCACGATAACTCGATTGAAAAAACAGCGTTCAGTGTGGAACACTACGAGTACTTCAGAATGCCCTTCGGACCTAAATCAGCTCCTTCTAGTCTTCAACGCGCCCTCGATGACATTCTGAAAGGACTCCACAATAAAATATGCATGGTATTCATGGACGACGTTATTGTTATAAGTACGGGACTGAAAGAACATATAAAATTGGTATTTCAAAGGTTGCAAGAGGCAAATTTGACAATACAAATGGATAAGTGCGAGTTTTCAAGCAAAGAAGTAGAGTTTCTCGGACATGTAACTTCAGAAGGTATCAAACCAAATAAAAACAAATTAATCGCGATACAAAAATATCCTATTCCAAAAACACAGCGCGAAGTCAAATCATTCTTGGGATTAGTGGGGTATTACAGAAAATTCATCGAAAACTTTGCAAAAATTACGAAACCAATGACTCAGTGTTTGAAAAAAGGAAGAAGAGTTGAATACACTAAAGAATTTAGCTTACCCGCGCTTCTCGAAACCGTTTGAGTTGACCACAGATGCCTCAAATTTTGCTATTCCTGGGTACTTTCTCAAGGCAATCATCCCATTTGCTATGCCTCAAGAACACTCAACCCTGCGGAATTAAATTACTCAACAATAGGAAAAGAGCTGTTAGCTATTGTTTGGAGTTGCAAGCATTTCCGTCCCTACCTTTTTGGAAAAAGATTTTTCATATTCACCGATCACAAACCACTAGGGTGGTTAATGTCCATGAAAGACCCGAATTCTCGACTAGTACGCTGATGATTGAAACTGGAGGAATTTGATTGCGAGATTAGCTATGAAAAAAGGAAATCAAATCGAGCCGCGGACGCGCTTTCTAGACACCCTGTAGATATCAATACATTTGAGACTGACTCCACTTGTAATAATTCAGGCGACTCTGACGAAATAATAAATGACTTTCTTGTAAACTTTCTTGTAAACCGACCCATGCCCAGCCGTTGAGGGAACATTTTTCTGCCCTGACGAATAACACCCCCACGACCAGTGTGTGGACAAGCTGAATTGAACACCACGAATATAGAGAACTGCCCCACCTTCAGAGTTAACTCCGAGGAACCAATTGCCGAACAAATCACCAGGAAAATGGTCCTTATACTTCCAACAAAACCAGAGAAACTTGTCGCAAAATGTACAACAGATCGATATTTTGAAATCAACCAATAGGTATCGATCACCATTCCGGAAACATGCGAAATTAGAATCAACGAAAAAGATTTCTAAATAATATTCGCATTCAAGAAGGAAAACCACTAATTTTACCGAAATCAAATCAGACGCCGAAAATTCAACCACGTTTCTGGTTTTACCAAATATTACTAAAATAGATATGGAAGAGATTGATCAAATGAAGGACTACGCCAATTTGATAACGCCCATCCAGGAAGAAGAGGCAAAAATAAAAAGGCCAGTTTATTTCACAGCCTTCGGAGTTTGTACATTCGTAGTTGTGCGTGCAGTTATTCATAGAAGACAACTTTTTTCGCTTTGGAAATGCACCCACCGAAGAAAATCAGAAGAAAACCGAGTCGAAAAAAGTGAAAAATCGAAAAAAACGTTCCGTTATTTTCGATTCTTGAGGAGGGACGAGTAAGGTAGTCACCTACCACCAGTAATGCTGATGAAGCGGTCATCGCTCTCCGAACCGGAGATAAGAAGAATCGCAAACTGCAACTATTCATTTTCTCTTCCAAGGAATCTTGTTTCAATAATTCTTTAGACCACTCTTTGTCACGGCTCAGTCGAGTAAAGTTGTCTGCTAATTTGAAAATAAATCTTTTTGAAAACACTTTCCGTCATTTGAAGTTCTTAAGTCGTATTGTAGAGTGAGTTTGCGAATGGAGTATTATGGTATGTTTTTTCTTCAAATGTCTAGAAATGGATGATGACGTCTTATGATTGACATTGAACATCAAAGTAGACGTTCAATACTTTCACTTAAATCATACAAGCATTTCTATATCAATGATAAACAGACTGGAATACGAGAAAAACTAAGAAAATAAAAGCGATACTGGCCATCCAAGAGTTACCGAAATTCATCTGGATGATATTGAAAAATTGAGAAACGAGGCACAGCCTCGCAATTTCAAGAACCTGCTGTGGGGTGTGTACAATACTAAACTACCCTCGAGATGACTCGATTAATAGTTGTAATTCAGATTCAAAAAATGAAATTATAAAGGCTCCAACAATAAAAATTAAAATGAATGGATCTGTTACGTTGCATTGATAGACATAAGTAGCGATATATGTTGTTTCAATGAAAATGTTTGGAATCAACTAGAACCCTCTCAAAAAATTATACCAACTTTCTTATGCACAGGCGTCTTGTTAGAGGCTGCTCTCAAATCTAAGCAAAGGCGCAAAAAACAGCAATCTTTGATCACATTTTCCTTAATAAAAGAAGGAATTCTGTTACGAATTTTTTATGATTCCCGATTTAGTAGCTCCGTTATTAATTGGGATTGATTTCTTACATAGAAATAAACTAAGGCCTGACTTCGTCGCTGATAATTCGATTCAGTTATCGAAACTTTTTACCGGTCCGGAATTTCTAACGATCGAGTCTACAAATCGAAGGAATTTGCCGAAAAATTAAATAAAAACGATGATTTGGGAGTGTTCTTTGAGATTTTATCAGAAACTAATTTTTCGGAAATAACTGATACGATTTCAGAGATTGATCTCCGATGTACCTGGTAGAAATAAGTATTATGTACATGAAATAAAATATACAGATGGAACGGAATTTTTTCAAAAACAGCAGCCAGTGCCTTCGGCCTATAAATCTTCAAGGAAAGCACAGTTAAAAAATGGTTGAATGGGGAGTAATCACAACTATGGCTACAACCTACTTTTCGCAAATGTTAGTTATCTACGCTCAGAGAAAGACAATTGAGTTAAAATATGTCTCGGTACTCGGCACGTGCATGTTCCTTTTCCATACCTGCATTGAGCAGGTATGGAAAAGGAATACGGTTCTCCAAAATCAATGGACGAAATTCTTCATTCTATGAAAAATGCACGATTTATGTCCTCCTGTGATTTCAGTAGCGGGTACTGGCATATTCATCTCAGTTAAAATTCACAGAAGTATACAGGTTTCAAATTTGATGGCACTACTTACTGTTACGACACTTTGCCTTTTGGTCTCGCCACCAGTGTGGGTACTTTTATCCGATGTTGACATAAGATATTAGGTAATGAATTCGATAATCATTTGGTAGTTTAAGTGACGATATTTTGATTAATTCGGAAACTTTTGAAGAGCATATGTTGGGTAGGTACACTCACTGGGTGGTATTGCATAGGAGTTTGTCTGATATTACTTCATATATGTATAATTTACAATCTTATCCACCTTTGCAGCCATGAGGATGGCGAAAATCAATCGCCGAAACGTTGCCAAATAAAATTGTGAACAGTGAGTGGTGTATTTCTGTTATAACCGCTCGCGAAAACAACCAATCAAATCAGAAGAATAGTTCGTGAATGCGATGTATGTCAGAAGATCAAAAGTTGCATTTTGCCTAATCCAGAACTAACGTCCATATTACCTACACAAAAAATGAAATAGTGGCCTTGGATGTATATGGTCCACTCACAACTAGTCGAGGGGGTGTCAAATTTATATTACTCCTCATTGATGTATTCACGAAGTATGCATCGTAGTCGTTCAAGACGGCTCAAACTCGGGCCATTTCGAATCGGATCATTCCAGAAAATCTACCTCCAATAGGTCCTGTGCAGCAAATTTTAAGCGATCATGAAACCCAGTTTACTGCTTCAAAATGAAAATCCACTCCATCATGGAGATTAAAGTTATTCACTCTTCGGTTCGTAGAACCCAAGCTAATGCTTCAGAGCAAGTAATGCGTGAATTAGGGCGACTTCTCCGTTTCGTTTTGACCAACAGAGCAAATGGGCATGTGAGCTACCCAAGTAGCACTCTAACAATTCGTGAATTTCTTCGCACGATAGATTCAATGAGCACATGAAAGGGTAGGCAACTAGCAATACAGTATTGAATACAGGTAGTTGTCTAAGCCATTATTCTCAACAACAATGAATACGAATAACTGTCACAAAATAAAGGGTTATAACTTTGTTCTTCGTGATCTGATCACTACTGAAAATGTTACGTGAAACTATGGTTTCAGCACAGTGTCGTACCTGTCAACAGTATCGTATGAAATATCTGTTAGAATAAAGTAATAGTGTTTCTAAAAATATGTATACAATGTGACAAAATTTTACAACTTGAAAACTTCAACAATTATTTTTTCAGTCGTGAATAAAGAATAATATTCTACTTGCGTATAATGGCTATTATTCTCTCGGTGATTTAGGTTAACTTCATGTCGTGAATAATAGTCATTATTATTCGCTCATTGAATAATATATTGTCGTATTAAACCCATTCGATTCACATATTTCAACGGTGAAAGGTTTTGTGTCTGAAAGCCCAGTGGGACAATTTTATCTTCGTTTACCTAAGACTAAAAGTGTCTCTGGTTGAATTTGGACCTGGAAAATACCGTTTATCATGAAGTTTCGATTTTCAATTGTATCAAAAACCCCGTTCTCGAACACCATCTATATTCAGGAGTTCGTTTTAATGGGGAAAACGTTGTTTTGAGGAACTATTTTTTTGCTTTCACTTCTCTGAATCGGAAATAGGAGGAATGGAAGAACTACCATGGAAGGATTAGCAGGGAGTGTTCGGTGATATATTCAAGTAATCACTTTCATTCTGTATTTTCACCTTTGATTTGGAGAAAAAATTCAGACCCTCGATCCTTCTGCACTTACCCAAGGAGAGAGGTCATACCGTATATGTGGAGTGACTTTTCTGGAAATAACATATTCCAGAGAAGCCTCAGTTCTCAAAAATGTTCACATCCTTATCAATTCTCTAGAGGAAATTTCCAGGAATAATTCTTCATTTATTGATGCAATTCATTAACAATAATGAGTGCTAATATATCATTTACATAATTTTATGATTGCGTAGATACAAACCCGACATTTCATTTCCAATTATATTCTGAAGGACGTAAATACTATTCACATGTCGTAAACAGTTAACACTTTTCATTTCACTGAAAAGATCATAAGCAATATTGAGTTGAGAGAATGAGAGATGATTCGTGTGACGAACCATACAAAATACTTCTTTTCTGATTATTCATATACTATGTTCCTTCCGAATCCAATAAATTGGAGTTAAGAATGATTCATTTTACTGCCCTGACACAGTGTATTGTTTGTTGCAAACATTAATAAAAATAGAATAAAAACATGGTGATGATTATTCAAAAATCTTCATAAAACTTCATACATTCTTGACGTTTAAAAATGAATGCATCATTTTCAGAAATCATTTTTTTCTATCATGAAATAACGAAAATAATATTCATATCGAAATTTTCTCTTTGAAATCCACAGACTCCCTCCAGGACACTCTGTGAAGATATTAGTTTCGATCACAGGAGCTCTTGCTGAAATGATGCCTTCAGTCCTTCCTACTATAAATATCATACCCACACTTTGGAAGTCAGCGGGATCCTTAGCTGATCACGTGTTGAAAGACGTCATTCTCACTGGGTGAGTCTGCTGAGAGCACATTATTTCCGAACCCCATGATTACTTAAATTTATGAGTGTGGTTAGTGGTTGTTGGGTAATGTCTCCAGCGTGACTTCCGAAAGTGTCGTGGCTTCGAAGAAAAGTCTCAAAATAAAAGATTTTCAGTATAATAAAACCTAATGAGAGTTATTACATTAAATTATTTTAATATTTTCCTCCATTGTTTGTTTGTTTATTGTTTCAAGTTCAATTGGGACTGCTTCTATACTTTGATCTTTTTGTAAAAAATTCACAATTGTTTCAAATTTTTTGTTTTCGTGTATTTTTATGAAACAATTCGGTATTTTAACAACTTCATTCATGTTCATTTCAGGACAAAATCCTTCTTTCTAGTATTTATTGTTGAAAATTAATTCAACTCTTTGGATTTTTCTCGCTGGAATTGTTATGCTTGAAGTAACTTGATTTTCATTTGAATTATCACAATATAATGGAAGTCCATCACAGTTGAAATCAAAATCAATTATATAATATCTATGCATTAAATTATTTGGACCTAAATTTATGTCTATACTTTCAGTTATTCTGGTATCGCTTTGTGGATTGTTTATCTCAAAAATTGAGAAATTTTCTCTATTAATTTTTTTCATTGGATCTTTATTTATGAATATTTGTGAGACATTAATTTTCATGAGTAAATTTGGTGCACCTGTGTCCACTAAAAATTCATTTTCCTGTCCATCTTTCATGTAATATATTTTTTGGGAGTTCAATATTATTGATAATTGAACATCTCTTCTTCGTCCTGTTGGAAATATGTGATTTCGTACTGTGCGAAATCCTTTACGATCTCCGCTTGATTCTGGAATTGATTTTGCGTTCTATTCTTATTTGGATTTTTCTGAATGACAGACGACCCATTCTGTTGTATTATATTATTTTGTTGTTGGGTACCTGATGTACTTGGATTATTTCTATTTGAATTGAAATTCTGAGTCATTTGATCAGTTCGATTCAAATTTTCATTTTCATGGCAATTAGAGTTTGTATGACTTGGTATTTTACAAAAATAACAAAAATTTTGTATTTGTTGAGTGTTATTTACACGATTGCTAAGTCCACAATTTCTTTTTGGATATGTTTAATTTGTATTGTTCGGTTTTGAAATTGGTTGTTTCGAAATTCTGAAATTTTGCAGATATGCAATGTTTTCTCCTTCAGTTGAAAATTAATCTTCCTCATCTAGAGTTTCTGGTCTTTGTGAGCGTATCACAGAACCACAAGGCTAGTTTAGCCCTGCTAAAACTGTTTTCAGTGCTAACTTTTCATCTCGTCTCTCATAGAAGGACATTTTCACTGAATATTTTTGGAATAGCTCGCAATTATATTTTGAAGTTTCAAAGGATTTGCCGATGTTAACTAATTAAAGATCTGCCTGTAAATTTTGCTGACTATGTCCTACTTTTTCACAATTAATTTGTGATGGCATGAAACGGAATTGAAGATTAAAAGATTCTTATGTTCTCATCATATATATTATAATACTGATATTTCCATAAACTGAATAATAGGTTGATAGGTTCACAAACCCGATTGCTAAGCCTATTCTCAAACTAAAATAAATCTATGATTGTTGTTCCAGCCTATGACTTAGTAACTGGTTCAACGTTGACTTCTGTCTTCTTGGCATCCAAATACCTCTTCTTGTAGCTTCCCGAAGGATCGTACTTCTCCTGTAAAGGATTCCAATAATCAGGTTTATTGTCAATGAGGTATCTCATGATAATTTCAGACCCTTCTTTCTGCTTCTCGCTACATTTGCTGCAGTCCGTCTCTATAGCATCTGGCATATTTTCTGTGGATGAAAAAAAAATGTTTAATGCCCATCTCATTTATTCTATGAGGTTTAGCCCTGTTCCAAAACTTTAGTCATTGGTGGTATCCGCACATCGAAATATATGTGTTCTGGAGTTTTGCCTCGTGCCGTGATTAACTGGATGACCATGTAAATATTGATTCATTCGAAAAATAGACACTTTCATTGAACACAGAGAAATGGTTCATCAGCTGGAAATAAACGTTTATTTCCCAACAGTTTTAGTTTTATGGTGAAATTCGGAACATCGTAAATGTCCTGTCGGAACGATTTGATCTCTCATGTACACATAGTGTCGATTTTTCAGAAATCTGTTCGTGAAGGTGGTTGAATGGCAGACAATGCGTGAATTCAGTGTTAATGAACCATTTTCATACCTTGAATAAGGAAAAGATGGGACTTTTTATATTATTATTTGTACTATATATCCATTCAATTCATCATGAAACAGAATAAAAAATCATTACAAATTACATGTTCTTCAATGTTCGGATACCCATAAGATGAATTTATTATACGTGAGCTCCCATTGGAATTTTAGGGTGAACAAGATGATTTATCTTTATTTTTCTTATTAGAGTTTCAAACACCATTACATATAGCCTATGTAAATTATTTACCACTCTGAAAAAGGACTTCAAATTGATTTGATGATTTCCTTTCTCACATTCCCTTTCAAATAATATCGGGTTAACTGGGTATTTACCGAGTGATTGAGAAGTTATCTAAAAAAAATCATGTTGAATAGCTGACCTATTCAACAGTCTCTAATTTCAATTTGAATGCATTGAGAAAATTCAGTTCGACATGCTCAGGTTTTCAAAAGTAGTTCTCCATTTCAATTTTATTTGTAAAAAAGTATTTTTTTATTTTTTATGATAGTGGGTTACAGTGTGAAACAACGTTACAAAAGGCTAATGGGTTCCTCGTGAATATCACATGGTGCAATAATTTAGAGAATATTGTGCTGACCGTATAAAACTTTGGGAAACATGTTATTTAGGATTCAGAAAGATTTAGACTTCAAATTTACATAGAAAATAGCGACAAATTCGAAGGAAAATATAATTGATAGATCAACGAACTCTTATCAAACTAGACAGAAGATTTCCAAGGCTCATGTATCTCTGAAGTATTTTATGTTTATCAGAATTTTTGAGTGTTTCCAATGGATTCAGATGTAGTAGTAGATTCTGAGTTAGTAGCCCGAAGTGTGAAAAACTCGACTCTGATTCTCATCATCCAGGAGGATGAGTTGATTTTGTGCAAACAGTTCAGATAGCCGAATGTTTGCATTGATTTTGGTATAAGTACCGAACTGCCACACAACCCATGGTTTCTCAAAAGTTAATTTCGTAGTTTCTACTCTCCAGAAACCATATTGATGATCTGTTGAGCTCAAGCCATTCAACGAATGAACTGATTATCTTTTTATCTTCAAAAATAAATTGTTGCCAATGAAATGAATATACTCACTTTTGAGCTCGAGACCATCAGGTGTGCACTTTCCTTTCTCTAATAGGCAGTTAACGTAGTTTCTCAAGAGTCTGTCGTTTTTGATAATTTCTTCTAGGTCCACGTTGTCGTATTTTGTGGTATACCTAGTATTTTCCGATACTGCTGACAAAATAACTGTCATCAAGCAGGACAGAGTTATCAGTTCATAGAACATCTTCTGTAACAAAAATAAGTGAAATAGTTTCAGAAAACGGTTAAGATATGAATATAAATCATCCACCGGTTTCAAAACTGGAAAAGGAATTGATTTTGAGGTGGACTGGGCAACTTTGTGATACTCATGATCCAGCTTAGGGAAACTGGTAATTGAGGAAAGCGAGAATTCACCACTTGCATCATCCATCTTCCTGTATTTCTATACACAGATCCCTCAACCATTTTTCTATGAAAATGTGATCATCGTAATGTTTTCATTCATAAATTAAATTTGAAGAGCCCATGCAAAGGAGTGGGAGGGCATCGCTAGTCTCATATTACTAGTAACGAACATTGTTTCTTTTGAATTCAAGACTTTGACTTTCCGTTGGGCTGTTTCTTCTAAAAGTTGCTTGCTGACGAAATGATCATTTTGGATGAATATAAAAATAATAATTCGAATGTGCCAACTATCCAATATATAGTCCAATTCGATACGTTCAACTCCATGGATTGTGGAAGTACAATAACGACCTGATTTTGTGAGGTCAGGGTGGCAAGTCATAATTAACGCAAAGAGACGTGCTTTCTGTATCGAAATAATTACACAATTTATTATCTATTGTTTTCTCTTCAGAAACCCATCAGTAAAATGGACATAGCCCCTCTTCGATGATGTTTCTTGGTGTGCCCTTAATGTTATCACGGGGAATTGTGGGCATTCTTATCCAGGATGTTTTTGTCTAGATGTCGAGTTCAAATCATAATAACTGTGCTTAGGTTTCACTTTTGTCCCACCGGCACCAAAAGTGATAACTGTTTCTGACTAGGGAGCGAAAGCTACCAATGACAAGTTTAATATATGATTTATTCTTCGTAGAATGAGTGATGAGTATCAGGTGTGAGAATTTTTTTTTCTTATAACACAATGAACCATTTTATCCATCTCAGCATGCACATTGCTTTCACTCGATCAACGCGAGTTAGGAAAGTCACATTAGTTCAAAGTGATTATCGTACATTATTATATTACTATTTCACGTGTAGCATAAGCGTATCCATTACCGCACTTAAGCCTCAAATATACTTTTAATGGTGACTTATATAGTCAAATGGTTACGCTCGACATCAACTTTCTACTAACTCACAGTGATTGATGATTTATTTCGCCGCTCCATTGAATTTCCATCTTAACTATCAAAAGATTGGAAAATGAACTGAAATAAGTAACAGTTCTTTCAAAAACTTTTTTTCGCTCAGGTGGCCCATTTCAGTTAGCATATCTTGTATCGAAAACCAAGTCCGGAGGGTATGTATTTTGAGTGAATCTAGAGAAATAATCTCAAATAACTGAAGACCAATTGGGCTCCTCGAAGCATACCAATTCAAAACTATCTTCCTAATAGATTTCTTACTACTATCATGTGAAACAATTCAAAACTATCTTCCTGATAGATTTTTCACTACTATCATCTGAAACAACGAAGGAGCCACGGTCACTGCTTAGGAAGAACATCCAGCTGCAGATGTTGACTGTCATGACAATGAATGGCAATCCTTTCAGAAGCCTTGATCAGCTATGAATATATCAGAAGAACCATTGAAAAATTGAAAGAGCGCAATAAATTTTCGAACATAATCGACATATTACTCTAGTTAACCGAAACCCCTTTCTTGTTACAGATAATCAAAGATCAATATGCGTATCCAGGTAACTGAATCCAGCTCCTCAATGCTCAGTATTTTGTGTTGATTTGCATCCAATTAGTGCATATGCATACCATATGCATACCATACTGATTAAGAAGCAGTCTGCGGGGGCCTGAGAGAATAACAGAAGAAAGTTTCATTCCATCTGAGTGGAGGATATAGCAATAATTCTTTGGAGCAGGCGAAATGGTTTGTTGATACAAGAATAGGGATGATATTGAATTTTATGGAGGAAAAAACGAATGATCAAAGAAATTTTTATAACTACAACGAATATTTAAATCGGACTGAAAACCGGTTCGAAACCAAGAACTTACCAGATCTCAAAATTAATTATCCATCCCTTTCTCGTAGAATACAGTTGTGCATGTATTGTCGTTGTTTTACACTTTTATTGTGACCCAAGACACATAATTCTCATCTCCGAAGTAATACCAAAACTAATTCAACCCAGTGAAACTAGATTTGGTATAACTTCTTGAGAGAAGAAGAGAAGAGTTTCAATTAATATAAAAGAAGCCGGCGTTAAAACGGTTCATTCAAAAAGTAATTCTCGAAATGAATTTGAAAGTTGCTGATACAATTTCGTCATAGTAAAAATCGAGATGGAGGAAATATGTGTTGGTATCAGGAACTTTTGTGAGTTAGTAGCTCCGGAAAAATTCCATAGCAAAGATCTTCTTATGAAGCAACGAAGTTATGGTGAAACAGAATCAATGGGAAAGAACTAAAAGATTCACGATGATCGCATACTGTCATTATTCATATTAGAGTGAGAGATCACAAAAAAGGCTGACGTGTTCTAGGGTGAGTTTGCGAATGAAGCATTATAGTATGATTTATCTCCTTACTTTCAAAAATGTATGATGACGTCTCATTATTGACATTGAACATCAAAGTAGACGTTCTTTATACATCAAATTCGAATCATCACTGTCGTGAATATACGGTTGGCACCAAAAGTACTTTTTCTGCCTATTTTTTTTTTCCTTTATTAAAAAAATATTATATCAATACATGGTAGAATACAAGCGTCAACCAATATCTATGGGATCTCAAATTAGGTTGCCAGCGGCTGGGTGGCGATTTTGGTAAAGTTGTCTATTCAAGGTCACTCGTTGTTTGTCTACTTTTTCTGATTTCGTTGCTATGAAGGTTGAGGTTAGGTTATGGAAGAGGATGGAAGTATTGTTCATTGACTGATGAGGAAAGGGAAAATATATTTCAATTCTATTCGGATTTTTGATGAATTTTCTGAAAATAGAGTTTTTTGATCCATACACCTATGAGAAAAAGTGCATTTCAGATAATATTCAGAGTATTTATACTATTGGCTGTGAGTTGAAAAGCCGTTGGAATTCGATTTCAAAAGGAATACTCTGGAGGATACATGTAAGTCCATCCTATTGTTTCCAAAGTCTTCACACCATCAAGCTCCAGTGAATTTATTGATTGGGCTCATCATCAGAAGATATTTTCAAAAGTTTGTGTTGGAAACATTCTTTCACCTTGTCCATAAGAATATGCTTTTTTTGCTTGTACATGGAAGTAATCTGTAGATGGGTTAGAAAAATAGTTTTGGAGTACTTCCAGTTGTTGGTTTCTTATTGGACGTTAAACATGTAATGAATAAATGGTCAATGTGCTCTGGAAGCAGTAATACCAATTCAAATATAGAAAGTGGATAAACAATGGGATAAATGGTGTAAAAGTTCTTTGGAAAAAACTTTTGGTAGAGATCAATTACCCTATCACCAAACTAATATTTTCACACTTGACACGCGTTTTGCTGACAAGGTTATCATCTTCGGGAGAAGTAAACTTATTGAGAAATAAATCAGAATAATTTGTAGTTATCAGGCGAAGTCCATGTTGAACTAAAATTAGATTGTAAAGTATATAAATAGTTAACCCTAGTCTTTAGATTCAGTATCAGTTTCCTATTTCTATATTTATTGACATTGAGGTAGGGTTATATACTCCCTGGAAATAGCTATAATGGATTGATTATGAAAAAATTACAAGGGATGTTGTACTTTCAAAACCCAGTGTACATTATTTACTAGAAATCGAGGTTGAAATCTTGGATGAAATCCCTTATTTGATAATTTGCTGTGAAAATTCACCCGAGTGCCCGAGTGAAATACCTCCCGAAAAATTAAATCAAGTACATTAATATATGAAAAAATGAATGCATAATTTTATTATTATTATATTATATAATTTCAATTCACTTCTCACATACACAGAAAGTTACATACTGGGAAAATCAGTTACAACAAATTTGATTATTTAGGTATAGAATAAAAATTTGACTGATAAAAAATGAATAACAAATCAATTTTAAACAAGAAAAATTTCTCAAGATATGCAATTTATTTCTTAATTGTTCAGGATATAATACTAAATGAAAACTTAGCGAATGAGCAATTCAATTAGAGATCAATTCAAGGAAATCTTGGAATTGGTTTTTCAATAAATAATAATTCATCAGTGTATACCTAGGTGAATATGGTTGGTGGGTAGTGCCCTTCAGATCTCTAGTTATGTGGAACCAAAAGGAAGGTGAAAGGCTTCGATGATAGCATAATTTGAGGGTTGTGGTTCATGACTGTTTCAATCAATCACATTTATATATTTATTATATTTTAGGATCATTAGGGAGCTGCATCTCTCGGTCCATGTCAATAGTTTTTTACTATGTATCCATATGTCCAAAGTATTCACTATGTTATTTGTTATTTGATACATTCTTGGATGTGAACTCGAAATTTTTTTCGATTCAAGACATATTTCAGTGTCAAAAGCTAAGTTCTTGTATCTTGTTGATAAGCTGGGATCGGCGAGCAGCGTCAAATCTAATATTAAAGTGCTTGACTGCTTTTTTTATAATGAGGTATCGCTTCCAGGAAGGTTTCTTGGTAGACATATCTCTAGGCATGTATGGAGAATTAGGGGCAGTTTGTTATTTGAAAATATGAATGCGCACGGCTCTATTGGATATTTTTGAATAAGATATGAATTTACGATTTCGAAGATGAAAATTTCAAAACATGTTTGTAAAAGTCGTCAACATAAACAGGAAACATTTGATATCGATGACGTATATTACGTCAATGTTTGACTTTCACAGACAACTGTTAATAGACAACTTTAGTTTGTCAACTGTCACCAGATAGCGTATCGCTTAGCTTGAAATCCCAATAAGCAGTGAGTTTGCTTTCGTATTCGATTCAGTATTCTCGTGTCATTTGCATACTTTTTCCCCTCTGCAAGAATTTAGAAGGCCTTAAATCATGTTAATGAATTTCTGAAACAATATTTCAGGACAGGTCAGATCTGAGGTATATTTTCAGAAGGTAATAGAATCGTGAAATATTATTGGAACCTTCAAAATCATGATTGTCTGTTTGAGGAAATATATAATTGTCGAAGAGATATGTTTTGAAATGAAAGCTCCTTTCTATGAACCTAATATGTTTTCCCAAGTCATTAATGATTACTCGAAACGAACTGTATCTCACTCAGGGAAACAATCCACAAACTTCATTTCAGTTTAATTCCTCAAGCAAAAAATGTAATGTGTCGCGGAAAAATGTTGCGATTTTATAGACCCATTCAGGTGAAATTCCAAGAAATGAGTATAAGTAATGATGTTAAAGAAATGTGTAGTAATAATAATAACAAACTTACATGGATTGGATTACACGAAATACTGAATATGATTCGGGTCACTTTTTGAGATTTGATGCGAAACTGAAATTGAATACATGAAAAATCCTTTTATATAATCCATTCTGAACGCTCTGCCTTATTACATTCAAACAATGTCAAATGAATTTTTTGCACGAATTCTCTCTGAGTTAAGTGCCTTAAATTGGTTTAATCGGATATTAAAGTCGTCCATGAACCAAAAGGACTCGATTTATGTTGAAATTGATTTCACAACATATGCGGTCGGTTATTTATATGAATAATGAATCGCATTGAGTAAAAGAACAATTTTGAATTGTACAGGATTGAACACGGTGCTACCAACCACTGAACTGGTGATATATTAAACTAAACTTCATCGATATTGATCAGGTGGTTGTGTTCGACATCCAAATGGAAAAAAAGTTCTCTTGAGAATTTTTTCTGCCGTATCAAGGAATGACTATGCCACGTTGCATGGTTGGTGGGTCCGCAAGTAACCAGGTTACTCCTGAGGAATCTCTTAAGGAGTTATTAGTTGATGTAGCGTTTTTTCGTAGTTTAGTTTTCTATATTCAGACAGCATGGGCTCGTGAAAATTGCAATTTCCAGCATAGGTAAATTCGGTATATATGGAGGATATCACAGTGGTAGATGAAATGAAAAATCAACAATTTACAATTGATTATCTCGAAGGTCTTGTAATTCGCCCGAAAATTGAAGGTGACACCGGAGATGACAGTGTTTCAGATAGCTGAGTAGAGCTCATTTTTCAAGGCACGACCTGAATCCAACTCCACTGAGTGATTTCCGAAATTTATCACTTGGAGAATGCTTCTGAATCAATATTTCAGGCAAGAATGCGCCCCAGAAAATCCTGATTTCTGCATTTGAATAAAGTTTGGCTTGGTATGAAACACACCAAAGGAAGGTTGATCTATAATGAAAAATATGGTTTTCTATGATAATAATATTCTTAGGAAACTTACCGTTCACAGTTTGTGGATTGATACTGTAACTAGTTATATCCATGAAGCAAGCAATTGTTTTACCTACTTGCTGTCACCACCACTGTCTTGTTGATCATTAAAAATGAGGGATGATAAAGAAATTTCATGCTACTTCAGCAGAAATTACCGCACAATCATGTTGGGAGTAGAAAAAGTACAACTCGAGGATAAGGCTAGTTACGTGCGAATTTCCCCACTCGACAAACGCCTCGTGCTCACAATTCTCACACAAGCGGATAGGCTACCTATCCTCCTCGTTACATAATTTACTATTACCTACCTTTGTAGTTAATGTCCCTCTTCATTTGTCATTGCCCCCATTCTATGTTTCGAATTTGATTAGCTGGATGTCCAGGAGCTATCAATTCTTGTGCAATCCTAAGATTACTGCAATATTTTCGAAATTATTCACTCGTGAATATGGAAGCATTATTAACTTTTGGGGTGCGTTCTGTAATCTGGTTCGAAACAAGTTGTTTTATATCTCGGTCAATTCCTCGCCAGTAAATGTAATTTCGAGCCAATTGCCTCATTTTTGTAATACCAATATGAGTGACATGCACGACAACAACTTAAATTGTATGTTATTCAGATGAGATAATGAATCTGATCCTAAAATCCTTACTAGATATATACATTGGCGTCATCCATGTACGATGAAGAATTCGGGCAGAACTGCCATAAAATACCATAAAATTAACGATGGACTCGATACGTAGGCTAATCTTCCGTTCATATACTCGTTGAATGTTTGGGATTGAGGTGGCCTTTACTTGATGGAAATCCATAGTTATTACGCTATAAGGTAGACACGATTAAATTTCCACAAAATTTTGTTGTCTTCGCGACATGTTTCGATACACTGTATCTTTATCGAGCAAATGTTTCTGAACACTAAATTATTCTTTGTTAAAAGCTCCTTAAATACATCAGGGTCTACTCTAATTATCTCCTTTCGAAAAGCAGAACACTATAATTTTAGAAGGTGTATGGGTTATAGAAATTGTCCACTTATGACTCATATATACCACGCAGGTTTACGCAGGTTTACGTGCAATTTAAGCGATTTTTTTTTGGCTGGTTTGGATTGGATCGAGTGTTGTTGTACTTTCTTGAGTGCCTTGCGTACTCGATCATATGGTGAAGCATCGAACAACTGATGCTTTGGAGTACTCGATTCACCATAATATAGTAAAAAAGCAAGTTTTCCGGGGAGATTCCCTCGACTTTTTTTTCTGCGTCCCACTGATGCCCTTGTCCGTTGTGCTCAGGAAAATTCAAGGATATAACTGTGGCATCTCCGTAGACCGAAGTCACAACGTCACCCATTTCTCTACTTGGATGACCTTGAAACGTACGCTTTCTGACAAACGTGCACTGGATCATCTCGACAGCGATGCAAGATTTCCTGTGAGGATGCCCAACTCATAGACACATCATTTGAATACCTGAGAGACATACACTTATTTGGGTGTGGAGGAACGCTATAGCAAAAAAATGCTTTCTGAAGCATGTATAAGCAAAAACTGTGGAAGATCTGCCCTTCTTAGTTGTTGGAAAAGAACAAAGTTTTTGCCGCCAGTTTGCTAGCCATTTCGATTACACTCTACTCCTACGTTAACAAGTATTGAATTTGTCAATAAATATAAAACTATAACGACTAATTCAAAAGGAATGTATATAATAATCGAAGACAGGTCTACATAAATAGATAACATGAAGTATGAAGAAATCCAAACAGATAGCACATATAATATCATACATTCGGACTTCTGTTTGGGTTTTTTTTGATTTGAAGATTGGCAAAATTCTTCGAACATAACTACTTCGCCAACGTTTGAGTATGAATTTCCCAAGAGAGATTCTGATCCACATACTACTCACTCTGTTAAACAGATTCATTTTCTATTTTGGACAATGTCATTTATCATTATAATAAAAAGTGTTGGCCCCAGTGTGGTAGCCTGGGGAACCCCGCTGCTGACTTTCATAGTTCCTGATATAATTTTTTTTCCATTTGATCTGATACAAACCTGTTGACTTCTTTCAGAAAGATATGACGTAATCCATGCGAGGGTAGGGCCTCTGATGCTTCCATTTCATTCAGAAGCAGAGGATGGTTTACAACATCAAAAGCCTTCAGGAAATCGAAGAAAATTGTTGAGGTTTTTAGTCTACTATCGAAATTATTGTGGACTTGATGACAAAAAGACAAAAGTAACCAAACGGTGCGTCAAAATTTCCGGTTGGCAGAAGTGTGCTCACCGACGTCGGTGATTGGCCTTGGTAGCAGAAATTGGTCGACGTCAAATGGAGCAAAAAAAAAGTGGTTAACTCGACTTAGAAATTCTCATGTTCTATGTCACTGACGAATTGTTAAGTTATTTTTAAATTGAGTTGGCTTGCTTGAATCCGCCTTAAGCTCCAACAGCTGGTCATAAAATTTGGACAACCTCAAATTGATCCTCTTATTAACTAACCTTTATATCTTTGCACCCATACCCCATAAGTTTTGCAGTTGATGCATTTATATCAACTTGGTCTGACATGAACGCTCACCATTTCAACTTTAGTTAAGTCACCCACGTTCTTTGTGGCGCCATCTTATGCTGAGTACAGAGATTTTGTTCGGCAAGCTATCGGTACAGGATATATTCCCATTCCTGACCCAGGAATTCCAGAGAGGTAAAAATTATATAACTGATAACATACATAGATCGGCTCAAAATGTGGAATCTAATGCAATGCACGATTGAAAGGTTTATGAGTGGAGTTTTCAAAATGCGATCCACTATTTCTGGATATCAGAAAATCTGGGACTCTTACCAAGTATTGACTAATTGGAAAAGTTGAACTCCCAGGAGAACCCCGCATTGCAGAATATCTCTCGAACTTATAGGTTTGCTTGCTCTTCATTCTACCTGAAGGGTACAAAATTTATACAAATTCAGATAAAGTATCATTACTATTGACGATGAATCGGTGAAAATAAAATTATCGACATAATTAGAACTTCGGGACCAAAATATCAACAACTACAAAACAAATGATTTCTCTCATTTTCACGGAGAAACCTGAACTATGTATGGCATCCACGATCATCCATTACACAAACATAACAAAGTCACGAAGATATCGGAATGAAAATGTTCTCATCCCAACTCATGAAAAACCACACCACCCAGCTACACAGACCCTAAGTTGTTTGATGAAAATGAGTCTGCAGTTTGGTGGTATTGATACTGATCAACTCAAAGGCCACAGCACAAAATCCGAAAAATCAATTAGTAGTTGTGAATTCTACAATAGACCAGTAATTGCAAACGGTACATTTGCATTAAAAATCATATAAGACGAGTCCAAGTTTTCTGGTTGATTGAGTTTTTAAACATTATATTAGCATTGATATACTGTCTCTATCTAACGCCAAGTTTATAACGAGGAATTATATAAAGGCTTGTGTCCACTAGCAATTAAATTTGCCTAGAGTACTCTTACAAGTCACTTGCAATGCGTGTGAACAGCAGCGCTAGAGGAAGTTTGCTGAAAGTTTACTTTCGGGCCAGGTACTTGCCGACTTGTTAGAGCTTGTAGTGTACACGGCTAATCTAAGCAAATTAGTTTGCACTTTATTATCTCGAGACTGTTTCGAAATATTTGCATCAAGTTGTGAGATTTTGTGAACTATTTTAAACTTTTATTTATTTTTTTCGAATCTGAATTAAAATTCTGATTTTTTCACAAAAATGGAGTTGTGTTTGGAATAGAGAAGAAATTCTTCTGCCAATTGAGAATTTTGAACTGTACCCAGAAATATGGAATGTACCTTGCAAATTTTTTAAAAATATAGTAAAAAAAAAGATGCATTTCAAAAATAAGCAGAACTATTCAACACATCTGAACATGAAATTCAGCGCAAGCTACATAACTTGAGAACACAACTGAATCAGGAGTGAAAAAAAATTCAAAAGAAAAAGAGTGGACAGTGGACAAATGAATTGTATAAAAGCACGTGGAAATTTTGTTGATAAAATTAGGGACAGACGCTCTTCTGGTGGAATGGCTTCTCGCATTTTGGTATCTTTTTTATATATTTTTCCTTCCACCAAATTCAGCAAAAAATCAAATTCTTTCGCAGACATACGTGAAAAATTTTGCTGCTGCTGAGGATCTTCCGTTCTCAATTCAGAGAGCAGCTTCTCATGTATGCCTAACGTAGATCTTCGCTGAATCCATTTTCTGACCAAAATTTTTTTACGCTTTTTGTCATTTTCCTTTTCCTTCATTTGTTTCTTTAACTGAATATATGTTACAACAGCAGCAGCCACTTGCTGAGACATTTTTCTGGAAGTGTGTGTACACGTTACTCAAGCAAACGAACTTGCTAGAGTAATTTGCAGCAATAAATTTCAAAACAATTAGACTACAGTGTAGACACGCCGGCAAGTACTTGGTGAAAAAACTTTCGCAAGTTACTTGCAAGTGGACACGAGGCTTAAAGAATAACAGGTTCATCTAGACTGCTTGATTAGTTTGAGATCAGTCTGAATAAAATTCCTATCGCTTTTTCATGATCCTTTGAACATCTACAAGGTGATCTATTCGGATGGGATCAACCGAAGTATAATTAAGGATTAAACCACCCACCTGAAGAAAGTTAAATCCAAATTACACGGGGTCGATCACATCCAAATGGAGACCCATCTCGAAAAAAATTCATAATTTTTATTGTCATGCCGACCGAAACAGTCGATATCATCCCAAGGTTGACGAGTATTCGAGTGGGGAATCGTAGTGTGAGGGACATAGTGATTCATTCCTTCATCTTGCGCATATCAGTCGAAAGGTACAACTACACGGGGATCTATTTGGATTCGACAATAATTTGGCTTGATCTTCTTCAGGTAATTAGTTTGATCCTCGATTCAACTTGAAACCTCAAATAAATGAACCAACTCGTGTTGCTGGAGATTCTGCGACCTGTGTTGATAATATTCTTTCTACTATACCATCATTGAACACTCAAATAAAAATACTTCCCTGTCAGATCACACACTACAGATAGCTACCTTTCAGTTGTCTCTCCTTAGTAAGAATGTAAATATAATGAGAAGATGCTTTAGTAGGAGCAATATCGAAACATTCATGATCTCACTTTCAGCAGTTGATTGGTCTGAAATTTATCACATATCTGATGTCAATGGGAAGTTCGGGTTTTTTTGAAACCAATTCATGTCACTTTTCAATGTGGTGTTTCCCAACCGAAAGGTGTCATCCAGTTATAGAAAAAATAAGTCTAAATGGGTGCCTGAGGAAGTAAAAGAATTGAGTAGAATGCTGAATGAAATGGCAATTATAGACAAATCAAATTCAACTGAATTTTTCCATAAACAATATTTAGAGCTTAAACAAATTCATCAAATGAAATTAAACCTTGATAAACGCACCTCAAATGACCATAGAATAGCTGTGGCAGACAATAAAGTGAAGGAATGTTGGAATATAATTAAGGAATGTCAAAATAAATATGTTGACGATGCTATAAGTCTAACCAATAGTGATGGAATCTGCATTGACAGCTGTCAAGAAATTTGTAACTTATTCAGCAATCATTTCTCCAGTATTAGTTCTGGTCCCACCAAACCCTCAATGAATAAAATTAAGCATATGAAATCAAAAGCGAACAGCATATATCTCTCCAACAACAAACTATGAAATTGAAGAAACCATCAAGAAAGTATGTCGGAAAAGATCTGCAGGTGTGGATGAAATACCAGGGCATGTACTGGTGAATATTGCTGATATCATTTCAGAACCACTGAGTCACATAATCAACCACAGCTTTCAGGTAGGTGTGTTTCCTGATGTCTTAAAAATAACGAAAATCCTTCCCATTTACAAAGGCAAGGGTTCTCGTCAATATTGTGGTTCATATCGACCAATTGCCCTACTGTGACAGTTTGCAAAGGAAGGTGAATACTGCTACTATATTCGACTATATAAATATTTGGAAAATTTCAATTCATTCAGCCCAAGTCAGAACGGATTCAGACAAAATAAGTCCACTGGCACTGCCATTGATGTGCTATTGAGGCATATAACTGAGGCTCTTGACAGCAAACACAACACGTTGGCATTATTTTTTGATATGAGTAAGGCTTTCGATCTAGTGGACCATGATCTATTAATATATAAATTAGAACTGTACGGTGTGCGAGGACCAGCATTGAATTGGATTGTGACTTACCTCAGAGGTCGTAGCCATAGAGTATGTCTGAACAATACCTGCTCTGACATTCAATATATCACGACAGGCGTTCCCCAAGGATCAGTGCTCGGTCCCCTGCTGTTTATTATATTTATTAATGACCTCCCAATTCATTGCTCTGCTGCTTCTCTATCGATTGTATATGCAGATGATACCAATCTTGTTATATCCGCTGACAGTATACCAACTATGCTTCACAAAGCGCAGAATGCCACAGAACAACTCTCTGAATGGTGTGATTTGAATGGGCCAGTTCTCAATACGACCAAAACTCAAATGATCAATTTTGTTACAAAAAATTCATCAATAGATACCAGCTACTTAGTTAAGATGAAAAATATGTCTATTCAACAAGTCTTTGACACAAAATTCCTAGGAATTAATATTGATTCAAAACTCACTCGGAGCAATCATATTGAAAACATAAAATGCAAGCTTAGTATAAACATATTTCTACTCCGTCAACTGAGAAACACTGTTTCTCTCGAAGTCTCGAAACTTGTATATTTTAGTCTGATTCAGTCATTCATATGCTATGAAATCATTCACTGGGGTGCAACATGCAAGGCACAGGAAATATTTGCAATTCAGAAAAAAGCAGTAAGGTTAATGATGGCAGTACCTCTGAGAGAACATTGCAAACCACTTTTTATAAAAATGGGAATCATGACTCTACCCTGTCTATATTTATATCACTGTATTCTTTATGTGAGAAGAAATATTACTAACAATCCTACTTGTGGACAGACTCATGATTATCAAACTAGAAATAAGTACAAACTCCAACAACCTTTCACTAGACTGTCAGTGTCGCAGAATCATCCGGGATCGATTGGTATAAAGCTTTATAACGCTCTTGATGACAGTATCAAATCTGCCCCTAGCTTGCATTGCTTTAAGGCTAGTCTGAAAAATCATCTCGTGTCGAAAGCATACTACTCCATTGATGAATTTTTCCAAAAATGAATTGTCTACCGATTGTTTCAAATAGCATTTGATCTTAACATGTTTTGTCTGTTACTGTGTTGTTTATTTATTATATATATTGCATATTTTTTAGTCACAAATACAGATTTTTTGATTCTGACATTTTTCAACTTCTGTAGCTTCAATGGTATTTCCATCATCGTCTAGTTTGTTTTAAGCTCATCTGACGTGTTACCTAAGTTAGTATGTTGCAATGTAGGTAACTGTATTGTAATTGAACACTTATCTAACTAATAAATTGATTGATTGATTGATTGATTCTTTGGCTCTCCTTTTCAAATGATTTTTTCTTTTGTAAAATCCAAATTATTACGATATGCGGGCATATCGTTAATAGTCGTATACCATTAAAATGAGAAAATCTTTTTGATAGAACAACTATGGAAACTGATATTTGTTTGGAATTCCATATGCTCCAAACTTTCAAAATATATGTTATCCTATCAACCGATAACTTTGATTCCTTTGCATTATCGAAACTAGTTTGAATAATCGGCGTGTAGATGGCTCTGGCTCCGATAATGAAAATGAATTATTGAAATTATCGGCAAACCAGATCAATTCGGTTATGATGAAAACTAGTATTCGATAAAAATAAGTTGATATATCTCGAAAGTACTTAGAAGCATATGACTTGCAGAAGTGAGATTAATTCCAATCGGTATCATTTTTATAGTTTACTACTAGTTACGGTATGCCTTTATATCGTGACAATTCAGTTTTCATAAAAAATAGGGAACCATTCGTATATAACAGCCAACAATATTTCCAAACTTTCATTCCACTACTGCGTTTGGCGATAATATGATACCAATTTTTTTTGTGGTCCTATTCAATTACTTCCCTCAGCTGTGAGTAATACCAATTATCACGATATGCAGGCATATTGTAAATAGTCGTAGACCAAAAACATGGGGAAATCATTTCGATAGAACAGCGATGGAAATTGATATTACTTCGGCAATTCAATTGCTCCTTTCTTTCAAAATACCGAGTGACTCAAAACCAATTCACTCCCCTGTATCTCCGTTGTTTTTTTGTATGGAAATTTCACATTCAGTACTTCGATTTGATGTCATGAGTGTACAGTTCAGCAAGTATTAAACCATATATGACACTTGCGGTTTGACCGGAAGCGCATCCAATTCAATATTTCAAATGGAATCTCTCATATATTTTTTTTTAAATCAAGACTCGGGATAGAATAATTACCTCCACAATGATATATCACAATCATACTTTGAATCCACGATCTGTTGATGAAATTGAAATCTCATAAAAAATACTTTTCGTTTTTTTCTTGTAACGGAGCATTTTCATGAAAGAATGCTATAGAATATCGAACAATGTCAAGTAAATAACAATAATATATTATAAAAATTTTCACACAATAGTCATTATGCAGACTAGCTATTATCACAATCATTCATTTTTCAACATCGAATCATTCATTTCTTTCATGCAACATGACTTGATGTTGAAAAATTAAGAAAAATCAAATTGAGAAAATAACAACGAAGATACAGGGGAGAAATTGGTTCCGGGTCACCTAGCTCAAAGCTTTTTTTATTTTCATTTCCAGCAGATAGAAAAGTCAAAAAAAATGTATTATAGATTATTTCTACTTCAAGAAACGTTCAAACCATATACATCTCTCCCTATATTTATGGAAGATACCTTTTTGTTAAATAATCGATGGCGAAAGTGGACATCAAAGGAACTCACAGCTTAAGTTGCAAGTAGAGCGCTGGAAGTTTTTCAAATCATCATGTTGTCAATTATGACATCAAACGTTTCCTGGTTTCAGCTGCAGTAGCTTCCACTTCAGAAGCTCCATGCACTAGTCGCCACTAGGGTGGAAAACGACCAGATAGCATGAGTCTGATTCCCTGGCGTAGGGGAGATTGTTTGTGTGTGATTTTACCTGCGTAGATACTTTGGCTTCGTGTTATAGTTTTACAACTTCTGTTTCCGGTGATTCAGCAGCTACTTCTGCAGAATCATCAAAAAGGAAGAAATGTGCGAGATAACTTCATCTTTTGTATAGTTGCAATTGAAACATTCGGCTCCATTAGTCCTCAAGCGAAGGAATTCAAACCAACGATACAAGAGCCACCAGTTTCTTCACTAAAGAAACATTTTTCGAAATGATGGCAAAATGCACCTTTTCATTTCGGGACAATTTCTAATCACAGAACTCTAGATGATTTTTCAATGAATTATTTTCTTTCCAAATCACACCATTCTTACAATCAGGAAACATCTTCCGTCTCTTTTCGATCCCAAGACTTTGCAGAAGGCTTCCACAACAACCTATCATCCCAAGAAAAGATATTCTCGTCGAGTTTCTTTATGTGTGAGATTACAACTGGAATATTTGGTTCGAACTTATTGAATAATCTAGGCGATTCCCAAACAATCAAAAGTCTTCATGGCCTTACAACAGTGGACCATACCAAAAATTCGTCAAAGTTCAGTATCCAAGAGAAGTATGATATACTCAAACCCCTAATGATACCAGTTGAGGTGGTGACTTCATTCGAATTGTTGATATTCCTACTCATTGTCCTCATCAGTTACTGATGCCCGAAGCATTTGCGATAATATCATTGAACTAGATTCTTCATCAACTGCCATCATCAATAACCCAACTGAACCACCACCATTCAAAGTAGACGATCCTGATTGATAGCAATGCACCTCAGGAAATATTGGATCTACGCTTAACACACCTACTTCTATATTATTTTCTCGATTATGATATCAAGTAAAAATGTGAATTCATCAAAATACTGGAATTTCGGAAAAAATAATGAGTTTTTGTTTCAATTGAAATTATGTCCAAATAACCTTGGTAATGAATTACAAATTGGCATCGAGTGATAGAATTCAGGGCAGAGTGAGATATATGGCTGAAAGTATTCATTGTTTGCTTTCGAATTGACAGAGAAAGAGAGGTTGTGAAGCATGTAGTAATCATCAGGACGCAATTATAATTACTCCATCCTTCACAATTCAACCTTCCTCTAATGTATTCCACGACGGGTGTTGAATAATATTGTAAAATATACAGTTATGACTACAATACCTGAGAAATGATATCATTTTAAACTTTCACATCAGAATCAGAAAGGTACCTCAATTTCCGTAACAATAACGATGATTCATAAAGCATCATCGAATCCACTCAGAGCATTCTCCCATTCATCACAAACTCATATTCGCATTCGAAACCTCATAAATTCAATAATGGAATTTCCAACTAGTTCTATAATTCACTTGAAACTTTCCACTTGTACAAGTATTGACTTACCAATAGCCGTGTCACATCGTTCGTACCCATAATAGATATATCCACAACTCATGATTCAGACTTTTTCTTTCTGCACTCGAAGTACGAATAATCAGGTGATGTATAATCAACTGTCCAGAACGAATTGATTCTTACCATGAGAAATATATTGGTTGGAGGATAATTTCAATGAAATTGTATAATACTCATGGATAATTTATAACGTGCAATTGTTCAGTCTTGCAGAAAACGTATTAGTACTAATTCATATTATAAGGTAGTGGGTTGTTATTAGAAGTGTTAAAAAAAATGTTAAAATTGTTCGTTCCGTTAACCAGCTAACGAACGTCAACCTCAGAAGTCGAAACTTGTGCGAGCAATGGATCAACGATGCCTTACCTTTTAACGTGCGATTGCCCAGCACGGTGGTCCGGCGAAGATTCGAATCCAGGCCTTCCGCTTGATAGGCAGATATGTTAACCACTACACTACCAAGATTGTTTTTCTGAACAATGATTTGAATGATTTATAATCCATATCTTATCTCATACGGCATTCTCAAGAATTTGCAACAACCAAAGGTCTGAAAAGTATATGAGTCTCTGAAAAGTATATGAGTCACTACTTTCTCCATCCATTGGAATCATCCAAAAACTTAAAAATGCTTCTTGAATATGAAGAATTCGTAACTGGCTATGAGTCGACTAATATCGTGAGGTTGCAGTCCTCCTTGTAACAGCCCTACAAATCTACTGCAACTTCACGAAATCAGTCGACTTACTTCCATTCGAAATTCTTTGAACTTTGCTGAAATCCACAAAAACATCTTTATCCAACAGGCTGACATCCTTGTGAGTTCGGACGTAGTGTCTTCATTCACAAATATCATTGAACATTTCGAAACTGAATCACAAATATCTCTGCATCAGATTCATTGAACATTCTCGAAACAAATTTCCTCATCCTCATCAGTCACTGTATGTTCCCAGTTAATACTTCCTCTTCAGTGGTACCTTTCGCAAACAAGTAGAAGGTACCATCATGGGTTAAACTTCCACCAGTCCTCTTCCTTTCCATGGATGACTAAGGCCATAGACATGTTCGACCGCAAACCCTCTAGCTGGGGCCCTATTCTAGAATCACTCGCAGTTCTGTGAATACGTTGTTCTGCGAATGATCCGCTTGCGAACGATTCCTCAAATCGGTACTCTGAAGTTCATTCGTAGGCAATTATTCTCCTGTATTCGGCAACACTGTAGCTCAGAGTGATTTATCAAGTTTTATCCCTCACATAAGAAGGGTATTAGAAAAATCAAAATAAACATGTTATAAGAAAATTGAACCGAGGGAACAATGAAAAAGGTATGTAACAATCATATGAAATAAGTGTTTGAGCATCTGAAATCAAATATCTAGTTGTGTTGCGATCTTCAGCAATGTACAACTGTGTGTGTGATTGTTTTTTTGGCTTTGGAGTAAACCAATTAGCCAAATGTACAACTGAAAGTTGTTATTATCCCTTCCAAACATATATGTTGAAGGGTTATTGAACACCGGATTTATACATCATTTTCAGGTATTGAGAAATAAGCTATGAGAAGTTCAACATTCACTTTTCTAGTTTTCAAATTCTGTGTGGAAACACTCGATTCATCTACAAAGAACAAACAGTACTTTTCATGCAGATCTTATAAAATGTTTTGGAATTAAACTGTCTTCGATGAGCTCATCTGGTTCGTGCATTGCTGTGATCATAATGAAATAATTATTTATACTCAAATACATGTTTATTGGCTCTCACAGATCAAGATCACGAAAAGTAGAAGAGATAGGCAAGTCATTTTTCACAATACAAGATACGTCAGTCTACCATTGATGACGTTTTTGTCATATGGCTCCACGGCTACGAAAGTCTCCATAATCGCCGACTTGAATTTTTCCAAATACCCTCATATTTATCCCAGTTCAATTCGAGTAATAGGCAGATTGAGACCTTAGAGAGAAGTCGTGACGATACCTGAGGAATAGGAAGGTTGAGGCCCCGGCGTCAAGTCACAAATCCTCCGCCTGTAACAACACCTGAAGGGTAAGCAGATTGAGACCTCAGTGTAAAGTCACATCAAACTTCTCGAAAATGGCTCCAAAATCGGCGCCAAAACGTCAAATATAAATCTCTAGATTCACACGAATCTGATGGTTTTTGCGATATGTGTTAGTTTGTGAAAATTTAGTGGCAGTTTCAATACTCAAATTATCACTGGTGTTTTCCTGTTTCCAAGCAAAGTAGTGCTAAAGGCTTCTATCGACCATACTTCATATCTCAATTACGTAATATTCATTTACTCACATGAAGAATGTAAAAATGAAGTCAAAACAATTACAATTTTCAAACGGCAATCCCTTGTTCAATTCAAATGGAATGCTTCTATTCCACATCCACAGTAGATGTCAAATTCAATTGTCTATCGAATACCAGTGTACGTTTTTCTACTTCCACTATTCAAAATTTTTCATCACGTATTTTACAGCTGTTATGTAATGGCTCATGTAGAATACACATATTTTCTTAATTAATGGTGGCCGCTTCCGGAAATCAATATTCAATTGTTCAAAAATCAAATTTAGGCGAATTCTTGCTCATAATTCTTTACAAAATTGAATGAAAAATCATATTTTCAGGAAATTTATTGTTCAACAATCTAGTTATATTCATGAATACACAAGCAATTGTTTCACCTACTTGCTGTCTTTCAGTGTCACGTCGATCATTGAAAATTAGTGACAACGAATAAGTTCGTGCCACACCACAAGAAATCAATTTTCAATCTGAACAAAGCATTGAAAAAGTTTTTAGATGCGAATGTTGGCCAATGCTCCTGGATGTTTGGTTTGTGTTGAGAATCTTATGGTCGCCATTTTGAACACTTGATACAAAATTCCACTTGTTTTATGAAAATACTTTTGACAATTTTGAGTAAGTAGTGGAATTCTATCCGATTTAGAGAATTGATCGTATTCTTTCTGTATGTATTATGAAATTATTCATTTAGAGTTTGATATTGTTTTTTCTTCTGCAACAACCTATCAGACATATGCAGCAATTGTTTCTGCTGGATCTGAAAAGTGTTCGGGAGATGCATTGGAACAGTTGTAGTTCTTGTCTTGTAGGGCTCACATTACCAAAAGTTATTATAGTTAAACAAAGACTTGATTAACAGAGAGACGGAAGGAGTTATGAGTAAGTATTTGCTTTTCATTATAATCAGTTGAAGCCAGACTCACTCATGATTCTTTGAGTCCTATATCGAGTTCTTATTCACTGAACAAGAGTTCTCAGTGACGGTTTTTACAAAAACTTATTCGGGTGGGTACCCTTCATCTTCAAATTAAATGAGGTTGATTTTGTTCAAGTGAGCGTTCTGTTGAGGTTGATTCATCTGATCTTTCATGATCAAAGACAAGACGTTGATTGATTTATCCCCAATACATTAATGAATAGTAGCATTCTATAATGATAGTTCTCTCATTTCGTTGAGTTTTAACTGAAGTCTCATGTTTCACAATTTATTGAAACTGATTGGGATCAGTTTACAACTTTTCATTCAAACGTTCAATTTCTATTTATATAGAACAATTGAGGAAATATTCACAATCATACACTTCTGCTCACCCTAGTTCAATTCAGCAAAATTTTCAAGTAATTTTCATCTCGAATATTTCGTAGATTGGTATACTGTATAGCAATCAGTTTTTTATCGATTCGAGAGTCTGTCTATTCGTGAGAAAATCAATCCTTCAAACACTTATTTCGACGAAATAATGGTTTTATCATGTTTTTGACAGCACATTTGATCAGCCCCCAGATTCTGTTTCACGAATTCGATTGTCGAGTAACTCAGACTGTGACTGTAGCATGAGATGTACCGAAAATAATCGCATATTCTAATCAATTCGATAATCGAATTCGTGAAATAGAATCTGGGCTCAATACGAGTAACAACATTTGAGACAGATACCTCCAATGGAGATAAGCCTTTGGAACTTTCAGTAGTGAGGACGAAGAAGCTTTTAGCGACAATTACCCGAAGGCACGTGTCTATTCGAATGAAGATCTGAATCCAGGTCTAAGAGTAGACCCTCGCAAGAGTCAAAAGAACAGCAATTTCGCCCAGACTCTTCTCTAATTGAACTTGAGACTAAATGTCCACTTGAAAAAATACACTGGAGTTCTAGAGTAAGTCTCTCACCTAACGACAAACCTAATCAGAAAACAAAGACAGCCAACAGAATCAATTAACAAATCAGCAGACATTATATTATATTCACTTTTTTTTCTCTTGTTCCATGATTCAAACTAGTTACATGTCATTCATAAATAAAGAAACCTGTAATACATTTGCTTGTTTCACTGAGAAGAAGCACATATTTTTCTTCCAGGTGGTCTTGTTCTTTTTCGGTCATTTTTGAATAAAAAAAAATCCGGCTCTCAATTTCTTCTTGGATTTTATGGAAGTACTTAGCATCCATCGAATGACGCAGAAATCCAGCTGGATGATGCCTCCATTCATGATGTGTTTGCTGTATGACAATATCATGATGAAACATTCCAAGGAAGATGGATTGAAAGGAACAGCCCTTTTATTTATTGGCCCCCTCGATCACCAGACTCGCTTCCATCAGTTTTTTCCTGTGGGTATCTTTGAAAGAAAGTGTTTTTAGAATCAGACCATGGAATTCGAACGAATTGAAGGAGAGGATAGGGCGAAAGTGTGGTAAATTAACGCCGGACCAATTGGGAAGACTAGCCAAAATTTGAGACGGAGTTGAAGTTGAAGAATAAATAAAGCGTGAAGGGGGAAATGTCAATAGCAGAGGAAGCTGTTTGAGTCATTATTATCTACTTGAACTGATGCTAATATAAAAGTTGATGAAATTTATTACATCCATATTGTATGTCATGAAGCTTCTTTTCAATTTGTGCATATCTGTACTGAATAGAAGTTAGAGTTTTGGAAGTAAATGCAGCTTTCTCAGTCAAACTCAGGAGAGAAAAAATGGACTGGTGGTTGATACTGATTAATCGGGTCGTGCCTTCAAGATCTTACCTCAAACTCTGTCTTTCCTTCTCTTGAGATTTCGAAGATGAATCTGTGTTGAATGGACTGGCCAGTCGTGCGGGGTGTCGAGGAACACAACACTAAATCGTACCGAAAAGGGCAGCAATTGCCATGCAGGGAAGATATTTTGCGAATGAATATGAAGGCAGAATCGCCATACTTCTGCCTCGTTCGCAGAGAGTGTTAGTAGTGACCTTAAAGGCAAACACGCGCAAAAGGGGTTAATTGTACGCGGTGAGCCAAATATTGGTGAATATAACTGATTCTGAAAATTATGAATGAATTAAAAATTATAATTACATACATGCACATTACTGTAATAAACATGCTATATACTAATATAAAAGTGCAATAGGCATGCAATAGATTTGTTCTCCTGTAATATTACAGCTGTACAGCATTATGGGAAGGATCAAGAGATGAAGTGACTGGTTTATCAACTTCAAAATGAACTAAAACTGACACTGAAGTAATCAACTGTTTGAGTCGCCTGAATGCTTCATCATGATTTGAATACCATACCCATCAAATATTCTTTGAACTGAATGACGAAGTATTTCTGTTTCCCTAAACAAATCTTTTATAAAAAGACTGAGGTAGTTAATCATACCTAGAAAACGTGAATCTTTCACACACTTAGGTGTAGGCATCTCACCAATAGCTCGTTTTTTAGAATAATCTGGTTTTATTCCAAAAATTCACTATATCCTAAATATTTTACTTCCTGTATATTGGATTCACATTCAACTCAATCAAAGTTGACACACATTTCTCTAGCTTTTCGAAAAACTTTATTGAGTATTTCATTATGAGTACTTTCATCTTTGGCATATATCAGTGAATCATCCGCAAAACTTATGACACCAGGTATATCAGCCAAAATATCTGTTTCAATACGAAAGAAAATTTCTGGCGCACAACCAATCTCATACGGCATTTTCAAGAATTTGTAACGACCAAAAGGAGTCTGAAAAGTTCATAAGTCACTACTTTTCTTATCTATTGGAATCATCCAAAAACCTGAAGTTGCATCTAAATGAAAAAAAACTTCGAATCTTTCAATTTATCTTTAATTTGATCTAATGTAGGTGAAGGATAATGTTATTTTCTATTTGAATTTCTAGGATCTATGCATATTCCACAATAACAATTGAATTCACCCAAGGTGTTGGATATGTTACCTGTTCTATAACTTTCATCTTCACCATAATCTCTAACTCTTCTTTCAATCGACTGAATAAAGAAAAGTACTTTTCTAGGAGGAAAAATTTTTAGCTGAATTCCTGGTCCAATTGTAATATTGCAGGTATATGATAAACAACCAAGACCTTCAAACAAATCCTGGTTCTCTGACAGAGGTATCTGTAAAAATTCTGAATCATGCAAACTATTTCATAATTAATTCAATTATTAACATCTTATGAAACCTATCATTGTTGAACAATGACCATCGGCTATAAAGAATGGAATATTACGAGAATTATGATCAGAATAGGTGAAACTTGTCATAATGCCCAATTTTGTTACATTTACTAAATTATAGCTGGACATCTGGTAAGGTTCTTAAGGAAAATAAATGGTGGGAAGGACCGAGTTGGTTAAAAAAGGAACAGAAAAGCTGGCCTCATTCATTACATGAATAATCAGAGCCTGAAGCTGAAACTGAAAGACGAAAAATTATATCGAGTAATGTAGCATGTAATAGTTTCTGTTTCAGTAATTGCTTAAATTATTTTTCAAAATTCACTAAAATTCTGAGAATGATTTCATGGATGCTGCGATTTTATCAAAACTGTTCTAAAAAAGACAATATAAAAGGACAGCAGCTCACTTGTGAGGGAATCAAATATTCAGAAATTTGTATCGTGAAAATAATTCAGAGAGAAAGTTTCGAAGATAAAACAAAATTCAAAAACCTACTAGTTTTTGAAGATAAAAAAAAAGGTGTTTTAAGAATGAAAATTTGTGGGAGCCAACAATTTATTGAAAACAGTTGACTTGGAACACATATTGGATTATTCTTCGGTGAAACAAATTAAATGGAGCTTCAATCCTCCCACCGCTGCTTGGTGGGGTTGATGGTGGGAACGATTGGTGAGGATTATCAAGGAACTTCTTCGACGAAATTTGGGAAGAGCTGTGGTAAATTTTGAAGAAATGATGACATTGTTATGTGAGTGCGAATCTATCTTCAACAAGCGGCCATTAACCTACATCTCTGAAGACGGTGAGGATTTGATACATTTAAGTCCTTCAATGTTCATCCAAGACCTACCTAGTAATGAAACCCCTGATCTTGACACAATCGATAGAAATCACCTAATCTCACGACACCGGTACTTGCAAAAGATAAGGACTCGATTTAGAAAGGAATACCTAGCGGAACTTGTGCACTTCGATCATAGAAAAAGTGGTACTTTGAACGTGGGAGACGTAGTTTATGTTGCTTCCGATAATGTCAAACGGCTGAATTGGCCTCTTGGGAAAATTCGAGAAGTTATCCCAGGAAGAGATAAAATAGCCAGGATAGCTCGAGTAGAAATTCATAATAGAGAAGTTCTCCGCCCATTCCAACGACTGTATCCTCTTGAAGTTTCGAAGAAAGAATATGAAAATGAGTTGAAGATGAATGATGAAAATGGTGAACATAGATGCTTCAGTAAAAACCTAGAAGGAGACAGGAGACACGTCGAGAAAGAAGCGGAATTTATGGAGGAAGAAAAAGAGAAGAAACAAGAACAGAGGAATAGTACTACACAGCAACCAGTGATTACAAGAAGAGGGCGTCTCGTGAAGGCTCCAGAGCGTTACGGTTTTAGTTAAAGTTTCATATACACAATTTGATTTGTTAATATTGATTGATTCATTAGTTTTTCAATTTTCACGAAAAACAAATTCGAAAAAGGGGGGAGAATGTTGGGAACTAATATTTCATTTCTATTAGTTTGTTTAACATCGATTCGTTTCCATGTATATAAAAAAAGCAAGTTGTCAATAAACAGTCGAACATTGAGACACGTAAAAATTCTTTCAATTTTTCAAAAGTATATTTCATCCCAAAATTAACATTAACGTTTCCAATATGACAGATATCGATTGTGTATAGAATAAGGTTCAAGGAACTTTTTCAGCTTTTTCTCCTCCAAGTGGAAAAAATACAAATCTTCTATGAATGAAGTGGGATGAAAAAATTCTACGAACTCTGTGTTCACTGATACATGTATATAATTTATTCATTCACAAAAAGGGGGGAGAAGTTATTTCCCTGTCTATATAGCGCGAAGGGTACTGAATTACATGGAGAGCAAAGCAGAAATAGAGAATAGTTTGTGAAAAATCCCACACACTAAAAAAATATTTCAATCAAACCCAGACAAGACCTCTCTTCCCTCTAATCATCTCAGTAGCTTCCACTGGATATATGGATGAATTATTTATGAATGTATATAACCTTCGGGAGTTGATCTCTTGAAACTTGGTTTACGCGATACTATTCAAATATTTTGTGTGAATATGTCAAAATAATCCAGGAGGTAGGGGTGTAACGATTATTTCAAAAATGGTATTTAACTGGAGATCCAGATGCTAGAGAAGCATGATGAGAAGCGTCTGACACCATTTCAGAAATATGAATAATTCAAACTTTCATTGCAAAATGAAAGTTGTTGAATATTTTTCCTGAAAGTGGGTAAAGCTAAGAATATTTTTCCTTCAATAGATGAAACTGCTTCAATATTGATTTAGAAATATCAACTGTTTATAGTTTCCAAGTACCCACTCAACTTGGAATCATTTTAATAGATGCCCCCTAATTCAATGTGAGTAATGAGTCATGATTAGAATGTATGAACCTGTTTTCTTGAATTATTGATCATACATCGGAAAAAGATAATTATTTTGTTGATTGCAACTTTTTTCATTCTGGTAATATTCTTCTAATGAAACTGTTTGATGCAGATAAAAAATGTATCAGGTACGGAGATCTGAAAACATTGAAAGGTGTAAATAATGGAAACGTCTAAAGAAAGTTCATTATGAATAATATTCTTTCAGATGAGATAATGGATCATTCGATCTCCAAAGTGTCAAAAGATTGATGAAAGAAAATATTGACACGATACTTGGTACAAAATTTACTAGAAATGATATCACTGAGCCATCAGATGCTATGGAATGAGTTTTCTGTTATTCAACAGTAGTAGAGTGCCGTAAGGCGGAAAAATTTGAAAATCTCGTAATCCAGGGCAATGAATCTTGATGAAAACTGTTTGAAATGCATTGTTGAATGCTAAAAGAAAAAAGTTAAATGATACAAAATACAACAATTTCTGAGAACAATCCAAAATGGAAAGGACAAGGGATAAAAATGTTTAAAGCAAACATTTATACCTAATATTTGCATAGTAACTTTTATGTAAATTTATTCATATTTCGCAAAAAATGACGAGTTAAAGCAAAAAAAAATATTACAAACTCTATCTTTATACAGTGGCTTCATTGAATGTCTACCGCCTTTTATGATTTAAACGGGTCAACTCAAAGAAAAAAAATTTGTGATACATCCTTTTGGGGCTCCTGACGAATACTGCACAGTCTATTCGATATTTCACGCCGAACTATTTCGAACACAGGAACGACGATATTTCTACAAATATTTGTTATTCTCTGCCGCATATCCAATAGGGAAGAATATCGACCGATGAGGGCGCTGGTGGTGGTTAAACTAGATCCACCATCTTGAAATAGTTACCTTGTTTACATTTGTGAAATAACGCGCCAAACTGAAATCCAGTCATCAGTTGCCCTCGCTAGACAAGATTTTGGTGTTTTTTTTGCTATATTTTCATTGTACGAAATTTTTCTCGTGAAGAGGTTAATATAACTGTTTTCATGATGCTTTGAATAGCCGCACAATACCATTCATTGGAGGTGAACATAGATGCATTGTGTTTTTAAAATCTAATGATATTTGTTCCAGGACATTTTGTAGTTTTAGTGTAGTGTTAGTGAACCAGAGAGGCTTTTATTACATGGATGATGAAATGCGCCATAACTTCGCCTAAAAATAGACAGACTCACCAGGTAACAAGAAATCATCTCTCTTGAAATGCAAGTAACACACTGAAGCCGCTCTAGGTGGTGATTTATGCAGTTTCAGTTTAATTTTCCAAGCCTTGTACCTGTCTATTTTCTCTTTCAATCCACATTCCGTAATGTTTCCCACCAAAGATGTATTTCTCTTTCGAAACGTGCGGAAAGACAACTTTGTATTTCGGTTCCTAGAGTTGCGGCAACTTGGCACCAAACACTTTATACGGCTCACTGAGCGATCTGCATCCATGATTGTTTGATATTATCAATCAAAAAAACCACAACTTTAGATGAGATTTCCTAAATAAACACCAAAGAACTCAATAAATTCACACACATAAAATGGAAGCCGTTTGTTTGTGAAATTATCGCAGTGCGTTATATTTCCGCCAGACGTCGCATAAAATTATGAACTTCCCAATATTGGAATTGGTTAAGTTACTTACACCTTTTGCTTCGAATAGCCTCATTGAAAAAGTCTAAATGTGTCAAATATGGCGAGCGTGTTGGCCATTCTGTAAGACTGGGTGAAGTATTACCCAAATACTTTCTTACTTAGCTGGGGTAATGGGGTGGTGCTCCATCTTGTCGGAATACAATATCCATATCGAATTCATTAGAATTGGGTCGATGATTTTGGTGATAAGAGGGTCAACAGCATATTTAAATACAGTTCCCTGTTATATTTCCTGGATATTGAGTATGAGTTTCCCAGTAACGAGAGAGTTGGGGTCACTCCAATAACGGCAATATGTCTGTGAACATTGCCGCTGAGAAAAGATGTACATTCATCACTGAAGCAAATATTGTGGAGATAGGTGGGTTTCAATGGTTTCCGTCATAAATTCGCAGAATTCTGTTCTTCGGTCAGGGTCATCTTCAGTTAACTGACGTACCATTTCCATTTTGTTCCTCTTCGAAAGTCTGCACATAGTAAAAAGAGACGCCTCACAAACATTCGCGACGAAAGAAGTAGACTGTTGAGGATTTTCTATCCTCTCACCAATTATTTGAACTTGCTGTTCTTCTGGAATGGATGGACTATCTGTGGACTTTCGGCGTGAAATATCGGATAGGATGATCTCAAGTCATGAAGTTCAACGCAATCATTTCGAGCATCTTCTGAACTGACCACAGCACATTTTCTCAAATCATGAAGTTGAAGGTCGATGTATTCAAACACTTATTGGATGTTCCGCCATTTTATAGTAGGTGAAGATATTGAGCTTCGCGCACAGCCGCCATCTTAAAATTTTCATTAGTAAATTCCACCCAAAAATATAGTATTCATGCATGAATTTCATTATCCTAAGGTTCATTTTTATGTGTTGACTAGTTAAAAAATCAATGGGGGTAGACATCAAAGATAGCCAGTGTATAATAATACAGTATATAACAATGTATTTGCTGTAACTCATTATTTTGTGAGAAATATGAATTAATTAACATAGAAGTTACTATGCAAATATTATTTGTTAGATAACACTGCACTCTGAACATTTATTCCTTGCTCTTCTCATTTTTCAGTGAAGTGATGTTGAAATTTGTTGTAATCAAGATCTGGCATTTTTTGTTCTTAAAATTTTTCATTTGGTATTCGAACGATGCAGTTCAACAGTTTTGAATTTTCCTGGATTCCGAGGTATAAATCTTATGGCGCTCCACTAGTACGAAATAATGATGAGATTTATATCGAGGATACTATGTCATATCATTTATTTGAATCAAATGGAATTCAGTATTCATGTTGGGGAACATCCAATGAAAATATATCAGTTAGCCATTTTGTATACCGACTCGGAGGACTTGTACCGCCATAAATAATTGAGTGAAAACTTATCACAATCAATTTTTACACCCCAATTTCAAAGTAATAATCCCATGAAACACTGGTATGAAATATTGAGTACTTCCTTTCAAAGAAAAATCACCCTGTAAAAATGATTTACGTACAGTGCTTCTCGAACATTTCCATTACGAATTCAGCTACGCTACTGACAACTTTTTTTTGGTTTTGTTCAGAGAATATAAGAGCTGCAAGTAATGGATGTGTAACGAACTCCACATTCAGTGATTTATAAATTCAGTTCAATTCAAAAATGAACTATTTAGTGGCAAGTGTTTTTCTAGGAGCTCTAACTGCCACTGTGCTGAGCGAGAAATATACAACAAAATACGATAATATCAATATAGATGATATTCTGAAAAGCGACAGACTACTCAAAAATTATATGGAATGTCTGATGGAAAGAGGACCATGTACTGCTGAAGGGAAGGAATTAAGAGGTGACCGTTATTATTCAATCCTAGATAATCTAATTGTGTCATATGTGTTGGTTTCTACATTATGGGTGTTTTCCGTCAAGAGTATGAATGATTTCACTGTCGAAATAAAATATTATTTTGTCATTGCTTATCTGAATAATTAATTAAAGGAGTATATATACTTTTCGATATTGACTATAGAATAAATTTATATATAGTCGTATAATTCATTCGTTTGAATGTGGTCGAATATGTTTCTTTCCGAGTGTTATTGGATCGGACTTATATAGCTCACTCGATGAAAACATATCAAGAAACAATTCATGAAAGGCAGTTATGTGAATCGTAAAAACCAAAATGTTGAAACCAACTATCTATTTGAGTGTGTTCACGACGTTTCGATTACTGGAATCAGGTCACGACAATCATCAGGTTTTCCCTTTAATTGCATTTGGCGTCACCATTTTAACATTTTAATATATATTTCAGTACTATTATCATTCATGTTTATATTCATCACATCATTTCACTGCCTCATCTGATTTTTTTCTTTCATCTGATTATCCGATAAATTTCCATCGTCAAAATTGCTATACGATAAATTCCTTTATATTTACTTTCAATTTTGAAATCTATATAGGTATCTCTATCAATATTTCAACTATGCATTCGAATTGTTTTATGCTCCAGTAAGAACTCTCGATATTATGGGGATTTTGACAGGTTTCAATAGAATATATTATATCGGCAATGGCAAATTTTTAACCAAAAATACATTTTTTATTGAATATCCCAATAACTTCCCCGTAGTTTCCTGGGTTCCTAACCTATCATGGATTTTCAGTGAGTATCGGCCAGTTGAATACAATATACATATACATATATATATATATTTATATATATATATATATATATATATATATATATATATATATATATATATATATATATATATTTATATATATATATATATATATATATATATATATATATATATATGGCCGATACTGAAAATCCATAATAATATTAAAATATAACAGTCTCTTGGACGATTCTCTCTGACAATCAGTTTACTAAACCGCGACACGTATTTCGCTATTGAATAGCTTCCTCAAACTTAATGCTTCATCCTATTGCATAGGGCATGGCCCAGCTCTTCAGGTTGACTGACAGTCATTCGATATCTGAAGTCAAGCAACGCCGAGCACGGTTAGTACTTGGATGGGTGACCATACAGGGAAATACCGTGTCGAAAGCCCGTACAGCTGCAGCGAAGTAGCATATCATAGCTCGCAGACAATATATCAATGAGCACAAGATATATTGAGGATATGCCGTCCTTCGGAGGGGACGTTAAGCCGTCGGTCCCGAGTCCATGGATGTTGAGCTCGTTAAAGATCCCTACCTCTGGTTGGAATACCAGAGGGTTCGGCAAAATTTCCGGTTGGGGGAAGTGTGCTCACCGGCGTCGGTGATTGGCCTTGGTAGCGGAAATAGGCCGACGTTAAATAAAGAATTTAAAAAAAAAATAAAAATCCTATTGCATAGTGAAATGTACTCTAATGAATTGTTTTAGTGAAATATCTATGAACTGGATGACGTTTATTCTAGTCAATATTACAATCAATATTCATTTAACACCTAGACAACATATCCATTCCTAAATCTACAATGTGTTCTAAAATCTACATATATCACATCTCCCCCTCTATTTTTTTTACACAAAGAGAAAAAAAATACTTATCATAAGAAAGACGTTGAGGAGGCCTTATAATTCGTTTAGGTCTGCTCATTGTATCATTTTCTTCTTGTATTTCTTGAAAACACTCATTATCAGAAGAATTTCCCTCTGTACATCTTAATCCATCATCCATTTCCGAATTTACATTTTCTATTCCAGAACTAGATTCAACAAACTTTAATTTTTTTATTTGATTCAAATGTCTTTTCCATTTAACGTTTCCGATTTCCGGTATTACAACAATATAAGTAGATTTGCCGATTCTTTTGAAAATAATTCCTTTTATCCAAGTAACTTCTTTGTTTCTATAATATTTAAAGGTCACTCTATCACTTTTCTCGAAGCTCATAAATCTTTCACCCTTACTATAAATTCTCTGTTTGTTTTGTCCATCAATAACATTATTTTTTACTATTTCTCCGACCTGACTTTTTTCAGGAAATAAGACATCGAATCTAGTACGCAAATTCCTTCCAAACATCAAACTAGCCGGGCTAATTTTCGTTGTACAATGTGGGGTATTTCTATAGTCAATCAAGAAATTATTTATTGCCAGATTTATACCTATATGTTTAGTTTTACCCAAACTATTCTTCAGTGCGTTTTTTATCGTTTTCACGGCATTTTCTGCAGCTCCATTGGAAGATGGATGATAAGGAGGTGAGGTTATATGGATAACATCATTTTTTCTCAAAAATTCCTCGAATTCTTTGGAGCAAAATGATGTTCCATTATCCGTCACAATTTGATGTGGCAAGCCATAACGTTCAAAGCATGAAAGTAAGATTTCTATGGTTGCTGAGGAAGTGATAGATTTCATGGGAAAAACCTCCAACCATTTAGAATGAGCGTCAACTAAAATTAGGAACTGCCTATCCATGAAAGGTCCCATGAAATCTAGATGTAAACGGAACCACGGTTTTTCAGGTCAAGGCCAAGGATTCAATAACGCTTTTCCCGGTGATTTTTTATTCATCAAACAATTTTCACAAGTCATACAAATTGCCTCAATATCCTTATCTAGTCCAGGCCACCAAAATTATGACCTAGCCAAACTTTTCATTTTTATTACACCCATGTGTGAAACATGTGAACTATCTAAAATATGACTTCGTAGAGATTTGGGTATAATTATTCTATTATTCCATAATAAACATTCTGATTCGATACTCAGTTCGTTTCTGAATCTGTAAAATGGAACTACTTCTTTATTTGAAATGAATTCTGAATTATTTTCATCCCAGTTAGTTCGAACACTTTCAATTATTTTAACGAAAAGCTCGCCCCTCCTAGTATGTTCCCTTACCTTTTAAAAATTTATTGAAAAATGTTCATCATCTGAAAAATATTGAATAAAATTCAAATCAATTTCTTCTAACTCTATCGTTTCCGAAGAATCAGGTAATCTTGATAAAAAATCGGCTCGGTTATATTTCGACTCAACGATTTTTATATCGTATTGATAGTTTGATAAGATGAGGGCCCATCTTCTTAATCTGTTTGCTGAAAATTGAGGTATGTTTTTATGTGGATGAAATATGTGAGAGAGAGGTTTGTTGTCTATCACTAGAGTGAATTTTCTCCCAAATAAATAAATATTGAATTTACTGAGTCCAAAAATAACCGCCGAACCTTCTTTTTCTAACTGACTATATTTCGATTCAGCAATAGTTAAAGTCCGCGATGCATAAGCAATAGGTTTCTCTGAACCATCAGGTATGATATGAGATAGCATGACTCCTAGACCTGTTTCACTTGCATCTGTTGTTTATAAAAGTGGTAAATCTTGATTATAATGCACTAAAATATCTGCCGACGTTATGATTCCTTTAACTTTGTCAAATGCTGCTTGACACTCACTAGACCAATTCCATACCGTGTTCTGTCTCAACAATTTGAACAAAGGATTCAATATCATTGCCAAATCATTCACAAATTTGCCATAATAATTGACATGCCCCAAAAAAGATTTCAAAGAAGTTACATCGGATAGAATAGGTGCATTATTCATAGCTGATATTTTTGATTCAGATGTATGGAGTCCGTATCTGTCGATATCATATCCTAAATAGGTGATTTTAGATTTGAAAAATTCGCATTTTATCAAAGATAACTTAAATCCTGACTCCTGCAATCTATTCAAAACCTCTTCTAAACGATCAATATGCTGTTTTCTATCTTTTCCTGTGACCAATATATCATCTAGAAAACAAACAACACCCTCCAAACCTTGAAGTAACGTTTCGAAATTTTTTTGAAATTTGGCAGGAATGCTGGCTATTCCGAAAGGGGCCCGATTATATCTGAACAGACCTTTATGAGTTGAAATAGTTACTAAATTCTTGGAGGACTCATCAAGACAAATTTGTTGATAAGCATTTGATAAATCTAATTTGGTAAAATGTACACCACTCTGTAACTGAACAAAAAGATCATCAATTTTTGGTAATGGAAATTGATCTACCTCAATATATGGATTTCAGTTACTTTGAAATCTCCACATATTCTCACAGAGCCATCTTTTTTCAAAATGGGTACTATTGGAGTTCCCCATTCCGAATAATCCAAAGGTTCGATAACACCAAGTTCAACCAAACGCTGTAACTCCTTTTCAACTTTTTCTTTCATAACAAAAGGTAACGGTCTTGCTCTGAAAAATTTCGGATTTACTGCATTGGATTTGAGTTTGATGGAAATCGTTCCCTTGGTAAAAGTTCCAAGCCCAGGAGAAAATAAATCATGATATTTATTTTTTGAATATTGTAGATCTTGAGGTATATCAATAAATCGCATCCTCGTCGCCACTTTTAATGTACTCTAATAAATAGTTTTAGTTAAATATCTATAAACTGGATGACGTTTATTCTAGTCAATATTACAATCAATATTTATTCAACACCTAGACAACATATCCATTCCTAAATCTACAATGTGTTCTAAACTCTACCTATATCACACATAGCGAAACACGTGGCGCGGTTTTGTGAACCCATTGGCAGTGAGAATCAATCATACAGGAAACTGTGTTATTTTTGTTTGATAACTATTTTGTACAGTACAACTGGAAAATGATCCATGTGATGTGAAAATAAAAGCACATTATTCATATTGAGAGTTGATTGTATCGTTTTGGGAAAAATCGGTGTTGTTTATCAATTATTGACTCATGAGTGATCAACGTAAACTGAGTTTTATTTCTTCCCATGTCTCCTATCTTCCTCAAAAAATTCTCATTCTTTTCAACCTTCAGACAGATCCTTTTTTGATCGAAAACTACTTCTGTATTACCTAATATGCAATTATGAATACAGTAATGTTTTCAAATAACTTGACGATAACCATTTTGTTTTGTTTTCAGATAATCTCCCAGATGCTCTGAAAAACGATTGTTCGAAGTGTACTGACGAACATAAAGAAAAAGCAAAGAAAGTTATAAAATTCCTCGTCAAAAATAAACGTCCCATGTTTGACGAGCTCAGTACTAAGTACGACCCAGAAAATGTCTATAGAAACAAATACAGGGATCAACTCGCAAAAGAAGGAATAATTTTGTAACCACAGTTTCTCATTTGATTCCTAATTTATGAGGGTCAATTATTATAACATTCATAAATAAGATTATAACTGATGTTAATTGTTGATATCTGATGAAATAAAGAAATAACTTCATTATTATTTCATATGATCAATCTTACAGTTTGAAAATTCTGATAATAAAATTAATCTTGGAATGTTCATCTTGTTCCGTTACGTCAGTTATTCATTGATAGCAAATTGTTTCAACAGGTCCAGTGAGAACAATTTTTGTCTGCTTCCCCAGAATCTAGCAAGGTTGTAGTTAGAGCTTCGTCGAATAAGGCGTATGTCAAAATCTCGCCTTTTTGTCCCCTCAACAAAACAAATGTAATTTTCAGCAGTATCTAAGTGTTACGGGCCTGGTAAAAAAATTGATCAGTTTCTACATCTGAACCTTCCTCTTGAGATCAATTTCATTTGTTACTATGTTGTAAGTAGTTATGATACTTTTCACGAATATCGATAACGCATATCTGTTCTCTTCTGCATTCAAAAATATTGTGCCCTATTTTGAAACAGCTGAAGCACAAGTTTTCAGGTTCCCATCGAACGTCGGTGAGCTATTATTTTAATGCTTTCCCGTGCAATCAGTCAATGTTGAGAAAATTTGATTCAAATGATCTGGAGTCATTTGAAGAACATTTGCAGATTTGCCCACCCTGGGATCATTATTTTCTGAATCCCTTTATTTCACAGTTCCCACTTATCTATCATTTTCCTTCAAAGACATTCTCAAAATTTTCAGAATCTTTGGACCTTTCGCTAAGAACCCCTTGTCGTAAAATCGTTTCTTTCCTTACTAGTTCCTCTTCTACTTCCACATTTATGCCGCTAATTTCGGCTAGCTTTCTGGCTCGATGTCATTTTTCATAAGAAATATGGAAAAATGCATTACTTACGTGATTGGTGGTGTCGTCTTAGTCGTTTCTCGTAGTCTGCTGGAGTCCAGCACTTTCTTCTCCAAATCTCAGCCGTGGAATGTCTTTGGTAGGTCTCTCGCTTCTTCTGATGAAACTCATATCTCCAATACCCTATTATCCGGCTGGAAAAACTAGATAATATTTGTGCAAAGACTTTTCGACGAAACTTTTCTATTTCAGTCAAAACCGCAATCAATTCCTGAATTATCTCAACAGTCAGTCCCCTTTTAAAAAAAATGCATATACCTGGCAAACATCTTAGAAATATATCTCAATACTTAACTATAGTAAATTTACCAGGTAGATATATCAATAACATTTCTCATAAAAAAAGGAAACTCTGAAAAATTTGATAACAGAGGTCATCATCCCCGAAGAGATTTCAAGTTTCCACCAAGCTAACAATTTGGGAATTCCCCTTGTTCCCGGTTTAAAAATTGAAAAGGAACTCTCCAACTATTTTTCTCGAGAGTTCATATTTTGCCAAAAGAAAGGACAGAAAACCATTCAACACTTTTGCTCACTCTATCATCGAGTGAAATATATTCTTTGTACCTATTACTTATTCAAGAGATCAAAAATGTTACATCATACGAATAATTTTCATTTTCCTGTCAGTATTCCAGAATTCGTAGATTTCAGAATACGTATAATCATTTAAACCACCAATTTATCTAATCACATGCCTGGATATGTATTATTGGAGAAAATTGGTATTTCAATTTGTGGAACAATTAAATTAGACAAGTACTAATTTCACGCTGTCTGACTATCCCTTCCTGATCGTCCTACAGATTAAATATATCTTCATACTCAATGAGACTTTTACAAGATTCCGTTGAGATGGCTATATTTATTAGCCTCCATATATTACTCTTGGTGGTTCTTGTGAACGGTGAAGAAAAATATACAACTAAATTCGATAACATCAATTATGAAGAAATATTGCACAGTGAGAGATTGTTGAAGAATTACGTTAATTGTCTACTAGATAAAGGGCCATGTTCACCTGATGGTAAAGAATTGAAAGGTAAATTTTCGAAGTAGACTCCCAATATAATACTGTTATTCATGTACTATCCTCTTACCGTGTTACTATGCTACTCAATTCTTGAGTATCAACCTGAATGAATAGTTTTGAAACCTATCTCTTTCTCAAAATCTCTAAGTCATCTTATCACCACCACTATCCTATGGTATTGGTGAAGCTCAGAAGCTGTTGCATTTTTCAGTTTTTATGTCTAGCAATTTAATATACAAGATACAAGAAAAAAAATCGAAGTTGAGGGAGCGAAAATACTGCTTGTTTTGAAAATATAAAATGATAATGATTCTGCTGTGGATACTACCAACGAGTAGTGTTGTTTGATGTTCTTGGTAACATCATCTTGTGGTGAAATGGTGAAGTGTTGTTTAAATTCAAACCGATGTACAGGGGGTAGACGACCTCAAATGTCGGAAAAACATAAGAACGTCTGAATTTCTATGTTCCTTGGATTGCTGAAACAAACGAATAACTCTTGAAAATTTAAAACGAAAAATTTCAGTTCCAGATTATAGTAATGAGTTGTATTGTTATTCAACTGACTGTTAGATGCTATGGAAAGGATTGAGACATTTATGTGGTGAGATTACATTAAAATTGTAAAAAACTTCAAAATTGTTCAAGTTCCATGAAGGTTTTTCTCGAGAAGTGTCTGGGTGATTGGAGTAGGAAAAGTAATTGATACCCCCTCGTTACGTGATAACGATTCAATAGATGAACTTTAAGATGGAAAAGGCGTCAAAAGACGAAAGCTTTCACTTCGATATATTCTAGGTTATTGAGTGAACAGAAAATGACTCCAACCATGGCCTAACTATTTTTAACATAGCACTGAAATCCCTTTTGTAAACGATGAAATATTGCTTGGTATTTCTGGGATTGATCTACAACCTTAAAGGGGAGAAATCCGAGCCATTCAATTTTTTTTCCCAATCGGAAGCAGTTCATTCTGAATGAACCGCAATTAACATACCTGCTACTCGTGAAACATGTACGGTCAAACAATATGCAATACGCTTACAACTTGAGATTTATCTTCTTCCACCTCGTCAATTGAATATGGGTTGGTAAGTGATCGCAGGACCTCATGAAAGTCTGACGTTTCTTTCAGCTCGGCGTCCACACTGGGGCAACATTTGGCAACTTGTAGCAATTTTATGTTGCAACGAGTTGATAAATGTTTAATTCATTAAACTTTGACATAAAAACAAACTGTCCTCACTAGAACAACAATGTTAATGAATGTTTGCACTTGTCGAATCTCAAATTCAGTTGAGTACAACATTCTGTCCACGCTGCTGTAGTTTTGTGACATGATGGAGAAAGACTTATCAACTGCTACCGCGTGCTTTCTAATTTTGTACGGATTTTTCTTTTTGCCCCTTCCTGAGATAAGCACCCTACAGCTGAACAAACTGCATTCCATGCATCAATTTTTGATCCTCTGCATTTATATTTAACATGTTTAGGATTCCAAATACATGGATTTTGTCTATAATTGTCAATTAAATTTAAACAATTCTCCGAAGTCCACTTAAACGCCATCACTAAAACCTAAAAATTCACGCACAGGCACTTTTTCTAATAAAATACTAAACAGAACACTTAGACGCGGCGGTTTGTTTACTATCTAGTCACTCAATTTGCAACAGGTCTCAACTCGCAACAATCCGTCCACATCAAAGCAATGTTGACAAATGTTTCACTTTGTTTCATATTATCTTTTGATCTTTACCGCTAAATACGGATTTATGCAACATACTACAACTTATGTTGCATCGCAACACCAACTTTATGCAACGCAACACAACATATTCCAACAAATGTAAACATTTTATGTTGTAACAAGTTTTTGTTGTATTATGTTGGAAAATCACCTTTAGGCTGCGGTTACCTCCGTTTGTTCTCTCGTGCGAGCTCTGACGGAAAGAAGTCGGACGACTTCAGTAGTTATACTGGAATCATGTTCATGGTAATGCGTTTGACAAAATGAACGTCAAGAAGGTGAAAGTGACCAAATAATTCATAAATGAGAAGAGGAGAAGAAAATGAATATCTTAACTTTTTGATAATTCAAGCCAGCAGCTGCAGAATTTTTCGAGAATACCAGTAAATCTACAATAATTGAATCATCTCCTTGATAGAATGAAATCTCTAGAACTCAAAAATGTTTCAACTCTTGGGAGTGCATTGGCACCAGAGAAAAATTGACAATGAATGTAATGTGAATATTTACTGACTGATCAAAAGCACTAACGTGCAAACTCGATTGAAATGTGACCGCATGCTTGAGATTTCACTCGGCAGAATTTTCCTGCGTGCACGTCGAAACTTGCACGATCAAAAAAATGCACGTACCCGTATCCACTGTAACCGCAGCTTTTTATTCAGGTGTACTATTAGGTTAGCAATTCGAAAAAAACAAACTTTTGATTTTCTCATTCATTGCCATTTTTCAAGATATTCTGTCCCACTGTCGATTTTTCATACTCTCAAAATTATATTTGAGGGGACTGATAAATAGAAAGGAAATAAAGCAATTCGCATTTAGATATCACTTTTATCATATTCGATGCGATCGACACTCTCACGTGAAACGATGCAAATCATTTTTTCAAGCCCAAATACTTTATTATAATTTGTGACAGAAGTCCTAAAAGCAGAATTCTCAATGTCGATATCATTATATCCCCGACGAATTCATAAACGAATGAAGTAATTTTCAGTATATCATTTATCTGAAATCGTTATTCACAATTTATAATCAAATCATCAATGTACCATTTCAGCTTTCATCAGTATGGTTCGTTAAAAAACGAATTGTCGGGTTGAATCGAAACTGTTTCGGCTTATTTTAGATCCAGTCTCCATCTGTTCATCCATTTCAAACAGGAGACCGTAGAAGAAATGGCTAATAGATCAGTGTCTTTTTGTTCGTCACCGGCAAACTATATTCCAGAACTGGTTCCTCATTTCACTACCACACCTATAGATAAGCACACAAACAATTTTGCTGTTCAATAAAATTTTGTTCATACAAGAATGGAAAAAAATTATGTATGTGGATCGTGCAAAAAGTGTTTCTTGTACATGCCATTATTTTTACTTTCACACCCCTTCTCCATGTAATCTGATGGCATATATCTGTACAGTCAGATTGAGAAAAGCTCCATGATGTATCCTATATTTGGAAAGGAATAATCTAAAAAGTAATCAATACTGTTTCCGCCGGTTCTCCTACTCTCAACACCGTACCCCGATTTTTGACACCTAGTCCATGGCTTTGAAAAGGGTCAACCCCGCGCTGCGACCCCGTGTGATTTGAGTAAAGCGTTTGACCGTGTTTCTTCCCTCAATTTGTTACATGAACTGGATTAATATGGAGTCAGAGGGGTGGGCCTTTCCCTTTTTTTATCCTATTTGATGAATAAAAAACAGCTTGTCCATCTAGGTAATTACAGATTATCCCATCTACAGACCATATTATTCGGAGTTCCCCCGGGGGCCCTGTTTGGGCCCTTTCTTTTTATTGTTTTTATTAATGATTCTTTTTTTTAAATATTTCCTTACAAAAGTGTTATTTTCCCCGATGACCCCTCCATTTTGTGTTCTTAACAACACCGTCCAAATTTGCTTGCAGCCATGACAGTTGCAGAAGGACCAGCGGAATCGTGGTTCCAACCCAAACTTCTTAAACTTTATTAGGAAAAAACCCCAAAAAAAAAATCCCCACTTATTAATATATTTCCTAGGGGCAAAACGTCCAATTTCTGGGAATCCCCCCTGACCATGCTTTTAAACGGTCCCCCCCTATTAAAATGTTTAAACCGAAGCCCCCCAAAAAAATTTTTTTCCCCCGTAAATTGAAAAACTTTGTTAGAATTAAACCCCTCCCCCCGCCTTCAATGCATTTTTCCCTTCCCCTTCTAACCTTGGGGCCCTACTCTCGGGCAACTCCCCCCCTGCGCCCCAAATGTGCACACGCCTCAAACATGCGGAGTTAGAATTATGTCAAAAGCAGGTTTCAGATTTTCACGGAGCCCTCTCCTCAAAACTAGGTGTTTTATCTCTTCCCTCTCTTTTTATATATCACTCACTCTCGGAAATACACAAAAATATAGAGAAATTTTTTCCGAACTCCCCCATGCTCGGCTCTAATACTCTTGGGGCTAATCTTTTTAGACCCCCCCCCGGCTATTTACAAAAATCCCCTCAAAACTCTCTCGCTGTGGGTCTCTATAATATTTTTCCCACTAGAGTCACATACTTCCCCCCGCCCAATTTTTCAAAAAGAATAAAAAATTTTTTTATTGAACATTTCTTTTCTAGTGCGGGGGGTATTATGTCCCCAACATCACTGCGTGAACTTCTCTAATATCATGCACATTTTACATGCAAATGTGTGTATTTTTTGCAATAATTTTTTTATATATTCAAACTGTTATTTTGTTCTTTTTTCATATGACAGTGTGCTGTTATACTGTTTTTTTTCATTATGTGTCACCCCCTTGCTCCAAATGTGCCTCTGTATACCCTGGTCAATAAACATTTATCTCTCTACATATCACGTTGGTGGTGATGATCATTTGATTAACACTGCCGATTATCCTGTCACTGTTTCTTTCAATTTTTCACTCGCATGATGAGAATCAAAAATGATGAGTGATGAACATATTCAGGGTTAACTTATACAGGAAGTCAATGAACAGCATATCCATTCAGCATTTGAATGCTACGTCAAACATAATTACATCATGTATTATCATATCAAATATAGAAATTGAAAGACCAACCTCTTTCCCATATTGGTGTCTACATTTCTGTTCGTGAGAGAGCAGTCATCTCTCTCCTGTTCTCAAGATCTGAAATGAACTAATGTTTCTGATGTATTTCACAGGTGTTCTACGTGAAGCGTTTGAGACCAAATGTGCAAAATGCAGTGATCGCCAGAAAGAAATATCAGAAAGGGTTATTCGTTTCCTTATGGACAACAAAAGGAATTGGTGGGATCAATTAGTTGAGAAATATGACCCAGAACACAATTATGAAGAAAATTATGAGAAACAATAAGAAAACAATCCTAGGAATATTACCAAGCGACCCATGCCATACACAGATAGTACCGACGTTTTTATAACTATTTTGTTTTTATGCCGTTCGAATCGACTTTGGAAAGACTATACTTTCGAAGTTCGCTGTCATATTCTACCTTCCTCTCACTCACCCTCAGCTACACCAATTTTTTTTTTAGTAGAAACGAAATTTGTTGTTGGAATCATTTGCATCACTTTGAGAATAAACTATTATAGTTCATTATTGTCTCAAGATCGTAAAGCCTTCATTACCGGAAGGAGTCTGGCTCGAAAGACAGCAATCACCATCGGTAATTAAGGATCATTAATTTCCGTAGTATATAGATGATTTCATTTTCAATAGAGTATATATATATATATATATATATATATATATATATAGCCTAGAGTTATAACCTTGATTTCTCTTTGGTTCCTGCACACTTTCTCAAGTAGGTACAGAACCTGAAATTGGCTGGTGTCAATTAATTGGTGTGATCTTCATTGAAATATCGTTAAGACTATTAAGTTCCGATAATGATGAAATATGGAGATCGTATCAGAAGTCATCAAGAAGTGTCTGATATATTGAATAGGAAGTATTTTGCCATTTCCATTTTACCCCATTAGCCATGAGTAGAATTGACAAGTTCGATGAAACTCAGAGTTGTCTGCCAGAAGCATGGATAAAAATGGAGGAACATCGACAAAAGGTGATTTGAGACGGCTGCAGAGAGTTGAGCTGAAGGTAAGAGAAGAGAGCGACCGCCCTCATACTGGTTTTGGAGCAGTTGTATCGGCTCTGGAGGTTAGGTTTGGCAGTCAGTAGATCAAGTATGCTAGATTCAGCTGGGTCAAGAATCCAAGAAACATCGGAAAAAATATGTGGCTCATTCTAAAAAAACCTAATAGATTCGCCTACCCGAAAGCATGAGGAGAATTCAGCAACGGTTTTATTGACGAGGTCAAGTAAATCGGATTACAGCGGGCGTTGAGGCTAGTACGTAACCGCACCCTAAAAGATGCTCTTCCCTATGCTTCCGAGTCCGAAGCTGCCAAATAAAAACTAGAGAGGTCTGGAAATACTCCGCGTGGGGTGACGCTTGTTAACTGACACTCCACGCGTTTTTTTTTTGCATTCGAGGTGGCCTTTACTTGATGGAGATCATGGCCATAGTTATTACGCTATAAGGTAGAACACGATTAAATTTCCACCAAATTTATTGTCTTCGCGACATGTTTCGATACACTGTATCTTTATCAAGCGAATATATTTAAATACATTCGCACAACCGAACGATCAACAATTACCAAAAGGATTGGGCAAGCAGATACCTCTGTTTCTGTTGGAGTACCGGATTCCCCAACATGAAGCTGGTACACACCCTCCATGTTGCTAACTTCCCATCGTTTTGATGTTTGGCAGACTTAGGGTTGATGGAACCGAAAATGTGTCTCTGCCAGACTATGTGGAGGAGCAGAAGGAGAGATTGAGCTACCAGCAACAAGATAAAGATCATGGTCGACAAGAAGTCGATGCCGATAAGCTTCAAGGAGGAAGATGTAGTTTCGTGAAAAAAAGGATTGAGTCCCAAGTTACAGCGGCATTGGAAAGGGCCCTTTTTGACAAAGAGAAAAATGAATAATCCAGTCCACCGGGTGCAACCATTACCTCGAAGAACACCGAAAGTCATTCATAGCGAAAGACTGAACTCCTACAAAGTTCGAGGCGAACCATTTCTGAGAGGGAGGTAGTGTTACGAATTCGACGATCAACAACAATTCTGCGAAACAATGAAACCCTTTCCCTACGCCAAAAGCCCACCGACCGCATTTGTTTTAGTGATTTGTTGAGTTTGTTGTGACAAAGTTGTTTGATTTTGCTGTACCAGTCGTCACTATTTTTCGAACCCAGAGACGGAGCATTAGTATTATTATACCTCTATCTATTCCTTTCTTGTCAGGTGCGTACTTTCCACTGCTCTGATCCAGTGAGCGGACGCGCTAGTTACATCAGCAAATGACCACTACCTCTTACCACTCTCTCATTATGATCATTTTCATCTGAATCTTCCTAGTGATGTCCGTACTTTCCACTGCTCCGACAGAATAGGCAGACGCGCTATTAACCAATGACTGCTTTCCGCACAACGTGGTAATTAGCACTAGCTTCGTAAGTCGTGAGTCCTGAGTAAACGACCCAATAGTATAATATTATCATTATAATGTTATCCTCCACGAATTTCTCCGGCGTATTCACGTACTCAAAGTGGTGAGTTGATAAATAGCTCATTTAGTTCATCCATGGACGTGTCTAGTGCTGGGCAAGAGGAAGAAAAAAAGAAAAATAGAGAAGAAAAGAGAAGAAAACAAGTTTGGCTGATGCCAATATTATCACAGTAAGCAATATGTTTTTTGGACTATTTCAACTGTTTTCATGCACATATGCAGAAATGAAGGTGCAATTTCGTATAGATTATTAAGACAGACTGAAACATTGTAGCTGAATGCTACAATTTATGGTATTGTTTGATAATGTCCATGTGAGATCGATCGCTTAAGGGGCTTTCCAGAAGCTTGGATTTCCATTTCGTGCGAAGAAATACTTCACTACTCGTTAGCTTCTAATGATCTACAAAACACAGATACAGTCTTGGATTACAGTTTCCATATGTGTGGCTCAGCACATAAGAAATATTTCTTTAAAACATTTTATGAAAATTTGAAGTGACAATATCAGGTTTAGGTATGTCCAACATCTCTTATTGAAAATTGAATACTCTTCAACTTCAATTCCTCTGCTGTTTACCGTAAAATCGAAAATAATAAAGTTGATAATGAAAATATTTCAAAAAATTGTAACAAATTTTCTTTTCCACAGCATTTCACAATAAGATCACATTTTCACATTTTTATCGAAGGGGTTCCAACGAATAATTTCCATTATAGTAGTAGTAGTTGTGATTTATGGTATTACATACCAAACGCCATCGACTTCTCTCGAAGTCCTTCAGCTTGTTACTAACTCCCTACGCCATACCTCAGGAGCAGCATGGTTATTCGCGGACCCGTCAACCATGAAACGTGGCAGGAGTCATTTTTTCGAAGAAAACACTGCCACGTTGGTGAAACGAACCCAGGATCTTCAGGTCGAGAGGCTGGTGCGTAACCACAGCACCAACTCCCTCGCCATTTTCACTATATTTTTTTCAATTCCGTTCATTCATGAGAGTTTTACAGCGCTTCGAAAATGATCGTGATCTCAAATACTTTTTAGGATTGAATGCTTAGTTTTCTATTACATTTCCATTTTCCATATAATTTACTATTTGTTTGAAATTGTTATTTTTTTATCGATAAGCCTCACCATGAAACTTTTGCTTTATTTTACTGATTTTCAGACTAATTTCAAATCCGATTGGATATTTTCGAGAATCCTATATATACAGGTAACAAAGGCCCAAGTGACCGTTGAGGGATGAAAACGGCTTTATCCGTTTTTCACGTTCACTGTAATAATGGTAACATGCAATATATATATATATATATATATATATATATATATATATATATATATATATAAATGAGGTTGCTGACTGTCAAGTTATTGAAGGAAAATGTCAAATGAAAGCAGTAAGACGAAATATTAGTTTAATTGGCGATTTCTGAAAATTGCATAGCTTGAAAAGTAACATTGGTGACCCCGACAAGCACACGATATGGAGAAAAGTACGTCAGTTAATTTATAAACTCCTTCGGATCGACCTAGACGAACAACGGCAGGTGTCAATAAAAACCTCAATGAAGAATTCGTATGGCCCGATAAATTTGGCCACCCAAAGACTATACCATCCAGTTCCCAGTCAGATGAATCTAAATGTTCAAAAGGCTTAAAATCTGGTGAAAATCAAAGCTCTCAACATTCATATGTGAGCATCGAAAGAAAATGCCTTGCTCTAGAAACAGAAATGAAGAAACAAGAATTGGAAAGGAAACAACGAGTGTTGGATAGAGGAAAATAGAAAATAATATGAAACTTTGGGAGTTAGAACGTCAGCTGAAGGATGCAGAATTGGTAGCTCATGAAGAAATGGAAAATCAAACTGAGAAAACATAAATTGTTCCATCAAAACCCCCCAGTACTACTGGAGATCACAAAAAAGTTGTGACTGAATTGGTTATTCACTTGCCAGACGAGTACACATATGAAGAACTGAAAAGAGACGCCGTCAGTGAAATTAAGTTACTTTGTGAAACGATATCAAACACCATCAAGTCAGTTTCGAGTTCAACCTCTGAAAATGATAGGTTCACGGCCCGAAATTAAGTAGAAATAAATTTTCCCTGTTATGACGGCAATCCGCAAGAATGGTTCTTATTTGACGAACAATTCAAGAATATTTGTGCTCTTTGTAACTTTTCCAATGAAGAAATCATGCTGAAACCCCAAAAATGTTTGAAGGGAAAAGCCGAATCAACGGTAGCCGAGATGCTGTTAACGGCAGACAACGTAGATTCGGTGATAGAAACTCTGAAAATGAGATTTTGACGGCTTGAATTTTTCATTGATGTACAAATAACCGAAGTCAGAAATATTCCGTATCTCAGAGATTTCAATTTAGAAAAACTCATCCAATTCTCCAGTGAGAAAAATAATATGGTGGCAATCATAAAAACCCTTGATTCTTCAAGTCATCTTCAGAACCCGCAGTTGTTGAGAGACCTCATTAGAAAACTTCTCGATCATTCGAAGCTGAAATGGGGTGGGAAAATGATCGTGAACGAAGGAAATTTCAATTCAGAAGATTTTTCCAAATGGGTGGGGGATATTGCAAGAGCCACTTGTTATATTAGTTCTCCTTCAAACTCCGATCCTGACAAATTTGGACAAAAATATTCTGTCAAGAAGCCTGACAAGGTATTTTTTGCCAACAAGAGCACCCCTTAGAAAAAATATTGCTATTGTGGTGTACACTAAGATATATGTCCAATTATCAAAAATGATGACATCGATAAACGATGGACAACCGTAAATGCCAAGATTTCATGTTTATCATGTTTGAAGAGAAATCATCACAAATTCAAGTGTAGAAAGAGAAAACCCCGTGGAATCGACAGTTGTCGACTTTCGCATCACCAACTTTTGCATAACAAAAACCAGCAAATTATTCATTGTAGCAGCAAACAAGACAGAATCGATTTGTACTCCCAGGAGCAATGTGAGAAAGGGGCAATTGAGGGTACTCTCAGTGTCTTTACACAGTCCAAAAGGGCCTCTTCAGATACCAGCACTGTGCGATGAAGCATCAACAGTTTCATTACTCGATGAGAAATTCTGTTCAAAACTAAATGTGGAAGATCTTGTATCCGAAAAAACTCCAACGAAAAGGATTGTTCTCAAAAAAGCCATGTCTCTTTTTGATCCATTAGGATTGATATCAAGTTTCACAATCAAAGCTCAAATATTATCTGGCGATCTGGTATGGATTGGGACGACATTTTGAACGAGAATCTACTAACAACCTGAAAAAAATGGATAAATGAGTTACCAAAAATCGCAGAAATCAGGATTCCACGATGTTATAGCTACAAATACCAACTGCAACAAATATAGAACTCCAAACCTTCTGTGATAGCAGCAAGAAGGCCATCGTAGCCGTTTCTTTCCTTCGTGTGGTAGGATATCTGGGAAAATAGAAGTATCGCTAGTTTCATCAAGAACTCGTGTTGCACTTCTCAAACCTCTGTCGATTCCCCGATTAGAACTTCGAGCAGCTGTATTGGCAAGCAGTCTGGCACAGTCATATAAAATCTGAATTAGATATACCTATTATGCGAATGTTTTTCTGGTCTTATACGAAATATGTGATTTCCTAGATTCAGAGCGATGGAAGAAAATTCAAACTATTCGTTCCTCATCGAATAGGGGAAATTCAGGAGAGGACCAAGGTGGAGGACTGGAGATGGATTTCTACTAACTTGAATCCAGCTGCGGGGCGACGAGACAAAATTTTTGTTCATCAAAAGTTGTATCAGAGATTTGGATACTCGGACCTGAATTTTTGCGACAAAGTGAACAATATTGGCCAGAATAAATAATTCTGGAAACTCCAGATTCAGAGAACACGCTGGAAATGAAAACAGAATATGTCAACATTTGCTCAACACTGACAAAGAAAAAACAGTTCACTTTCCGATATAAAGCGCTTCCCGAAATGGTTGAGAGAGGTGAAGTGTGAGTGAAGTTCTAAAGATTTCTACACAAAGTAACGAAAAGTTTGAATCTTGGAGAGTTCCAGCAATAACTGAACGTAAAGGAAATTGAAGCTGCAGAGGAGATGTGGATCAAACAAAGTGGGCTAGAGAGTTTTCCTGGGGAAATGAAATGTTACCCGAAAACCAATTTGGCAAAAATACTTGATGAAGTCACAAGGAAACCGATTATTATAGATCCTAAGCACGACTACACGAAATTACTCATTAGACATTTTGACGGAAAATTCAGACATAGATAGGAATAGAAGATCCTCAACAAAATACGGCAATAATATTAGATCATCAATGGCAGAACAGCGGTCAAATCAGCTTCATCCAGATGTCAGAAATGCAGAAATGATAAAGCAGAGCCGCTAATACTTCTGCACGTCGCGAAATACGTAACACAACTCGATGAATAAGTAGAGGGAAAAGAAGCTGCGTCTCCTAGGACCAATAATGATAATGATAATAGTTATAGCAGGCAGATGGTTTTTTTCGTCCACAAACGGTAACCTGGGCCTTTCTTATCTGCATAGGATTCTCGTAAATGTACACTCGGATTAGAAATTATTGTAAAAACCAATAAAATGATACCAAAGAAGAAGATTATCAATTGAATGGATAACGAAAAGGTTATATAAAACAAAGCCCAATTATTAATTTTTGTGTGGATCCTTAAAAGTATTTAAGAATACGATCAACGAGCGAAATTATAAAAAAAAACTGTGGGAATTGATCGCTCAAACCCGCTCTTAAAAAAGTTCTGATGTCATTTCATTGTAGAATGAAATTTTTTACAATTTTTTGAATATTTTCGTTCATAACGTTGTTATTTCCGATTTTACGATAGAGATGGAAATATTCGAAGTTGTAGAGAATGGAATTTTCTACAAAAAATATTGCCATGAATTTTCTGTAGGATAAATAAATAAAGCGCGAAAACCATTTGCACAAATATTCTAAGGAGTATTTGAGAGTACGGTCTACTTCGGAAAACTGTAAAACTCTAATGAATGAATGAAATTACAAAAACTCATAGTGATAATTATTTATCGAAACACCCTCTATAGAAATGTTTTGATGTCTTTTTATTGTTAAATGACTAGAGAAAACATTATTGCGCCAAAAAGAGAATCTGTTCCAAAATTTTTAAATATTTTCGTACATAACTTTGTTATTTTCCACTCTACGATGAAGGGTAACAGACTTAGGTTGAGTGTAGAGAATTTAATTTCAGAAGTGTTACATGACAAAGATGTTACTATAAATTTTCTGTAGGATGGATAGTTTGACTGATAAAGCGCTGAAACCATTTGCGCACTTTTTTCTAGATAGCGGTGGCGTGACAAGGGTTGGAATCCCACAAACTCGGACTTAGGCTAGCCTTAACATTCCCTCTTCCCTAAGACAACAAAAATAAAATTTCTTGCGAGAAACGCACGCTCAGGCCATGAAAATGTAACATTTCATTGGCATATGAGTTTTATCAGGTTCATTACAGCTCTGTCTCATAGGCGCACTCGAAGGAGCGTTTGAAAGAAGTCGAAAATGTCATCAACCCCTTTTTCTACACCATTAGACGATGAATTTCAATAAAATTGGATACGCGTCTTCTGTCAATTCTGTTGAAGAATATTTCTGCAAAATCTGAAGTAAATTGAAGTAAGTTGTCCCATACAAACTTTCATCCCATTCTTCACCCCATTAGGGCAAGAATTTCGGACAACCCTTTTTTATCGGATGCCTACGTCATACAAAGAGCACTCATGCCAAGTTTCAGATCTCTATGATCAGTGGTTTAGGCTGTGCGTTGATTAACCCCTAAAATAACTTTCTACCCTTTAGGCGATCATTTTCCATAAGATACGAAACACGTCTTCCATCAATCACCAAGGCATCACGTACAAATTTGATGCCCGTTTTTTACCCCCTTAGGGGTATAATGGATCAATTGATTCAATACTCCAGTGAACCATCAAATGAATTTTCCATTCATCTCCTTCTCTAGCATTGCTTACAGCTCGTTTACATCCTTGGGGTTACCGCTCGTTCAGGATTTGTGAATTTCAGAGAAAATTGTTCCTGAAATAACCATTTAAATATTGATGGTTTTCAGTGTTGAAGTAATCCATTGTCAATTGTATCAGTTCTCATTCTCACAATTCAAGGTACCTCCGCCGCGAAGGTAGGTAGTATTTGCATTGCAATCTAATTATATCATAATGGAATTTATAACAAAAGAAATAAATTGTACTCGTGTTAATCGTAATTATCTGTGGTGATTGGATTCTGAAGAAACATTAAAATATGTAACAATCTATAATTGCCCCCACGCCAGCTTCTGCATAAACCTATAAATATTCACCCTCTAATTAACTTCCTAGACATTTCCCAGTGAAGACTTGATCGAATTGACAATGAAAAGCGTTGCACTTCTTGTTGTTGCCTTCTTCGGATTTGTACTCGCAGATAAATACACTACCAAATACGACAACGTCGACATTGACACGATTATCAAAAGTGATCGTTTGCTGAAGAATTATGTGAATTGTTTATTGGACAGAGGTAACTGTACACCAGATGGAGCCGAACTGAAAAGTGAGTATAGGCCAAGAGCATTGATCTAGAGTAGTTAGCTTCAAGATTGAATATTACCTCTGAAAGATTCTTTGATATAGTAGAGCACTGAATATCTGTCATTTCAGCGATTTCAATTATTGTGAGAGTCGCATGTTCTCAGAAAGTGAAGGGAGAGACAATGGCATTATGAAGTTAATTTTTTCAATCAGTTGCCTACGTGTTTCGATATTTATTTCGTAGATAAGGTCACCCCTACGAGCAAATCTAATTCTCCTTGTTGACAATAAAACGTGACAATAAGACAGAGAAATTGTCGTGAGGAAAACATCTGCCACATCGGGGAGACCTCCATATCCTTCGACTGCTACTCCATTATTCGTTCTGGAATAATGTCAACGTTGAGTTCGTGATGTTTTCCCATTCATACTGAGGACAGACAAACTCGAAATCAAAATGATGAATGAATTTTTCAAAAAAATTATTCAGTCATAATAAATTTCATATCTCATTTACAACCTTGCGTCTCTCAATTCGTTTGTGATATACAATACAGTTTTATCGAATAGTGTTTTTAGGGGCATGCTGAATCTGAATGAAATAGATATTCATGTACCTAGGGTACTAAGTAGATGTCGCCCTAAGGACCCCAAACTCAGGATTTAATAAATCGCCTCAGGGCATACATTTCTTTCATGTTATGCTAGTTTGTTATTGCACATCATACAATACGAATATTTTCATTTTCATGGAATTAGATACCATCGTTGCTACAAATAGCGTTGAGATGTAGGTTCTGAAATTTGTAACTGAGGGTAAAAAAACATAATAACGAACTCATTTGAGAATATATTTTTCTTCAGATTGACCTTTAATGTATTTCACAAATTAGACAATTTAAACTTTGGCCCCTATCAGCGCCCACCATTTTTTTGAGCACCGTCTGAACTAACAGACTGTTAGAATAGTGCTCCACTACCCAAATGGATTTTTTCCAAGAATGATTTTACTTGTACCTTATAGGTGATCTCTAATAGGGTGCATGAAAATATCACACAAGTGAAAAGAGGCCTTGTTTTTTTTTAAGCTTTATACAAAATCATATTACTCAAATCGTTTTTAAAACTGACCATGTTCCTAAAACCAGCTGATTTGTATGGATTGAGTGAGAGTTTTGATTCTTTCACAATGTCTTCAGCAGGAATAAATGCCTCTTCTTCTGTTTCGGGAAAATTCCGAGCGAGAGGGCCTTTTTATAAAAAACTCCAACGTACCCATCATCTTGAGGATACAGAACTTTACTGACGTAGAGCCTGTGTGTGTTCTTGGTTTGGCCATACACTTTAACAACTAGAAAGTGTCCTGGACTGTATGAATGCTTGGGGTTTTCAAGATGGTGACATGTACTCATTATCGCTATCTTAAATGGAATACTCTGAGTCTTCAGACGAAGACAAATCTTGTTTCAATCTTGCCCTCTTTTTTTCAGGGTGTCCTTGATTCTATTCTAATGCGGGATTTTCAATATTTGCACTACGCGTAGCACTTCTCGAAAATCCTGGTCGCAAACTACTACTGATTCCTCCAAATCTTTTACTTCGATACTTTTTCCTGATATAACACTTATCTTCGTTCGTTTTTTTTTGCTTCACACCATCGAATTGTCGTAAGGTTGCTAACAACTCTTTAAAAGTGTCGTCGATGGCTTCTACGCGTACAGGTGCTACACTTTCATTCCTGCTATTGTTGCCACCTATTGAATCCGTTTTCGGAAACATATTGAGAACCTTGTTGCGATCTAACGGTACAATTCCACACTTTCTGAAACCAGATACAACGTTGTCTCCTTCAAGAGAATCGCACAATTGTTTCAGTAGACCAGGAAACCTATCTTTGGGTACAGAAGCCTCACCTCTTCCTGGTCCCTTCTTCAACCCTTCCAATATTTCACGCCACGCCATTTTCATAGGCCTGAAAATGCAACGTCAAGTGGTTGGGTAAGGTGGGTCGAATTACTACTAGGGAGAAATGTGAAATTTTTTTTAATCACACACTTTGATCAAATCCAGTGACAGATGAGACGCTAAGTTGTCCCCAATCAGGTATTTTGTTCCTTCGAGGTCCTTAAAAAAGAGTATAGCTAATGACTCTACCCAATCAGAAAAACAGAAGGTGTCGAACCACCCAAACTTGGTTCTATTATACCTCGAGTTTTTTGGACCCCTTTCCCGCCAGCTATCATACAAATGTTGGGCTTTATATACCACGTAAGGTGGCAATATTTTGCCTTCTCCAGTAGCGGCAAACATGACTGACGTGGACGCCTTTAAGGAATTCAGAATCCTTTCTGGATATTTACAGCCACGTCTGAAAATCAGCTTTTTTTTTCCTGGATCGTCACAAAGATTAGTTTCATCATAGTTTATGATGTGACTTGCAGAAACGTCCTTCAGTTGTAGTTCGAGTTCGTCGAAATATGCATTTATCATGTCGGGAGAGACTGCGGCTCGCGATCTTTTGATATTCTGGCACATTCTCGATGATAAGGATTCTTTGTGAAGTCCTAAGAAGGAATAGACCCAATCACGGCCAGGTGTGTTATCTTTGAACTTCGGTACACGTCTTTCCTGTCGTTCGAGAAAATATTTTACTGATAATCTTAGAGTCGAAGAGTCAAGTGGGTAGCCACAATCACTACAAGTTTTGAGCCGATCAACTAAAACAGTTTCTTCGTCTTCACTAAGTGACGTTTGACCGCCTTTTTTCTTGACTTGAATATTGTTGGAATGCCTGTAGAACAGTAATAGGTATACCGTATTTTTTCCGAACATTTTCTATAGCTAAGGCCGTTTCGGAACTCCTCAATAGCCCCCTTCAAAATATCTGATGAGTATTGTTTATACTTGGTACCAACAGCCACACATTCGTATGTTTGAGGCATATTTGTAGAACCTTCAATGAACATAGGTATGTGTAATATCAGGCTATACTGAAAATCATTGAAATGAATCCACCATTCTGTGTAAAATATTGTTGGTAGCAATAAAAACCAATAATACAATAAGTGGGGTGAATAGGAACACAGAAACCGGGTGTACCTATTCACCCCACACATTATAATTCTGCGACGTCATTTTACAAAAAATTATACTTATACAGATTCATACAACTGAAAACACTGAATCAATAAATAAATCATCTAAAGAGCGTATAATATAATATATGTTGCAAAAGTAACAGTGTTTAACCTGAGATAAGAATAATTTCATACTTTACAGAAAAGTTATAGAGAGGCCACAATTACCGTTATGAATCACGTGAAACTTACACTTCTGTGACGCAAGAAAGCATTGTTGCCAACAACGTAAAAGTTCATTTCTCATCTCGTTATCAGGTTGGGAACTTTATTAAATGTATAGAGCGGTCAAATGACGACTATTCCAATTTCGAACGCAGTTTTCACTTTCCAGTGAAGTTTTGTTCCTATTCATCCTATAGTTCCTATATTCGCTCATCTCACGGTAGTCTTTCAGTAATTGCACTGTATACTTATAAAATTTTTAGATGTGTTCAAGCATAAGATGTATCAGATAATTTATTTGTGCGAGCAGAAGTATTCAAATTATCAAGATAACATGTCCTCAAAAAATTGCGAAAATAAAGCTATCCTCTGATGGGCCCGATTGAACATTCATTTCAATTCGACTCAATAACAAAAAGTAGACTGATATGTACGCTGAGGAAGTTTTCAATTTTGTTGTTCTGAAATAAGATTAGTACAACTTAGTATACACCAAACCCACAACCTTTTATTTTCGAAACGTTCTCTTGAAGTGAGAATTTCGAGAAACATTCTTCACGAGTTCTGATTCGTATTATTATTTCGCAATGGTGAAACCACATTTTTGAAACTGCTTCAGTAAAATTAAAACATTCCAAAGGAGTGTTCGTTGAAAATGAGAAATGTCGAAAGGGTCTGCTATCTTACATTTATTTGAGCATAACTCCTGAACCACCACATATTTTAATGTGGACAGCAATCTTTATTGTTTCATTAGAAAACGTATAACAATTTCTTGGTAATCCAAAAGACGAAATAGAAAATACAGTGTCGCCCAACATGCTCTAGATCTAGATAATGACCACGAAAGGCTACTCGATGCATGTGAAAGTCTAGAAATAGCAAAATGCAAAAACAGCATGAATGGTGACAAGGAACCTATCCCTTTCAGCCCGGTTTTTAATCTATTATTGAGGAATTATTCAGAATAATCATGCAGTACTTTACAGAGGAAGTCCATATCGACCCAAAAAACTTCGCAGGTTGTGACTGCACTAGTTCATCATCAAGGATATAATTAGAATAATCAGCAGTAACGAGCAAAGTCCATATCGGACCAAAAAACTTTAGGTATATGAACCTTAGTCTCTCGATTTTGTTTCGATTTTCTTCTCCTGAACCTTGTTAGCGAAACGCGCGTCGAGTGCAAATATATCACTCTGGTGTTAGGGTAAAAATTGATCTTTAGGAAAAGTTTTAACTGAATGATGCCAATTGTAATAATTCTAATCTTGAAAATTACAACTGGCTTGAAACTGCATCACTCTCACACCGCTGCTTTCAACATATTCTCGCAGATAAACCTATCTAAGTTATAGGTTCTCTGCAGTTCACACATTTCAAATAATAGTTTACTTCCAAATATCCAACTGGCAGACTTTTTATCGAACGCAATTGCTTTCAGAACATTCTAGGAGGTTTTCTAACATTTTTCTGTTTTCATTTACAGAATTCCTTCCTGATGCACTCCTCACAGATTGCACCAAATGCAGCGATGTCCAGAAAAAAGGAAGCAAGAAAATCATACGACATTTGATCGATAACAAACCTGAGTGGTATAAGGAGCTCGAAGAAAAATACGACAAAGACGGTTCATACAAAGCTAAATATTTGAAAGAATTGGAAGACGCCAAAGCTTAATCTTATATATTTCATTTCTCTGAAAATAATAAGCGCAATGTTTTGTGTTGATGATTTGTTAAATCTAAAATATATCTCATTTTCAGTCTCATCATTTTCTTAGGAGAGAAGAAAAAAAAATTCCAATTAGTCGACTGAGTTAGTCTATATTTCTCAGTTTGTTCGAAATATAAATTTTATTCTATGAAATTATGAGATATACCACAAAGTTAACATGAAAAGACCGAATTTTTTATGCGAGTGGTGGAAAATATTTCCGTAGATGGCGTTGTCTCCCAACAATGGTGTATTCTTGGGAATCGAGTCAGCCGTTCCTGAGTTGAATTGAATTCATTTACAGTGAATTGTGGGTCTGAATTGTTTTCGTGAATTCAATTCAGGAAAATGAATTGAAGTTACTATTGACAAGCCATTCTCACTAGCTGTTGCTTCTCTTTTCCTTTCTACACCCTCAACTCGCCGAAGACATTATATAGGTATCAGATGCACAAAAACTCTTCTTCTCTCATTCAGTCAATTCCTCTCGATCTAAAGTATCAAAGTGAGAGCTTACATTCTTCGCCGGTGGGTGATGATGCAAATGCGATTTTTCAAAGCTGCAATTCCAATCAAGCAACAGCGCTAACGCGTAAATTTCGATACTGACACCAATAGAATCATTAGTAAACGAAGTTTGTATAGACAGGCCACTTTATAGAAAGCTAACCCGTCACACTTTCAACTTTCAAACTTTATTTCAACAAGAGTTATTACAGTTCCATTGGCCGATAGCAGCCATTTCAAGTTATTCTAATTATTAATCAGTATCATAGAATAAGGTACTATACTCAAGGTAAGTAAACCTATACGAAACTTCCTCCAGAGTGGGGTAAAATACACCTAGGCGTGCGACGCCTGTTTTGTGCTTTTTTTACCCACTCTCTGAGGAAGTATTGAACACGTAATAACATTTTATATGTATATAACAGCAGTGGTAGAGATTCAAGATGATGATCAAAAATGTAAATTAAGAATTAAACGAATAAATGATGAATAATGAAGAGGAAGGGCCAGCGATGACCGGTGAAGGATTTTTGTGTGAGTGCTAGGATACTTTTTTTTCAGAAAATTTTGAATGTCATAGGGTTCTCTAGTATGTGTTTTTTGAGGATAGGTTTGAATTTACTAAATTTTTTAATCGTTAGTAGTTAGTTTATGCCGATTTTGAAACCTCCCCCCTCCACTGACCTTGCCGTGACCTTGACGGTGAAGTCAACAAGGTGACTTTGACAGTCCGTTTGACCTTCATATGACCTTGGAAACGAGATGACCTTGAATGACCTTGAAAACGCTATGACCTTGAATGACCTTGAAAACGAGATGACTTGAATGACCTCTATGAGTCGTCACCTTGAATGACCTCTATGAGTTGTCACCTTGAATGACCTCTATGAGTTGTCACCTTGAGTGACCTTTGGTGTGCGTGTGTGCACAGTCCAGCGCATGTTTGACCTTCAATGCCCTTGAGTGTTGGCATGGTCTAGCTTGAGCTGCATTACCCTTGAATGACATTGACATTTGTAAATCGTCTCTGAGCTGGTTGCGATCGAACAACATCACACTGAATATTTTTCTAGCATCGAATGACTTTGTGCAATGTCATATTGAGGAGGAGTACATAAACCCTTGAATAACCTTGAGCATTTTCAATTATGGACTTCGGTCTCCAATGCGTATGTGCAGAGTGTTCAAACTCACACCCCCACCCTTTTATCAATTTCTATATAAGCTCAAAACATTTTATTTGGTGTCAGTTCAGATCATCGAAACGAGTATTAGTAGTTGTGCTCCGAAGTCGCTCCACCAAGAATCCATCCACCCAAGAAGTGAACGTCGTCGTCATAGAGGTGAACATATTTTATATTTTAAAATTATACTTTCACTATAATTTGAATATGGATAATTTGAAATTAGACATTGAAAAGATCAATTTTGCCATAGTTCAGCAGACTGAAGCTATGGAACAGAAACCTTTGACATCATTAGCTATCGATAAGGGTTATAAAATTGAAAAAATGTTATTACTCTCCACGCGATATGGTAAATCCATCCAAGTTATACTGATCGATGAAGAAAGTGATACTTCGTTCAAAGTATGGCTTCCCAAACGTGTGACGGAACAATTCACAGAAAATATCATTCAAAATGTTAATTCATCACAAGCTAAATTGGTGATGACTTATTTGGGGCAGAGTGCTTCGGAATATGTTGGTGCCAAAACCCGCTCTTTGGTTAAATTCAATGTGTTAGATTGAGAGCTTTATTGTTTTTCTAGTCTCTATCCCTCTTTATATGTACATAGTGAAAAGTATATAAATAAAATATAAAATATGTATCAGTTTTACACACTTCGAAGACGCGTCAAAGTGAGTGTTTTTTCTGTTAATGTTTTTTCATGTTTTTCTCGCTTTCTTAGCATCATTGCCGAATTCATGAATCTTATTTTGGTTGTTTCAGAACTCCCCCATCTCAAACTACAAATATGTGGATGCACTATTCGAGTGAATGGTATCCGGAGGCAAGTGACTTGGGTTCTGCTATAGAAAGGTTGTCTTGCGAATTAGCTGATTTGAGTTGGGACGCTCTACATGCATCAAATTACGATAGTGATATTTGCTTCGACTCTGAAGAAGTGCAGAAAGTTCTGCAGCTCAGTGAGAATTATGAACTTGGTGTAGCGCTGTGTAATGCTTATTCTTACGGAAATATTGATTTGAATCATTTCTGTAAGCTCATGATTCAAGCTGACTTGAAAAAATTCCTCTCTGGCATATACAGTTACCTACCATCAACTATCATAGATGAATACCAGCTGAAGACATTGGATCCCAACTCACAACAACAGGTGGAGAGTGAAGAAGATGAAGAAATGATGTAAACTTTGAATGATTGATATATATATTGTATATAAAACTATGAATAAACTATAAAGTAATCATATTTGTTTATATTCATATGTTAAGGATGGAATTAAAAGATAGAATTGGTATTAAAATATTTTATTCATTGACCAAAAAAAAACATTCTACAGTGGATAATGATTCACATGTGATTCTTATGATAACCCAATATGAACAGATCCAGTGAGAGCACTATAACTCAAAAAAGCGTCATGTAAAATGAGTGCATATACTTTGGTACTCGATGGAAACTTCAATTTACGTGTTTCAAACTCTATTTTGATGTCAACGGTGGATGATTTCATGGCATCTGGTTGGTGTGAGCAGTCGATCACAAATATGGGGTTACTGCGGAAGCTGCTAATATTCATCATCGGTTCACTCATTGCTCTATCATAGTAGCTACGTTGAAAATTCTCATATGCATAGTATGCAGATGAGTCTAACTTCTTTTCGAAATCCAAATTCCAACGTTCATATGGAAAGACTTCAGAGTTCAAATGCACTCGTATATTACTTATGTCAGCATCTTTGAATGTCGTTGCATCCTTTGATATACTGTCGGATTGTGCGGTCTGCTGAAAGCCAATTATGATGAATCGAGGTCTCTCCAGACTGTTGGTTGTTTTCACAGCCCACATATCCGATGCCGTTTGTCGAAGTAAAGGTAACTCATAAAGATCCCACATACGATAAGCTACTTTCACTATAGCATTATTGACACTTTTATTGATACGACTCAGAAGTTTCAATTTGAGACGATCTTCTGGCACAATATGTCTGATTCTCCATTCAACCTTGTTGATTTGAAAATCAGCCTCAACTTCCCCCATATATGCATTTCTGAATGTTCGTGCCATGATCAAAATAAGCTCTTGCTTAACATTCAGAATACCTTTATTGTAATCTTCAGCGAATCCCATGAGGTACTTCAAAGGTAATTTACCACTGAATACTGTGCTGGTGGAATCCCATATTGGTTGATTAGTTTGGTTGAGCCCCCAACCTACAGATAACAATGAATTAGCATGCGTTCCTCCGAATGATACCATAGTTTTCATTGTAGTGACTATGCCTGGTTTTCGAACAACAGCGACTTGTTCGCCGCCCATTTCATAACGAATCTCATCGAACAAGAAAGCGAGGGCGTTATTAGAAAGGTAGCATGGCTTTGTGGCGTCAGTGGGGTTGAACTTTCCTTCAATATAAATGTAACTCTCTGCGATATCGAGTATCAGATCTTGAAAGTTGATTGGAATTCTGATTTCGTCGGAATTATTGAAATATGGTGAGCCATATGGTTTGTATGTATGCTCATGCAGACTTATCAACGAACGGTCGAATACAGGTTCCTCGAAAACTTCCAGTTTCTCACTTGTGGTAAGAGTGGCCATATTACTTGCTTCTTTTGTAGCGTATTTTCAAACCGATGGATTTCAGAAATTTCAGGCTGCCAGCGCTTATGCTATATCTTGATCGTTTAGCAGACACACGTGGAATGAAGTGATTTCGATGTTCCCTTTTCTTTATACGTACATCACTACCATTGCCACCACCGTGTCTCACACAATATTTTGGTGACCTCTGTCGTCGTTTGCTGAAGCAGAATCCCATCATCGATTTCAGTTACAATTCTACCAATTCCAATTTTATTATAATTTTTTCACCATTGAAATCAATCAACAGCCCATTATCGTCTAAGATGCGTAGTGTAATGTTGTCGAGATACTGACGTCCTTCTGGTTTGAGCGGCATATATATGATATTTTTTGGCTCCTTGGTGAGTTTGTAGCCAGGTTCCACATCGATATCGAATTCGAAGATGCTGTGAGCTTCATCACCATTGGAATATGCTCCAGAAGTGACGTTGCAATCGACACGGATGATTCTCACGTGGTTGATATCTACAGGTAATGTCGATTCGTGATTTTTTCCACTTTCGAAGACACTCTTTTCGAACCCTAATAGGTTAGCGATTGAGTTTTCATGCCGGAGATTGATGTTATATTTTGATCGCATTTCACATTTGAGAGTGTTGTTGTTCGCGACTAGAAGAAATACTTCATCGATATCCTTTTCAACGCCATCTACAGGTTGCGGCTCTCTGGATTTGATAGATTTCTGAATGACCCTATTAATTTCATCGATCTCATAGGCTCCTGGTGGGATTTTGATAATGATAGGAGGTGAATTAACCCTCTTGGAATAACTGATGACATTATTCCTCACATCCACATTGAATATTGAGTTATAGGAGTAGAAGCCGTGCAAACCCAGACCATAGCGACTTCCTGTATTCAATTCGATAGGAGGGTAAAAGTTAGCACTCAACTCGCTCGAGTCTCCTGACAGTGTGAACGTGCGTGACATGACTGATGAAATATTAGTGGTTCACACCATTTTATTGCTGATTACATAGGTGTTGGTGCTGAAGCACTCGCCGTTTTTTTGGTGGAGATGGTGAGTCCATATCAACTTCGTTATTTGTTGCTACATTCACTTCTTTCACCCTACAGTAGCAACAAAAAATTTTCTGTGGGGATGGACCATCATTAACATCAGAATTACTGCTATCACCATCATTATAATGTTCTCCACAATACTGATACTTCAATACATCGATATCATTCTGATGATGTGTGGGTAGCTTATCCCACACTGATGCAATCTCATGAGCAGCGCACCCGATTAATACTTCTTTCGGCATATCCGCAAGCTGTTGTTTGGTCATTTTTCGTAAGCTGCGTAATCTGGAATAGGCAATCAGAGAATGGCCCATCCTCTTGATACTTTCCCGATCCTGGGAAGGAGTAGTACTCATTGTGCGTTATCACGGAGAAACTTCAGACACAAATGACCGCACCAAACTGTGTTGAATTTCTGCTGACGTTCATAGTTATAGAGGATTTCATCGACCGCTTTCGGGCCCGTACGAAAATAGTTAATCAATTCCTTGGGAGGGGGTAAATCTCCGAAACTATCGAAATAGCTTACTAAGTTATTGCTCTTCTTATATGCTACCCAATGCGTCCCCGAGCCGCGTTGACTGTCCAAATTGACTATGGCTGATTCACATCTATGCGGTCCTGATGACGGTAGACTGTCACGCATGAATACACCGCGAAAATGAGGAATCTTCATTTTCTTAGCAAAGTACTTGAGGTCGATATCGGACAGAGCTCTTTGGGGTAGCATATCTAATAGTTTTTTGACTTCTGAGGGTTCAAATATAATCCTAGTCCTTTGCGATACGGCTTCAAATATACCCCCTTACCGCTTTTACCTAGAGCGATAGCCTCCATATGTTTATTGTGCCTGTTCGCTTCGATCAATTGTTGCCTACTTGCTTTTGCTGCGTGTACTGCTCTCGTGATGCCAGCTGTTGCGCCAGCCAAAGTACCCAGCGCTGATAACCCGGCGAAAATTGGTATAAGTGGTAGAATTCCACCAATTTTTGGAATTGGTATTATTCGAGGGGTGCGAATTTTATTCTTCCCACCAGCTGCCTTTGTAAACTTGCGTGCCGCTTTCAGTGCAATATCAGCAGCTCTCTTAGAATTATTTATAACGAAATCTCGCCCCCCAGCCTTATGTAGAACATCACGAACCTTTCTAACAATGCCAGAACCAAAGGCCACGGCCCTCTTTCCAACATTTGATGGTTTTGCACTTTTCTTTCTCTTCATAATTCGCTTTTTTGTTTTCTGTCGTAGTTTGGATGATGACTCACAACCCATACCAAACCGGCGTTTCCCCTTCATGATTGTTGTGATTAGCCAAGCGGCCCCTTTCTCTGCTACGGTGGCGTCTTTAGCCTTGAATCTTTGCCAAGCGGCCTCCTCGAGTTGTTGGTCTGCCCTGTGTCTAAATTTCAAATCGTTCGGATTCTGTAGGTATGCAATATCGTGTTTTTTACAGGCGATATCGAGCTGATTTATACCGGAATCTCCTCTCGTTAATCTCTTCTGTAATTTGGTACCGGGTCCACAATACTGATAACCGCCAGGTAAATGCAGTTCAAATGGTAACCTATTTATAACTGAATTGACTATTCCTTCACCAGTTTTATCAGATAGAAAACTCGCACGTCTGTACCCGTTGGGCATCATCAATTAAATAGAGAGTATACCGACTGTCTTCATTTATATAGTCTTCAACCGCCATACAATGCGCATTGTTAAGCAGAATCAAGAGTTCGCTATCGATAATTTGGATAGTAGGGTTGGAGGCGGATTAGAAAATGACGTTAAACAGCGGCATGGGTCTCTCCTCCCAAAATCTGTTCGCGGCCTCATCATTGGACCTTCGAATTGTGGAAAGACAAATGTGATGATTTCACTGCTGACTCACCCGCTGGGGTTACGTTTCGCGAATGTATATCTTTATTCGAAATCTCTGTATCAACCCAAATATGAGTACTTACGTGAAGTGTTAGCGCCAATCAAAGGGTTGGGGTTCTATACTTTTGGTAATAATGCAGCTGAAATAGTGGAGCCATCAAACGCCAAATCCGACTCTATATTCATTTTCGACGATGTTATGTGTGAGAAACAGGATGTTATCAGATCGTATTTCAGCATGGGGCGCCATAAGAATGTGGATTGCTTTTATCTAGCCCAAACATACTCTCGAGTACCGAAACAACTAATTCGAGATAATTCAAACTTCATTGTGACATTCAAGCAGGATGATATGAATCTCAATCACATTTTTTCCGACCATGTGTCACCGGACGTAACGTTTAAGCAATTTCAAGATATGTGTGCAAATTGTTGGAGTGATAAATACGGATTTCTGGTTATCGATAAGGATAGGGAGATGCAGGATGGCCGATATCGAAAAGGATTTGACGCATTCATATATCCCTGATGTTACCAGACCATTCAAGTCAATTGAGTAGTGGACAGCGCCGACGATACTTCAGTATTCTCACCACCAGATCATTATGGATAGTGAAAGTAATGATGAGATTTGTTTGAAACGAAAGCTAATCGAAGCAACTGATGCAGTTCGGAGAAAATTCAATTATATCAAGAGTAGCCGCATTGGTAATCGAGTGGCGCTCGAAAAATTGTATGAACCGATCTCAGTACCATTGAAAGAAATATCAGCCAATACTAAAAAGCCTCTAATGAATCAGACGCCAACAACAACAACAACAGTACCAAAATCTTCTGGACGAAAAACCACACTATTCACACCAAAAACAATGAGGACTAGTGAATGGCTTCCCAACTTGATGAAATTCGATGGATTGGATGGTGAGAGCGTCGAATATAGTACCCCTGCCGATGAATCGATTTCGGCGGATACGCCATCCACCTCAATGATGATATCAGATTCGGATACTTCAAAAATGGTCACTGATGAGGAGGCACAAAAACATATTCAAAAGTTGTTATCGGGTGTTTCTTCGTACGATACAGTATTTGGCGTTCGTGTGAACCGCCAAAATAAAACACTCCAGATGGGTATTGCCGATGTAGAGTTCATCGAAGGAAAAATTAATTTTAGAGAGAACGGTAAAGTAATCGGTAGTTACCAAGGTTCGCCGGCATTGTATAAACTGATATTCATGAAAGTACCCTCGGGCAATATTTCCACTTCCGACCTAAAAGTATATGGAGATATACTTGAAATAACAAGAGCCGCTTATAAAAACTATGACCGAGAACAGGGTCTTATATCGAATAATTGGAAGAAATACCAAGACGTAATCCTACCACTACTCAACCTAGGAAATGTGCGGGATAGCTCTGGGATAGAAGGCGAAGGAATGATGAAATTACCCACCCATAAAGTTCATAGCGGAAATCAGAAAATCAATTATATTTACTGGAATAAAATGGATGAATTGGTAGATCGACTCAGATTACTGTGGAGTTCAAAAATGGCTGGACATACTGGACATGAAAATGAAATTTTAGCCCTGATAGAAGAATTGCGCGAAGAAGGTGTAGTTTACTGACATCATCATTATATATCTGATGGTATATATCGAAATCGATCAGTCGTAAGCTGATTCTCCAACAATGCATACAACAATCGATAAATTCGGTCGAAGAAGGGGTGGAGTTGATAGAGCGGCTCGTGGTAAACCAGGTGTGGGATTCATTCTGACACCGGATGGAAATTATAATATTCAAAATAAAAGAATGCAGAATGTTGGTGAACCTTCTGAGTTGAAAGACTCGGCCACCAAAGGGTATGTTGATGATAACATTAGAGAAACTAAAGAAGTAACTCTGAACGCTGTCCAAGAGTCTATTATTGCAGTGCTTCGTGATGCAAGATCATTCTTTGATGCACGAATAACCGAACTCAGATTCGTTATTGGCAAAAAAAATGATACATTGTCAGAAGGGATCATAAAATTGGGTAAAGAAATCGATACCTTGAGTGATCGAATCAATCATTCGGCAAAAAATATCGATACTTTAACTGAGCGAGTTACCAAAGTGGAACAGTCAATTCCCAAACCCAAACACTGGAGGACTGGACAATTAGCTGTACCACCTGAGTGGGAACCCACTTCCCTCATAGAAAGTTGAGATGAGTGCTGCTAAAAGGCAAGTTGTTAATGAGCTGCACAAGCCAGCGCGACGGAATTTTCCTCGGAGAAAGACTATAATAAGGGGATTTTCTGATTTGTGGCAGATGGATTTGATGGAGATGCAGCCATATGCTAGAGAGAATAAAGGCTATAGATATATTCTCGTCGTGATCAACTGTTATTCGAAGTTTGTATGGGTAAAACCGCTGAAAGATAAAACAGGTAATTCAGTGACGGATGCCATGGCGAGTGTACTAAAAGATGCCCAATACCATCCAAAAAACTTACAATCTGATCAAGGAACTGAATTCTATAACTCAAAGTTCTCGTCTCTCATGTCGAAGCATAATATCAATCATTATTCAACATTCAGTACAAAAAAAGCCGCAATCGCAGAGAGAGTCATCAGAACGTTGAAGACATGGCTTTATAAAGAGTTTTCGGTCCAAGGCAATTATAAATGGTTACATATTCTCCCTACCATAACACATCAGTATAACAACAGAGTTCATCGCACCATCGGTATGAAGCCTGCGGATGTAAGACCGAGCACGAAATTGATGATATATGCGCAACCTGAAAAGAAGAATGTGAAGCGCAAAAAAGGAAAATTCAAAATAGGGGATATGGTTCGAATCAGCAAATATAAAAGTGTTTTCGATAAAGGATATACGGCAAATTTTACGACAGAAATTTTCAAGGTCGTTAAAGTCAACAGTTCAGAACCCATAACGTACGCACTCGAAGATGTGAATGGTCAACCGATCAGAGGATGCTTTTATGAAATGGAATTGAATAAAACACATTCCCCCGATACGTATCTGGTGGAAAAGGTTTTGAAGAAGAAAGGAAGACGTCTCTATGTGAAATGGCTTGGTTTTCCAGCAGATCACAACTCTTGGATCGATAAAAGTGAATTGAAGTAATTTTTAATTTGTAAAATTGAGAATCAATATATATTCAACATTCAATCTGTCTTTAATTGACGACACCTTTACGCAATCCTAGTAATTCCACCCTATAATTGAAAAATAATACAAGTGGATTATGTTCAATGCATTTATTCATCATAAACTCCAACTATTATTATAGACAATCAGCGAATTGTATCAGCAAGGCTTTCTGGTCCGATCTCCGTATAGGTTGGAATACGGTGTCCTCGAATTTTAAATCTTTCGATCTGCTCTTCATGAGTTAGACACCAACATTCTCGAAAATGAATTCTCTCATTGGGGTGGAGTTGACCAACTTTCTCACATAGCCGCCAGTTACATCTGCATGCGGCGCACAGGTGGTTCCAACAATCCGACGTGTATTCATCGCATTGCAAGCAGCGTTGTTCGGGTGATGTTAGATATTCTGCCGCCGCACAGGTCGAACAGATATTTCTGCAAATACCCATTTCGCTGCACGTAACCTTTCCGGAACACTTCAGGCATTTGGGGTAGTTTCCTTGTTCTGGAGTTGAACACAAATTCAACCGCTTAGGTGGCAGCACCGGATTCCGTGACACACACTCGACGCACAAGCCGGTGCAAGGGTTGATGTGGGACTTAGGCCGACTGACTTGACAATTGTGGCACACTACCCATCCAGCAATTAGTATTGGATAGACACACACTTTTGGCTTAGCGTCCCATTCCTTCGGGAAAGGCATATTGTTACTGGATGTTTGAAATAACAGGACTCAACCGAGGGAATTGACAAGAATATCATGTCACCCCTTTCTATTTATATCCACTCGAGTTGGTGGAGGGGGGGCCGCCCCTGCCACTTCTGACGTCACCGAGCTATATAAAAGGCGGGTTACAATATCAAACTTCACTCAGTGCTCGAGGAAACCACCGAGATGGCTGAAGAGAGAGTTGCGATGTTGGACATGCTCGCACGCGCCGATCCGAACAACGATTTAGATGATAACGAATGGGTTGATTTGGCAGGAGCGGATTTGGCTGATATCGACCAGCAGATCGCAGAGGAGGATATCGTCGAAGAAGAGGTGGTGACCGACTCTGATGATGAAGGTATCGAGTGTGATGCACATGGCGATCAACCTGGCGGCATGGTTATATGTAGAGTCAAGCCGCTGAATATGACCGATACCTTGGCAGATCAGGTGCAGCTCTGTTGTATTACAGAAACGTTCGTGAAAATCGCGACAGAGAGAGGGCGAGTTGAAAAACTTTGCCTCATCTGTTACAGATTTTATGCCCACCGATCGAACAATGGTGCGTGGTACGAGCATGTTGATGAGCATAGGACAGTACCATTCAATGATATATACGCGACGTGGTGTAAAGCTTGTAGTAGGCCTCTCACACAGATGCGATTCATTGATGCATGCATGATCTGCAATAATGCCATACATCACTAACCGTGGACCCTTGGGTCAGAAAACAATCAGCCCTTTTCAGGGCTACATTATCCAAACACAAAGTAGATATCTCACAGTGAGATTCAATTACTGATGAGGGTTTCGTAGGACATGAAAAACGTTTTCCTCTCCAAGAATATATGCTTGAATATGGTGAAGGCGACTGCGGCAGCGGAATGAATAGCGACAACTTTTAATTCATGAAATGAATCAAAGTTCGCGTAATATGAATGAAAAATGTTTAAGATCCGCGGGTCGAACTTTTCAGCGAACACCATTGAAATAATTACATTTTGTCAATCACACCATGCCTCGAAGTAATCGCGATCCGCGGATCGAAATTCGCGGCTGCAATTCAAATAATAATGCGGTTGCGACCGCGGATCCGCGACCTCTGGAGATGAAAGAGTTGATCCACGAATTCACCGTTGAGGATCGGCGGTTGATACACGGATTCGCGGATTAAAGCGCGACTAAATCCAATCTGTCGAATGAATCATGATGCGCAATGTGTGGCCCGCCCCGCCCCGCTATTCGCGAACTCGTCGCCACGGTCGCGGTTCGCGGATAATCCTTTGATGGAACCGCGGATCCGCGGGTGTAGCCGCGGACAAGCGACCGCGGTGGAATGATTCGCGACTTAATACAATCCGTCAAATGAATCATAATCCGCAGGGTGTGGTCCGCTCCGCTCCGCTTCGCTCCGCTACGCTTCAAAAATTTTTCGACCCGTGAATTAAATTACTTCGTGGCCGCCATCGAAATTATTCCGCGGATTCGCGTATTCGTCGCTACGGTCGCGGGTTCGCGGATAGTCCGCTGAAGAAACAGCGGATCCGCGGCCGCGGCCGCGGATCCGCGGTTTTATCAGCGGAATATGCGCGAATCCGCGGCCGCGGGCCGCGGATCCGCGGTTTTATCCGCGGATTATTTTAATCCGCGGCCGCGAATTAATTTAATTCGCGGGTCAACCGCTAGATTATAATGCCTTAGGAGTTGAGGATATACAGAATCCTCTGAAAAAGTAGTTCAGATCACTCCGCAGTTTCTACAATCACCCATTAGTATTATCACTATCAATTATCCGTCACATCTATATGAGCTTAAATGCGCCATAATTTTGAGCATCATCGATTGGTGCTCTTTGCGGGCAACTGAGGAGAATCGGCTTACTCTGATCAGCTAACCGCATAATGAGATTGCCTGGAAACTGGTATTGTGAATTTGATATTATATGTTCGACTAACTAACCTAAAGTGCAACCACGCGGAATGACCTTGACGCAGCCTTTATTGTCATTTGCTCAAATTTGAATGTCAGATGGTATTTTCTCAAACTCACTGTGTCTGAGATGCCCATAACCAAGTAGGTATTCACACTGTGAACGCCTAATAAATCATAGATATGCATTATGACATATTAATTAGGTGATCACCTTATATATCCCACTATGAGATAGCTACTCTGTTTAAGTTCATAATGGTAGCCCTGAAAAGGGCTGTTTTTGGGTTAGCCCACAATTTGTGGACTAGTCATCATCATCAGTATCAGATGAGATACTGATGGCTGATGGCCAGCTGATGGTGGATGGTAAACTGATTGAGTCTATATCAGAGCCATCCACTTGCATCCTCTCAAAGAACCCTTCCGGAAACCCAAACTGTTGGGATAAATACTCGAAGTAGCCAAGATTCCCTCGAGTATTGACACCATCGGTTGAAGAACTAACTTCTTCAACTTGGGTGGGGCCCGTCGCTGGTTCCGAGGGCGGCGCACTCCTAGGCTCTGTTGTCGAGTCAGGACTCATCGACATCGTGCAGAGAATGATATAGAACTCCAGCCTCACATCGTATTTATACAAAAAAAAGGGAAGGGAGAATGGAGGGGAGAGAAAAGTGACAAAAGTATATGCAATGTTTCGTGTTGATTCAACATATATATAGACTTCAAAGAAGAATAATGAAGACAAAAACAGCATACTTTATAGAAATTATACTTGTGGAATTGATTATGAAACAAGTCTTTTTTTATTTTCTCCTCAAAGAATTATTTATATGATGCAGCTCAACCACTAGATTGTTGACGTCTTATATCATTACGTAGTTTTAATAATCATTTGTTCTGGTAAGGAGGGAATGGGGGAGAGGGGAGGAAGGCACTGCCCCAACCACGCAGTGCCCCGTGCACACCAACCAACGTATGTGTACTCCGAGGAATGAAAGGATTATGGGTAGGATTAGTCAATGAGGATTGGAGATGGCGGTGGGCTATCCTCAACGACGACTGGTTCCATCTGTCTGGGGATGACTGGCTCCCGTCTGGGAAAAAGGGCCCAGAACGCCGCATCATCTAGGAACTCTTGCGGCCTATCTTCAGCATTGATGAGTTCCATCAGCTCATCTCTCAGACGAGCGGCATCACCAAAGTGTTCGGGAGGTCCGTCACCCATGAGGACATCCATGAACTCCCGGAGCTCCCGATCCACTTGATCCGACGAATCACTAGTGCTCGAGATGTGGTGCACTTGTACCCGAGGGTCATGTTGGCCGTCGAACTCGGGCTGAACGTGGGGTTCGGTGGTGGAGTCTGCTGCCGCATATGTAGTCATGATGCTGATAGCTGCTCTACTGATCTTCGTAGCAAAGATATCCTGATTTTATACTCTCGAAGAGGAGTGAGGAGGAGTGGGGGAAGGAAGGAAGGCACTGCCCCAACCACGCAGTGCCCCGTGCACACCAACCAACGTATGTGTACTCCGAGGTAGGAAAAAGGAAAAGAAGAATGTGAGGGTGGGAGGGGGAAAGGTAAATTAGGCCATCGCGTCAACCCCATTCTTGAGCCGCTCCCGCAGATTCCGAAGCTGGTCGTCCAACCTGCTCACCTCCAGGCGAGATTCCCTCGTCGACTCGTCCTCCAGCCGAGTATCATCGTCGCAACCGGTGATGAGTGAGTCTTTCTCGACCATGCCCCGGTCCAACTCCGCCAACTCAGCCACCAACCGCATTCTCTGCTCCGCCATCTGCGCGCGCTCGACTTCCAACCGCCGTTTGCGCGCAGCGATTCCATCTTTCCTTGCGTCGCTGCCCTCGAGGTCCTTCAACCTGGCCCTCCTCTCACGGCAAACCCTGCTGAGGGCCTGGACGTCCTCGACCAGAGTCTCAGACCGCTGAGACAATGGCATTTCGTCGCCATTGTCCCCGATCACGCCGACGGTCCTCTGGGTCGTAGCTGGTGGTGGAGGTACAGTGAAGGCCGGTTCTGGGACAGCCGAAGTGGATGGCTGCTCCGGCGGCACAACGGCGGTCTCTGCAGTCTCCTGCGGGGTGGAGGGTGGCGGGGGTGCCGTGGAGGTCGACACGGCGGCAGTTGCTGGAATGGTCGGCCGCTTCCAAATCGGTTGCCGCATTCCGGTGGTCTTCGGAGGCGCCTTCGTGGTCGGCTTCCTGGGGGCCGACCTCGACGATGGGGTGACGACGGGTGGTGGTTTAGTCTTCGGCGGGGTAGGTTTGGGGGTCACGGATTTCTGCCGCGTCCAGCTGCTGATGCGATGTGGGTTATTCGCCTCCCACATCTCCATGTGCTTCTGCAGCTCGGTCTTCGGCTTCTTGGCAGTCGTCGGCTTCTTGGGCGCCATCGGCTTCTTGGGCGCCCATCTCCGTTTCGTGGGGTTGGGTTCCACGAAATCATCGCCGCTGTCATACCCCGCGTCACCGGCTCCAGCACTGACCCCTTTTCGCTGCGTGGCCGGTTTTTCCACCAACTCCTTCCGGCTCGGGTGATCTGCAGCCCTTTTCACACCTCCAGGAGTGGCTTCGAGCAGGGGATCCGCCGGCGCAGTTCCGACCATCGGGGCGTCGTCGACTCTACTAGGTCCAGGCGTTGGAGCGACCTGCACCACCTCCATGATAGGGCTGGCCGGAACTATCAGACGATACTCCTCCAGCATCTGGAAGACATCTTCATACTCCGACATGTCCATCGGCTGGAGGGCAACATCCTGCAGCACGTTCACCTTGCTGCTGCTTCCAGGTTGAGGGCCGTTTCCTTCGAAAGACATTTCGGAAACTGAAAATAAAACAAATTCAATTAGACATGAAATCAACATCACTGACAATCATACTCACAATCTCGATTGAATCGAATAGGACGCTTGAAGAACTGGTAGAGACCTAGGAGACGCTTGATGTTCGAAGGCTAGACGAAGCTGTTCGAATGAAGAAAGATCGCAACCTGCCTCCTTTTTAATAGCGAAGCTCCTCCTCCTAACCCCTCCTCTACTTTACCTAACACGAATATTTTATCGTAACTCCGGCAACACTGTCGATGCACAGATCATACGGTGAATATTAGCGTGTACCAGTACAACACATACAATTTAAACATCATGTAATGTAATTGAGTAAATTGCATTTGTTTTATTGATTTATTTCACAACCCTTTTGTATAACCACTTTGAAGTAATGACCTTGTGAAATGAATGGAATAAAACCAGAATAAGAGTTTGATGTATTTTATTTTATATTACAAAATAGTTTCTATTACTATTCCAATTCAGGTATAGATTAACCAGCTTCAATTAACTAATCATCAGACTGTTCATTCAATAATTGTATGAGGAGATCCAATTTATCATTCGAGGCGACTTCGGGATTAGCCATAGATCTGAGGGCATCCATGACAAATTTGAAATTTTGCTCCGGACTCGTCCGGTAAAACGCGATGTCCCTATGACCCCACGGTAGAGTTTTAGTGGTGTTGGGGATTATGAATCTTTTATCATCCTTGTAAGAAAGAGCTACTTTATTACACATGAGTGTATAGACATCATGTAAATCACTTCGGAAAGTGCTCATCTTACGTAATATGACACCACCCGATTCGACTATTTTCCGATAGTCTTCAAGCGACATTTGATTTTGTATGACCGATTTTTTTACCCCTTTGGCCTTCTTCAATTCATCACTAACAGATTTGACATGATAGGCTTTTGCACCAGTACCGTAAAAACTTATGATCGGATCATTAGGGAATTCATCTTTCATCTTTCCCAAAATTGGCTCAGTTATGGGCATATCAAACTGATTACCAATCTTGTAATTGGATGTGTCAAAATTGTGCACATTGTCCTTCATGAAATCATAAAAATTATCTGTGAAGATTTTGAGGATGAGGGAATCGGTATCGGTATATAGGAGCGAAGCCTTCGAACCGTAATGTCTTTTAATGAAATTATAAAAAAAATCATAAATGACCGTTTTTGATAAATCGAGAATGCTGAATCCGAGATAAAGAGGCTTGTTATAATTGATTTTAACCTTACCCATATGAATTGCGACAAAGTCTTCTGAGAAAATAGAGAGTGTTTTAAAATTGGGTCGAGCTATGAGGGCATTCGCACCAGTCGCACGTCTTATAGATTCCCAATGGGTCACGAGTCGTATGTCATTTCTATTATCAACGTTCTCCATTGTTTTCCCGAACACTGCATTGGTTCTGGTTTTGAATATGTTTTTATGGTAAACATTTGTCGCTTGATTTCTCATATGAGTATTCAAATCGACATATTTCTTCAACCACGGGGATTGATTGAAGGAGAGGATTCTGTGTGTTCTCATCACTAATAAGCCATTCTCGATTGCCTGTTTCAAGGCCCTATAATGAACAATATATTTTTTTTTATCGTTCAGGTTGGGTATCAGTTTAGGTATTTTGGAATTCGATCCAGGTGGGACGACACTTTCAACTAGGAATGGTAAATCTGAATGCGCGTCATGAAGTTCTTCGGGATAATGAACATCTACTTCCAATACGTAGCCTTTCGAACCTTCATTAGGAACATTCATGATGTCCAACTGGATAATTTCTTGTTCGGATAGCCATGAAAAACCACCTGTTGGTAATGATTGCGACATGCTATGCCCATAAAGATTGGTGGCATCCAAATAAGTGATGAAAGATGAAGGCTCATTAAGATCATGATCAGGCAGAAAGTGATTATTGGCGATATGCTTCCTTTCAGAGCACTGGCTGATACCGCCTCGTATTCCTTTTTTGAAAAAGTTTATCATGTCAATATCTGTGAGCAATTCCAACTCTATACCTGTATATTTGAGCATAGCGTCCCAAGAATGACCAGGTGATGTGAAATAGTGGGCAGGGTCCAATTGATATTTATCGATACATATATTACGGAAGTTTTCAAATATGTCGCATAAAAGTAGTACATCCGATTTCAAATACAAATCTGAATAGTCCCCCAATGTCTCACAATTGAATAAGGTCCATACACGCTTAGCTCTTTCATAATCGTCGTCGGATATATGTCTCTCATTCAGTTGGTCATAAAAATCTGATTTTAATGGCAACTCAGTAAAATCTAATTTTTCTATATCTTTCACAAAATTGTAAGGAAAAACGCCCTTTTGCCGCATTAGATGGAATTTTTCATGATCCGGAAAACACTTTCGTGTTTCACTACATTGCTCATCTGACAAACTATCACCCAATTGCTGCAATGAAGATGACATGAATCTGAAGCTATCGATGAATCGCAGTTTCAAGAATTGCTTCTTCACTCTACCTAACTTATCAGTTGTAGTGCCCATCAATAGATGTTTAGAGAAAGAAATATAATTTTCCTTTGTTTGGGCGATGACATCTACTTTATTTTTATTTGTGCACATCTCTTTTATGAATAAGTGACAATCATATCCACTTAGATTATGAAAAATTATCGGAATGAATTTTGGTAACTTGAAGTTCAAATTACATCGAGAATGTGCTGCACCGAATCTTTTTTTTCCCGTCAAGTGGCAATGATCTCTTACTCTCACATCACCCACTCCGAAGGGTTTTTCACAAATACCGCACTTATCGGCAGTTGAGAATTCAATTTCCTCCGAAACCGTTAATGGCTTCATCGGTACGATGCGATTCAAATATTTATAATATATCGAGCTCAGGTCAGATTCCAGTCTGGTAACAAATACTTTGGCAGCATCCGCCCCTCGATACAGTACAAATTTGGAGATTGATTCATCAAAAGAGCAATGAATTCGGTATGAGAATGAGTAAGGTTCATGAATGAACGATTTATTCGTGAAAGAGCGTGTAGGATCCGGTTCATTTGTCTGTATAGGTTTCAGAATAGATTCGAAATCGGCATACACTACGAATGGAACTTTCAACTGCCTTTCGAAATTTTCAAATTTCAATATATTCTCAGGCACGGCCCTACCACATTTATCAATTTTCATTTGCGTTGTCGGAATAGTTGTAGAAATCAAATTACAATCATTCAATTGGTGTCTCAGTAGTTTTCTTTCATCAGAAAAATACATCAAACATCCATCACAAAAATACATCCTATGACCGTGAGATGAAATTTGTGATGAAACCAATCTTGATAAATCCTTTATCCAGCAATAATGACTGTTACCGGATTCATCAGTGATATTCAGCAAATTGACGTGTCGCCCGAGCTTACGTCGTGCATAATATAACGGTCCGACGATTTCATATTTCAACCGGTTGTCCTCTAAAATTGTTTCCAACCCATAAACATTGACTGAACAATCATTCAAATTCTCAAATTTAGGAATATCGCGTAATTTCATTGGAAAATCTATACCTTCAACATTGAGTACATCCCTAAATGCCGGGTATGATCCTACTTCAGAAGTTCTGATTTGGGCGGGTCGTAACGCTGATGTGACGGCCCAAGCGAAACAATACTGATCTTCGTTCTTCACATTCACAACAGCTCTCTTCAAAGCGATGAATTCTGGAAGTTTGATGTAGGAGGAACCACTGAGAGGGCTGAATTTGTTGATATTCACTTCGATGAACATAACTCTCTCCAGACACCAACCTGTGAAAAAATAAAATTGTGAATGAGAATCTCAAGATTTTATAGATTACATACCTGAATCTCGTTCCTGAAATTCCAGAGCTTTTGCGCTCAATAAATCGACGAATGTTCTATAGACGTCTTCAATGCCATTGGACTGGTCAACAACTTGATTGGGGCTGTTGAATGATTTTACTTCGGATAATTCCTGAGTTTGGAGTATATATCTTCCAAACAGCTCCATATTCATTTTAACAACGTTATGGACTTGCACCATACGATCAATCAAAGCTACCACATTCTGCTTCACTTCATTGAAAAATGATTGATAATCTGAATGTTGATTTTTACTTTCAACCCTGTAGCTTACGATTCTATGTTTGAAGGCACTATCAATGACTTTCACACCATCGGTGAAATATGTGCAAGCATTTGTCTTGTGCTCCAGCGTTTTGAGGTGCGAGACCATCCGATTTGCAGCCACCATTTTATCACAAAAAGTACACAATTGTTCGGCCGGTATCGATGGGGTAGAATCCACTTTAATTTTCTTCGCTGAAGGACCCGCACTGTCATTCGACCTACTACACGACTGCATCTGATGACGATGCATATTATCTTTACGACTGAAACTTTTACCACAACCGCTACAGCAAAACATTGTTGAAGAACTATTCAGTACACTCGATACTCAACTAACTCCCATGAGTGGGTAGCCCTTCCTTTATATGCAATCTTTGAGGAGTGGGAGAAACACCCGATTCCGTTCTTGAAAACACTCAAGGTTATTTGTAGGTCAGACACACTCAAGGTTATTTGTAGGTCAGACTCAACTAAGATGTGAACTCATCATCGTTTTCATGCAGACAAGGTTATTCAAGGGCAATGATATTCATTACAGAGAGTATGTGTATTCCTCCTCAATATGACATTGCACAAAGTCATTCGATGCTAGAAAAATATTCAGTGGGATGTTGTTCGATCGCAACCAGCTCAGAGACGATTCACAAATGTCAATGTCATTCAAGGGTAATGCAGCTCAAGCTAGACCATGCCAACACTCAAGGGCATTGAAGGTCAAACATGCGCTGGACTGTGCACACACGCACACCAAAGGTCACTCAAGGTGACAACTCATAGAGGTCATTCAAGGTGACAACTCGTAGAGGTCATTCAAGGTGACAACTCATAGAGATCATTCAAGTCATCTCGTTTCAAGGTCATTCAAGGTCATAGCGTTTTCAAGGTCATTCAAGGTCATCTCGTTTCCAAGGTCATATGAAGGTCAAACGGACTGTCAAAGTCACCTTGTTGACTTCACCGTCAAGGTCACGGCAAGGTCAGTGGAGGGGGGAGGTTTCTAAATCGGCATAAACTAACTACTATCGTTTTTAAGTGCGTTGGAAGTGGATTATAAAGTTTAGGTCCAAAGAAGAAAACAAATCTTTGTGTATGACTTTTTCTGAAGAGTGGAATTTTGATATGTAGATTTTCCACTGATCTTGTATTTTTTTGGGTGTTTAAACTATATTTATGAATGTTTGAGAACATCCATATCAAACATTGGTAACTCTATAGGGATCTAATATCGAATATTTTTATTTCTCTGTATAGTTGCTCTGTTGGAAAACGTCTGTCTTTTTAAATATAATCTTTAGTAATGAATTTTGAGTTGTTTGTAAGCAATTAATAGTGTTATTGAATGCACCTCCCCACACAACAATGCAATATCTCAGTATAGATTCTGCCAAAGAGTCATATAAAATTAGTATATTTTTTCGAGAGAGTATATCCCTAAGAGAATAGAATATAAACATGAAAAGTCTCATCCTTTTCATAACTTGGGAAATGTGTTCGTCACATCTCAGATGTTGGTCAATTACTATGCCCAGACTTCATCGACGTCGTTTTTTCTATTGTTGGGCAGTTGCATAAGGTATTCCTGGTGCAGGTGGGCATGTGTATTTTGAGATGGCTGATAAGGGGTTGGTCAACTTCGACAGTTTGATACTTCGATTTGAAATATTTGAAATTTGAATGCTTTTGGAAATTTTAATAAACTCAATATTCAATTCTTTTCCATTCAGTTTTGTTCGTTTCATTTCACGTTGTACTTTTCATGTTTCGTTTCGTTACTATTGCTATTTTTGATTGGATTGTTCACCTCTAGTTACTTTTATAAGGAAGAATCTTGCTTTTTTGGATTGAGGTGGCCTTTACTTGATGGAAATCCATAGTTATTACGCTATAAGGTAGACACGATTAAATTTCCACAAAATTGTATTGTCTTCGCGACATGTTTCGATACACTGTGGTCTCGGTATTGTAGTGGTTAGCATATCTGCCTATCAAGCGGAAGGCCGGGGTTCGAATCCTCGCTGGGCCACCGTGCTGGGTAATCGCACGTTAAAAGGTAAGGCCTCGTTGATCCATTGCTCGCACAAGTTTCGACTTCTGAGGGTTGACGTTCGTCAGCTGGTTAACGGAACGAACAATTTTGAACAACAATTTTTTTTTGAACTGTATCTTTATCAAGCGAATGTTTCTAAACACTGTGTTTAGAAACATTCGCTTGATAAAGATACAGTGTATCGAAACATGTCGCGAAGACAATAAAATTTTGTGGGAATTTAATCGTGTCTACCTTATAGCGTAAGAAGAATCTTGCATTGTTCGTGGCGTTAATGGTGCCGAATCTAACATCCATCTTCATAATATATCAAGTATCTACCGCAGATAAATTATTCTTTACTGTTAGAAAATATATGATAGTTCCAACACATATTTCGAAAATAGAATTGACATTTCTTCAGTTGAAATTATTCTAAATTAAGAATGCGAGGTATCGAGAATTTGGACTTGCGATTTTTTAGGTATAACTCAACGCATCAGGGTTTTTATGCATCTTGGGTATCAGGTTGTCGTTCACAGATATCCACAAGCTCCAGTCGGCGTATACGATCTTTTAGTGAGCTCATTTTAGTCTATGGTATGAATTGTTTTGTTATATTCATTTTGATATTCCACCTGATTCTTCTCACCAATTCCGATCCACTGAATAGGAATTCTGGCAGAGTATATCGGAACTTCATAATTCCGACTTAATATCTCAGTATACAGGTGCATCTCTGTGAAAGAACATATCAGCGTATATATAATCAATGGATGTATCAACAGGGGTGAGTACATTTCATTTCGAATATTTATGTGCTAAAACCATCCGGTGTGTTGTATAAAACAATGAGGAGGACTCGAATGGACTCGAACAAAGAAAATTTAACATTTCCACAACAGCTTATTACAAGCAAGAAATATATCAGTGGTAATTGTGATTTAGGATATTATGATATACCAACGCCATCGACTTCTTTCGAATTCCTCAGCAAGTAGGCTTTTTTTTTCATTTCTTACGTCATGTCTCAGGAGCAGCACGGTTATTCGCGGACCCGTCAACGATGAAACGTAGCAGAGTCAATCCCAAACACGACAGAGATAAATTCTCTAAAGAATTGGTGGAGGGGTACAATCGAACAAGAGGCCAGCCTGATAATAGTTCAGGGAATGAATCATTTTGGCTCGCAATTTTTTCGTCCACCATGAATTTACCTGAAATTTTCACAGAAGGTAGGGAAAAGCTCAAGGATTATTTTCTATATCATGACGCTGTACGCTAGAGCCTTAGGGGTGGTTGCCACCTCATCACGGGAGTGGAAATTTTTTAGAATAGAATAGAATATGTTTATTGACTACATCATAATAAAAATTATTTGTAGCAAGTCAACAAGCTGCAGACATAGGATTTAAAAATAATCGTAAAAAACAAATAATGACAAGTATACAACATCAAAAAGACAAACATATATACAAATATTAAAAACATTGAGAATTCGGACCAATCGGTGAGCAAGTCCAAACAAACATTCATTATAGAAGTTTTATGCTTTCGATGTACTCATCAACCGAATAAAAACAATTATTCACGAGATACGATTTCATTGTTTTTTTGAATTCGTACATATTCATGCACTTGAAATTATTTGGTAGATCATTATACAGTGCCAGATTCAGTGAATTCTTTTGAGACATCGTTAATCGATAACGAGTTGTTCTGATTTTATCTGCTTGCCGGGTGTTATAATCATGTACATTTGATTGCCATTCGAAAGTTGCAGAGTTTTTATGAATTTCTGTTATAACACTGAAAATATATAGCGAAGGAAGAGACAAAATTCCCAAACGAATAAACAAGGGGCGACAGTGTTCTCTGAAGCCAGTACTTGCAACAATTCTGATAGCCTTTTTTTGTTGACGAAATATATCCAAGGCGCCCGAAGAATTTCCCCAGAGTATGATTCCATAACTTATAAGTGAATGAAACAAGGAGAAATATGTTACTCTCAGAGTATCAGTGCTAGTCAATTTTTGTAACTGTCGGAGTATGAATAATATGCTAGATAATCTTCGTTTCAACTGTGAAGTATGACTCTTCCAGTTCAGTCTATTGTCTAGTGACAGTCCCAGCAATTTTACATTATCTTCCCTCAGCCAAGAAAAATTTGATGAAACGAATAGTTTTTGAGTTTTTTCACTGTTCAATTTGAGATTATTTCTAACAAACCAACCTGCAGCTCTATCTTCCAGTTCATCAGATAAAACTTTCAGCTCGTTTAAATCTTTATGGGAACAAACAAGAGTGGTATCGTCAGCAAACAAAAAATATTTTTGAGGTGATATAATATTACAAAGATCATTGACATAAATTATAAAAAGTAATGGCCCCAACACTGAACCCTGAGGGACGCCATATTTTATTATTTTAAAATCAGATTGTTTATTATTGAACATAACAGCTTGATAGCGATCGTTAAGATATGATTCAATTAAGGAGAGGGCAACCCCTCTAATTCCGTAATAGTTCAATTTTTCCAAAAGAATGTCGTGAGAAATACAGTCGAAGGCCTTGGACAAATCGCATAATGTAACAGCAATATGCTCTCCTCGTTCAAGACCCTCGACCAGACAGCTCACCAAACTCAAAACAGCCTGGGTTGTAGAGCGATTCGAACGGAAACCAAACTGAAATGCATTAAAGTACTGATTTATTTCAAAGTAGGACGATAATCTATTTTTCAGTAATATTTCTACAATTTTTGAAAACATACAAATAATCGATATAGGTCGATAATTGTCAGTCGATGAGGAATCACCTTTTTTAAATAGAGACACCAGTCGTGAAAATCAAATTAGTCATTTTGGTTAGTTGTTCTAATATTATATCATAAGTTTCTTTGATAACTTCACCCGATATATCGAAAACGTCAAAACACCCAGATTTTTTTATAACTTTTTCTACCTCAAAAGTAGTCACAGGAGACAAGAAGAAAGAATTTCTAGGAGCAGGAAAGTTCCTGAAATTTTGAAAGGAGTCAATAGATAACTTGGGGAGCGATTTTATTATATTTTCTGCAATACCGATGAAAAATTCGTTGAAATCTTCAGCAGATATACTCATATCTATTGGATTCGACATATTACTATTACGTTCGTGATTAATTATCTGCCAACATGCTTTTGACTTGTTATTCGATGTGTGAATCATTTTGTCATAGGCCAATCTTTTCTCATACTTTACTTGAGTTATATAATGTTTTTTCAGGGTTTTATAAGCTGCGATATCTGTGGAATCTCCACTAACATCTGCGATTAGTTTAACATTGGACAGTTGGTTTCTTAAGGATCTAAGATTGTCGTTATACCATACGACTGGAGGTTTTTTGGCGGATAATTGCCTTATAGGAAAAAATTCTGACACAAATTTTTGATATTTATCAATCAACAACGAGGCCAAATGATTCACATCACGAGAGACTTGAAAATCTTGCCAATCGGTCGACGAAAGAGCTTCTCTAAACTTTTTCAAACCCCCTTTTGTAATAATTCTCCTATGCGTTGATTTAGGTTTGTTATTCATCTCAAATAATGTGATGAACTGACCTCTGTGGTCGGATAGACAGGGTTCCAACACTCCTGACTCAATATTATTTTCAGATAGGTCCGTCAAAATATTATCTATGCAACTTGAAGTTTGACATGTTACTCTTGTAAAGTCATGGATGGTAGCTTTCAAACCAAATGAATTCATGATGCACTGCAAATTATTCATAGCAACTGTTTCTTTTCGGAAATCGATATTGAAATCTCCCAGAATTATAACGTTTCTGCCACACTTATTCGAGATATGATTCAATAATTCCTCAAAATGAGTAAGAAATAAATCAGTACTTCCCGAGCAAGGCCGATATAATGATATGATTATTGTCTTAATATGCTCCAAGTCAATTCCACAAAATTCGAATTGTAATTCCTCATTTATCACATTTTAACTGTAGGAATCGACGGAAAAAGTAATTGAAAGTAACAGTTTTTTGACGAAACAAAAACAACTTTTTTGAATGTTTTTTGCAAATAACTCGAAAACTATACATTTCATCAAAAAAGTGTGGAGAGGCAAATTTTAGCTTTTGAAAAAACAAAAACAATGCTTTCTTTATAATTTTCCTACGACAGATACGAACTGAGATACAGCAAATTAATGCTTAGCTTTTTTCGTCAAATGTATAAATTAGAAGATTTAAAGCGAAATAACGAGAAAAATTTGCATTTTTCGAAAAAAGCTCATAGAATCTGTTTTAAAGTATTCGTATAAAGCTTTCAAACAAATGGAAATATGTCTCACTAGCATGCAAATTGACCGACTTATGATCAAAATAAGATCGGTACCCGCTTTTTTCTACGAAAAAAACCTGTGAAAACAATCTCCAAAGTACCCTCTAACTAAAATTGATCGCCACCCTTCTGTGATTCTCCTTATGTATATACTATTGATACACCCACGAAGTTCAACCAATTCAAAATGACTAATATTAGAGAAATTGGAGTTTAAAGTGAAAACGATTTTTTTCAATTTTGTGTTTTTAACCCTTTTCTTATAAATATCTCTCAAAATACTAAAGATACGAAAAAAACGAAACAGTACTGAATTGTAGCTTTTTTGATGACAAAAATTTCCCTGTATGTAGATTTTTGTAAAGTGAATATTCGGCGAGATATAGCCGTTTAACACCTACATTTACGACCGAACATCACCTTAGTCAAGCGCTTTAAACTCTCCCTATTCGAAAATTAAGAGATCTTAAGTAATTTTATTCACATAGTCTAATAGCTCTTGGAAAGATCTACAAAATCGTTTTTGAAAAAAAAAATTCTATCACCTAAAATGAAGTAGCTATGCTTAAAAAATCGATCAATATATTTTTTTTTATTTGAATTACCCGCTTCGGAGCGTAGTATCCTACATAACCGGTATATTCGGCCGTTATACGTTATATGTTCCACTTTTTCCATTCATATTGGAAGACAGAGAAGAAGAAAAATCTGCTCGCGTGTGTGAGTGTATATTTTGTTGATTTCTCACCAGTGTATTCTAAAGTTCGAAGACATATTATAAAAATTTCGATGTTTTCAAGGGTAGTTTATAAAAAGGGTAGGTTGAAAGATTATGAAATTGTATCCTAAAGCATGAAACAATCATTATTTAACTAATTTTACCCATATCAAGGTTTTTAATGTTATTTTATAATTTTTGAAGTCGATTATCAGAAATAGGTATGTGTATAACAAGGAAAGTGATACTTTTTTCCCGAGGATGAAGTTTACTGTTCGACGCGTAGCGGACGGCAGTAGTCATGCAAGGGTAGAAGAGGCACTTTACCCTCATGATATATATATATATATATATATATATATATATATATATATATATATATATATATATCATGAGGGTATATATATATATATTCACAAACCAATTCCGTTGTGAATTCCCTCATCCACAGATTCATCAACCTCACAGACCTCCATAACAAACCACAGGAACTAGCCCAACTCAAATCAGCCCTTCTTCAAAATGGATTCACAGACCATCAAATTGACAGATCCATCCGCCGCCATCAAACTTCTCATTCCATTCCCAGAGACCCAACAGACAACAACGTTCCCCACAAAGCTTTTCTTCCCTACATTAAAGGTGTTACTGACAAAATCAGCCGAATTCTCAAAAAACAGGACATAAAAACGATATTTACAGCCAGCAACAAAATCTCCACATTCCTCCGCTCCCCCAAGGACAAAATTGTCAACGAATCACAGGGTATATATGAAATACCATGTTCTGATTGCCATAGAACATATGTAGGCCAAACCAACAGACGTGTGACAAGTAGAGTATACGAACATCAACTTGCTGTCCGAAAATCAGACCCATCTTCAGCTCTGTCCAAACATCATCAAGAGACAGGACACAATATAGACTTTGCGAACACTAAGACCATCGCCACAGCAAAAACACTACAAGCTCGTATAATTCGCGAGGCCATCGAAATCGAGAAGCGACCTTCCTGCTTAAATAAACGTGACGACGGCCAGAGACTTCCAACTGCATGGAAACCCCTAATTTCCAGATGCCCAGTCCCCACCAAGACATCTGACGGTCCTTTAGTAGCACCCGCTGCTATAAATCCTACCCAACATCCCTCGATACCTCAGTTCGATCTAAGGAGTAGGCAGATTGAGACCTTAGAAAGAACTCGTGACGAGACCTGGGGAGTAGGCAGATCGAGGCCCCGGCGTCAAGTCACAAACCCTTGCCCCCTGTGACAACACCTGAGGAGTAGGCAGATTGAGACCTCAGCGTGAAGTCACATTCACCTCTTGAAAATGGCTCCAAAATCGGAGCCGAAACGTCGAGAACAAAACTCCAGACGCGGTTCAACCCGAACTCAACAACAACACATGTATATATATATATATATATATATATATATATATATATATATATATATATATATGTATATATATATATATATATATATATATATATATATATATATATATATATATATATATATATATATATATATATATATATATATATATATATGATTTTTCCGCCTACCTCAAATACTCGAATAATAAGTCATTTTTGAAAAGTTTTTTCCTGTATTTATGGAACTAACAAACAAAATTTATCAAAGAATCAAAATTAAGAAGTTGGTACAGTATAGTATTCCGAAAGGCACCAATGGCACCTAATATCTCTGCCGATAAGGTCATGAGATCTTAGTGTTTGTTGTTTTAATAGTTCATTTTTGAAATTTCAGTATCTCAATAAACTAAGAGTCCTGAGCTGGATATCACATTTCTCACTGCACGAATAATTCAATGGAGTATAAACTTTGTTGCGCAAGTGTTATGAAGCAGAATTGAGTCACTGATTTATCCAAGAAAGAGCCATCGAAAAGACCATCATCCTTTAGCGTTCGATCGTCAATTGAACTGCAGTAAATTGACTGCGCATCTATATAAATTGATATGTTCCATACATACGGCATCGTTTTGAACTCATTACATTGTGGGTCAGATGACACCCTGAAATTATGTTATGGATTTATAGTCTATCAGGATACAAAAACACCTTCGCATCACTTGAAGTAAAACCATCTCGGGTCAGATTAAATTACTTGAAAAATTATCGATACAACCATAAATGCATACGGTCAGGTATCACATAATTCGGACCTCTGTTGCTGTTCTGTCTCCTGATCAACCTCTTTGTCTTGCAAATTTCATTTTCGGATCTAAAAGCCAAAGAATGTCTGTAATTACTTCTCGCGTATCAACCAAATAATTCTGGAGGCATCTCAAATGCATCCATCGGTATGCATTCAGCTGACCAGCTGTCGTCATCTCATTCTCAATGAAATTGACAATGTCTTTGATCTTCGAGTAACTTTTCCTCCGATTAGGACCGAGCTCCGCAAGATTTTTCTTCACCGTGCAGAGAAGAATGTTCAAAAATGCAGGAATATCTTTGTTTCGGAATCCAAGACAAAAATAGCCTTTAATTAATTCCTCAACCCCTTTTTCCTGAAAATATTGTCAATTTACTTTCACTCACCACCATTGAATTATCCATTAGAAGAGGCACTATTACACTTTACTCGAGTTCGAGGTAGCTACTGAATGCTTAGGAAACAAGAAACCGACTGGAACATGTGATGATTAGGAAATTCCAAGCTACTAAGTCAAGATCACAAAATTCCAAGATACTGTCGGAATTATAAAATTCCGAGGTACTCAATCAGTATTCCGAGATACTGAGTTGTAATTCCGAGATACTTAGTCGAAATTTCCAAATTCTGACATACATAGTCGGAATTTTGATATTCGGAGATACATAGTCGAAATTCCGAGATATTTAGTCGGAATTATGAATAAAAAAACGTGGCCTTCGTTTTATTATATTTTCTTCAAGTTTTCGAAAATATCCATTTGGTTTATGATTCTGGTACCGTTCAATACCATGTCCATGTACATATTTGAATTCACATACCGATTAACGACGAATTAAGAATCAAATTTTCTGATGGCATATGCGTCGGACACGTAAACACAATTAAGAGAAGAGGTTCATTGACTCTGTTAGATATTCATCCAACAAAAATAACTGGATTTTCCATTCTATTTAACTAATATATTCATTCGTTGGGTTTTCAGTCACCGCCCTAATAATTGATTGAACTATAATGTATATATATATATATATATATGTTAGCATGAAGATTCTCACAGACGAAGTATGATGAGTTGTTTTTTCGGGTTTCATTCCGTGTTCTGTGGTTTCGATCCCCTGAAGGATAATTTTCACAACGTTTCGGCAAAGTCTCATTTGCCATCTTCTAGGTGATGATTGAGTTTCGTCCTCCGAACTCGACTAATTATTCCGAGTTCTACTTCTCAATATATAGGGGTGTTCATTGATGGTATCTTTGACCTGGGCCCCTCCCACTTTCTTCGTTGGTCCGACTGCATTTTTCATTATATCTGTATGGTATTTACTTGATAAGGTCCGACCTTGTTCCTCCGGTGTGATCGGCTTGTTTTTGTTTTGTGATATGATGGATTTCCACGTTCTTGGTAATCTTTGGGCATCATCTCTCTTATTCATACTATCGAAATTGAGAAACGACCGAGTAGTATGAATAAGAGAGATGATGCCCAAAGATTACCAAGAACGTGGAAATCCATCATATCACAAATCAAAAACAAGCCGATCACACCAGAGGAACAAGGTCGGACCTTATCAAGTAATTACCATACAGATATAATGAGAAATGCAGTCGGACCAACGAAGAAAGTGGGAGGGGCCCAGGCCAAAGATACCATCAATGAACATCCCTATATATTGAGAAGTAGAACTCGGAATAATTAGTCGAGTTCGGAGGACGAAACTCAATCATATATATATATGATGAGTTGTTTTTTCGGGTTTCATTCCGTGTTCTGTGGTTTCGATCCCCTGAAGGATAATTGTCACAACGTTTCGGCAAAGTCTCATTTGCCATCTTCTAGGTGATGTCTTGAGTTTCGATCTCCGAACTCAGTCGAGTTCGGAGATCGAAATCGATCGATCGATATCGTTCTTATGGGGTTAATCAATGCTTCATGAATAAGTGATCAAATCAATGTTATAATTTGAACGAGGCAAAAAAATCGCTATAGAAACAGCTGTAAACACTTGTGTCATTTAAATTAATACCGAAAGACGAAAAGGAACTACACTGGACACTTGAGAAGGACTTCAAATTTTCTGCTTGCGCCAACGTTAATGGGTAAGCCCTGAGCCCTGCTGCGATTTTCAATGTCTTCCAAATCTGTGACCATTCAGCCTCTTGCCCTTATTGCGCCCCACTTTCGTATGCTTGATGACCCCCATTCCAACAAACTTCTCCCCTTTTTGAGTTTCTAGAGGTTCATTGCTGGATTCGACTCCGCGCCGGTCCTGACGAGATCGTAAACGCAGATGAGGGATTGCATCGTAGTGAACGTCCTTTTCTAAGAACGCGTAAATCGCGTGTGGAGAATTCGCGAAGATTCTTCATAGGCGTACGCAGGTATATATACGGGAGAGACTTCGTCGCGGGCAGAGTCAGTTATTCAGAGAGTTAGTGAAGTGGCTAGTTTGTATTCAGAGCTAAGTGGAGCTAGTTTAGTGGAGATAAGTGGAGAGAGTTTTGTTATTGCTAAGTAGTCGAAGTGTAGAATTTGTATAACAGAGAGTTTGTATTAGAGAGAGTTTATGATTGTATTGTATTGTGTTGTGATAGAAAGTTGTAATAAAAGAAGTTTAGTTTTGTTTGATGTTTCAATCATTCTAACCCAAGGATATATCGTTACAGTGTTGTCAGAAGTAGGATTTTGCAAGGACAAATCGTAACAATATGTTACTTCCTGTGATCCTCTTGCTTACACTGATAAGGTATCCTTTATACAGCACCTAGCATCTTGTTACCCTTGAATAGATAAGAACTCATATTCAGTAACCTTCTTATGATTTTCAGCTGGTTCCTGCTACTTCGAAGCAGTTCTTCAGTGATTTTCTTTGAAGATTTAGAAAGAAAGTTTCACCAAAAAGAAAGTATTACGTACAAAAGGTCGCACTAGACTTATTCATGAATGGGATACTATTTTTTCCATAACCTCGCATTATGACACGTGAATGAGTTTGGAGTTCACCTTGAATCGATCTGGGAGAATGAGTGATTTTGGGATTACAATCATATTGCATATCAATGCTGACAACTGACAATCCTTCCACGGACAACTATCGCGACTACGAGTGAACTTTCAAACACATTTTTTAGATACAAAAATATAATGTAAAATAATCTAAGACTATAGAAATATATTATATTCCATCGAATCAAGAAATTTTCGTGTAATTTTAACAATTTCTTTGACCGAGGCTGGTCGTGGATATTCGGTTCTTCGGTTGTTTGTATTCGAAGACAAAAATCTAAATCCCACCCTAACCCAAAAAGGATTCAATGCTCTTGATAAATCAGCGATTGAGAGTTGAAGTGATTGCAATACGTAAACTTCATCGTAGACGTTAACTTACGAAACATAACGTTTACGGGTTTTCATGAAATTGAATTGGTGTCGTTACCATAGACATCTATATCACGATCCTGTAAGACGTTAACCAGTGCTGCCGTTTTGTGGTTCTCGGTAGTGTAGCGGTTAGCACATTCGCCTTTCAAGCGGAAGACTGCGGTTCGATTCCCTGCCGGGCCACCGTGCTGGGTAATCGTACGTTAAAAGGTAAGGCCTCGTTGTTCCATTGCTCGCACAAGTTTCGACTTCTGAGGGTTGACATCCCTCAGCTGGTTAACGGAAACGAACAATGAACAACAAACAACAATTACTATCAATAACTCCATTTGTGAGCATTTTCAATGCTGCGGAGTAATCGTCGAGTAATAGGACGTTTGAGGATTTTGCGCGGATTCCGAGATTTTGAGCGTAATGACTCTTGAACAAGAATGACATTTTAATTTGAAACAAAAAATCTGAGATAAGTACCTTCATTAGGATTATGATGTTTTCCTTTCAATTTTTTATTGAACAAAATATTGTTTTCACTATCACTACTTTTGTTCGGGTTTGAAGGTCGTCGTTGTTTGGGATCTCTTCCTAAGGAAGATGACTAAAAAACATGTTATATGATTTTATTTCAATGAAAACACTTGAGCTTGCATCACTAGATGTTCTGTCCTCTTGATTAATTTCACAGTTTGCCAATGAGTGTTTTACCATGCGGAAGGTAGTACAAACATCGCTATGGATTGAATAGCGATTTAGCCTAGTAATGAAACAGAACTCCATTGAGATTACAATTTAGGTAATCTAATTCTACTCTACTTCTATTCTGTTGAATTGGTACTGTTTTCGATATGCAATAGTATTCAATTCCCGAAAAAGTATCGAAAAATATTGTCCATTGAAAATTTTTGATCTGCACCATAATTGCATTCGGTTCCATTCTTGAATATTTTTCAATTATCTAGTGATATTCAAAAATCGTTAAAACACATAGAAATTGACATAACAGTTGGTCCTGTCTACCTTGCATGGCGATTCTCTGGGCGACCCCATTCCATATTTTCTTGGATTTTAAATACGAGTAAATCCAATTCCAAAGGATACTTATGCCCTTGAATTACTTATAATTATATTTTCCCAATCTCCCAATTCTCTTGATGAGACCCGACGCGTCAAAAGAAGTTTGAGCCCCGAAGGCTCGTACGCGCAAGTCGCGAGCGACCTTTTTTCGGTCCTGTTCAGAGAAAGACTCCCGTTCAATGATTCACTAACTCAACCGCTCATGTAAGAACACCTAATATTTTTCCAGATTTGCAAAATCACATTTCTGTTAGCATACAAGCTCGCCCACGCTGGACAATGCAACCATTCGTCGGACTGATTCTGAAAGAAAGTTTTTTATTCAACCGAGTTATCTTATTCCATCGTCTGGACCTAGCAACACTGTTCATTCGTGAATATTTCGTGAGAGAAAATTTTAAATGAAATTTCCATATGTTGGAATAAAACTTGCATACAGGGTGCGAATATTAATATGAATTCCATTTATGCACAGCATAACAGTGTATCCATGCTCATAATACAGAAAACTCAGCTCTGTGTGTGACAAAACTGTACTCATATCGGTCATCATTCGACTAAGCAACTCAAAGAATGATTAATAATTACATACAATATACAGATGTGGAACTACTGAACTACTTCATTTTCAATCATTTGGTCCCGCAGGTTAATGCCTGCTTCCTACATATCATTTGTTCGCTGTATGTAAAGGGGTGGTTTAATCAAATAGATGATATTTCGTCGCTACCAAATTCTCCATTTGTAACCTGGTCGACGGTTGCCTCGTTTACGCTAAATTCATTTTGCATGAGTCGACAATTATTGTCCACATCTATATACTTGAGCCGATTCATTCATTTTTTCAGGTAACCCTGTATTTTAGTGAATTGTTGAGAAAAATTAATTTGAGCTTCTGCAAATTGCTCATTTCCATGCTTACTGATGAGAATACCATGAAAGTGAATGAAATGATTTATACTGAGTGTTGAATATAGGTATCAGTGTAGTGAAATATATACTGAAAATTGACACCAATTGATGATTACAGGCTGTGTAATGGCACCATAAAACCACTTCTACGTTTTTTTTAAAGCTACCGCTACACTTGGTTACAAAGAGTTTGTAACCGCATCGTTTTCGCGGATGAACGTTAACAGGGGCGGCAAGGTGTGAGTGTCGTGGAATATGGCCATCATATTTTGCAAAACGGTAGCAGAATCATGGGGTCGTGTTATATGGTTACAAACAGAAGGAGAGTATAACCGTAAGCACTAAACGGTTATGAGCAGTAATTCGGAAAAAACTCCTCATATGTAATTTCTGGAAGGAATTTGGGTCTATAGACATTGATGTTTCACATGTTGGGACTCCTATTTTTCAAATCCCAAGCACAATGAGCCGAATGCAATTTCTCGAAATTTTTGCAAGGTCCCCCAACTGATTTTCCAACACCGATTCCAGCATTAAGGAGATTACATTTCTGAATTGCGAACCACTCCGTTTCACAGTATCCTGTTATCCATCCAATTCTAAAAGACGAAACAATTTCCTTTCTCACACAGGGCTACTACAGAATCAATACGAATAAAAATTATCCAGTTCGTGTCTAGCTCAAATTAGCTAGCAATCTTCGTATTTTATTTTCAGGAATTATAAATAGTCTCTCTAGTATCCCCTTCCAAATCATTTATTACAACATGGCGTTTTGAAAGTAAACATTAACAAATGACAAATGGGTGATTAAAATTAATGGTTGATTCGGTACGATTCATCAAACGAGTACGAGAAACAAATTAATCACCCGTTGAGTGATGTTTCGTGTAGAGATCAAAGTTGAATACTCCCGATTACCGTATGAATTAATGGTTCTATAGTCATATTTAGTGGCAAACCCAAAGAACAATGTGGAGAACACTTAGTATGAATTGACAAATGAATTGACTCTGCACTCCTGATTCATGGCAATCGAAGTTTGTGACCATTTGAAAAAGGTGAAAGTTAGCTGTTGCACTCGACAATCCAAAAGCGTTTGATCGAGTTTGGAATCGGGCTCTAAATTCTGAGCTGCCATCTTATGGTTCACCTCCTCAATTCTATGCTTTTTGAAGAGTTCCTTTTATCTATATGTGGTTGTTGATCAAGTATCGCTTGATATTCGCACACTGAATGCGGGTGTAACACACGGTTCGGCTCTGGGGCCCACTTGTTTCTGCTTCATATCAATGAATTGCTGGGGAAAACATCTTTTCAGTGCATAGTTTTGCGGACGACAGAATTCTCCATACTAGTTTCTAGTCCGTATATCAGCACGAAAACCAAAAATTATATAAGATATATAAGCGTCAATAGTAATGGCGTGAACTTGGCGAAAATAGTAGAATGGGGTAGTATCAACTTGGTGGAATTTCATGCTGAGAAAACCCAGGCATGTTTCTTCACAGAAAAAGCCGAAATTTTGGATAGAGAAACAAATATAACCAAAAGAACATTTTTAGAAATGACACATATTAATATCGAAGAGCATTTTATGAACAAAAAAACAGATCTCGATAATTTAAGCCAAATTTATACATTTCTACTTACTTAATATTCTAGTGACGTATTCCTGAGACAATTTTCTTTTGAAGTCTATATAATTTTGTGTCCGGAAATGCTTCGTTTCGAGGATACAGAGTGTTGAAACTGAATTCTTTCGAAAGTAACTTTTGCAAAAAATCAATTTTCTGGTACCCAGTTCATTTTTAAGTGGGAAATCATAATTTCCTATTGATTTTCATAAATATTCTAGAGGACGCTGCGTATGCTGCGTTTGTTCATCAAAATAGAAGTTCGCTGTCACATTTTCAATTATTCATTGACAAATTCACAGTTCGGAATTTATGAAGTGAGTTTTTGGTAATATGCTCAACTTTACTAATGCTGAAATGGCTGATATGGTTTTTGCATGCGACGAAAATTCAAGCGATGCCAGACGCATTCGGGAAAGGTATGCCCCATGTTTTGAAAAATTTTCAACAATCTCTATCCCGAAAATGAATCATTTCTCGATGAAAATTTTATAGAAATAAGTTGTTTATTTTGACGAGATCCACCACATACTTATAGTTTTTGTAATGTTGCAACTTGTAGCAACTTGTAGCGAATAAAAATGAGGTTAGGATCGGAAAGCCGATTGTTATTGCGAAATTCTAAGTACTTGGGCATCAAGGCCTCTGTCCCAAGTTTTCACTTAAAATTAGTGAATTTTTGCAAATTGTCCTGTGGCAATTCACGAGCCGACGACACACTCCCGCGCACTCGACTTTCTCGAACTCCCCTCAACCCAAGTTATTCCAGGAATTACTCCAGTGGCGTAGACTCCTAGTCCATGCAAAATATGCATCAATATAAAAAATTGTAAATATCCCAAAAACGATCACCTCGACCGTTGTTGAGGAAGTGTACTTTTTTCTTGGAAAAGATTTGGAATAAGGTTTCAAGTACCAAGAGGATACTGTCAAAAAAGTTAGGGCAATTCGAAGTGAATAATGACAGCATACGCAGCGCCATCAAGATGTTACATGAAAATAGGAAATTATAATTTTCCGCTTCGAAAAAACCCTGGATACCAAATTTCGTACAAATAACTTATTTTTTGCAAGATTTTTTCCAAAAAACGAATAAAAAAATAAATTTCAACATCCTGTATCTCCGAAACGAAGCATTTACAGACACAAGTGTATTTAGACTTTTTTCTTTAAATTGTCTCGAGATATTCTGAGAATATTCATTAAATATTTTTAGGTTGGCTCATCTGTTTAGAATGCGCTAATAGCCCACACCGTGATGGTGGAATAACTGTGGTGGTGGAATAATATATATATATATATATATATATATATATATATATATATATATATATATATATATAGCGCCAACCTAAAAATATTCAATGAATATTCTCAGTATATCTCGAGACAATTTAAAGAAAAAAGTCTAAATACACTTGTGTCTGTAAATGCTTCGTTTCGGAGATACAGGATGTTGAAATTTATTTTTTTATTCGTTTTTTGGAAAAAATCTTGCAAAAAATAAGTTATTTGTACGAAATTTGGTATCCAGGGTTTTTTCGAAGCGGAAAATTATAATTTCCTATATTCATGTAACATCTTGATGGCGCTCTGCGTATGCTGTCATTATTCACTTCGAATTGCCCTAACTTTTTTGACAGTATCCTCTTGGTACTTGAAACCTTATTCCAAATCTTTTCCAAGAGAAAAGTACACTTCCTCAACAACGGTCGAGGTGATCGTTTTTGGGATATTTACAATTTTTTATATTGATGCATATTTTGCATGGACTAGGAGTCTACGCCACTGGAGTAATTCCTGGAATAACTTGGGTTGAGGGGAGTTCGAGAAAGTCGAGTGCGCGGGAGTGTGTCGTCGGCTCGTGAATTGCCACAGGACAATTTGCAAAAATTCACTAATTTTAAGTGAAAACTTGGGACAGAGGCCTTGATGCCCATGTACTTAGAATCTCGCAATAACAATCGGCTTTCCGATCCTAACCTCATTTTTATTCGCTACAAGTTGCTACAAGTTGCAACATTACAAAAACTATAAGTATGTGGTGGATCTCGTCAAAATAAACAACTTATTTCTATAAAATTTTCATCGAGAAATGATTCATTTTCGGGATAGAGATTGTTGAAAATTTTTCAAAACATGGGGCATACCTTTCCCGAATGCGTCTGGCATCGCTTGAATTTTCGTCGCATGCAAAAACCATATCAGCCATTTCAGCATTAGTAAAGTTGAGCATATTACCAAAAACTCACTTCATAAATTCCGAACTGTGAATTTGTCAATGAATAATTGAAAATGTGACAGCGAACTTCTATTTTGATGAACAAACGCAGCATACGCAGCGTCCTCTAGAATATTTATGAAAATCAATAGGAAATTATGATTTCCCACTTAAAAATGAACTGGGTACCAGAAAATTGATTTTTTGCAAAAGTTACTTTCGAAAGAATTCAGTTTCAACACTCTGTATCCTCGAAACGAAGCATTTCCGGACACAAAATTATATAGACTTCAAAAGAAAATTGTCTCAGGAATACGTCACTAGAATATTAAGTAAGTAGAAATGTATAAATTTGGCTTAAATTATCGAGATCTGTTTTTTTGTTCATAAAATGCTCTTCGATATTAATATGTGTCATTTCTAAAAATGTTCTTTTGGTTATATTTGTTTCTCTATCCAAAATTTCGGCTTTTTCTGTGAAGAAACATGCCTGGGTTTTCTCAGCATGAAATTCCACCAAGTTGATACTACCCCATTCTACTATTTTCGCCAAGTTCACGCCATTACTATTGACGCTTATATATCTTATATAATTTTTGGTTTTCGTGCTGATATACGGACTAGAAACTAGTATGGAGAATTCTGTCGTCCGCAAAACTATGCACTGAAAAGATGTTTTCCCCAGCAATTCATTGATATGAAGCAGAAACAAGTGGGCCCCAGAGCCGAACCGTGTGTTACACCCGCATTCAGTGTGCGAATATCAAGCGATACTTGATCAACAACCACATATAGATAAAAGGAACTCTTCAAAAAGCATAGAATTGAGGAGGTGAACCATAAGATGGCAGCTCAGAATTTAGAGCCCGATTCCAAACTCGATCAAACGCTTTTGGATTGTCGAGTGCAACAGCTAACTTTCACCTTTTTCAAATGGTCACAAACTTCGATTGCCATGAATCAGGAGTGCAGAGTCAATTCATTTGTCAATTCATACTAAGTGTTCTCCACATTGTTCTTTGGGTTTGCCACTAAATATGACTATAGAACCATTAATTCATACGGTAATCGGGAGTATTCAACTTTGATCTCTACACGAAACATCACTCAACGGGTGATTAATTTGCTTCTCGTACTCGTTTGATGAATCGTACCGAATCAACCATTAATTTTAATCACCCATTTGTCATTTGTTAATGTTTACTTTCAAAACGCCATGTTGTAATAAATGATTTGGAAGGGGATACTAGAGAGACTATTTATAATTCCTGAAAATAAAATACGAAGATTGCTAGCTAATTTGAGCTAGACACGAACTGGATAATTTTTATTCGTATTGATTCTGTAGTAGCCCTGTGTGAGAAAGGAAATTGTTTCGTCTTTTAGAATTGGATGGATAACAGGATACTGTGAAACGGAGTGGTTCGCAATTCAGAAATGTAATCTCCTTAATGCTGGAATCGGTGTTGGAAAATCAGTTGGGGGACCTTGCAAAAATTTCGAGAAATTGCATTCGGCTCATTGTGCTTGGGATTTGAAAAATAGGAGTCCCAACATGTGAAACATCAATGTCTATAGACCCAAATTCCTTCCAGAAATTACATATGAGGAGTTTTTTCCGAATTACTGCTCATAACCGTTTAGTGCTTACGGTTATACTCTCCTTCTGTTTGTAACCATATAACACGACCCCATGATTCTGCTACCGTTTTGCAAAATATGATGGCCATATTCCACGACACTCACACCTTGCCGCCCCTGTTAACGTTCATCCGCGAAAACGATGCGGTTACAAACTCTTCGTAACCAAGTGTAGCGGTAGCTTTAAAAAAAACGTAGAAGTGGTTTTATGGTGCCATTACACAGCCTGTAATCATCAATTGGTGTCAATTTTCAGTATATATTTCACTACACTGATACCTATATTCAACACTCAGTATAAATCATTTCATTCACTTTCATGGTATTCTCATCAGTAAGCATGGAAATGAGCAATTTGCAGAAGCTCAAATTAATTTTTCTCAACAATTCACTAAAATACAGGGTTACCTGAAAAAATGAATGAATCGGCTCAAGTATATAGATGTGGACAATAATTGTCGACTCATGCAAAATAAATTTAGCGTAAACGAGGCAACCGTCGACCAGGTTACAAATGGAGAATTTGGTAGCGACGAAATATCATCTATTTGATTAAACCACCCCTTTACATACAGCGAACAAATGATATGTAGGAAGCAGGCATTAACCTGCGGGACCAAATGATTGAAAATGAAGTAGTTCAGTAGTTCCACATCTGTATATTGTATGTAATTATTAATCATTCTTTGAGTTGCTTAGTCGAATGATGACCAATATGAGTACAGTTTTGTCACACACAGAGCTGAGTTTTCTGTATTATGAGCATGGATACACTGTTATGCTGTGCATAAATGGAATTCATATTAATATTCGCACCCTGTATGCAAGTTTTATTCCAACATATGGAAATTTCATTTAAAATTTTCTCCCACGAAATATTCACGAATGAACAGTGTTGCTAGGTCCAGACGATGGAATAAGATAACTCGGTTGAATAAAAAACTTTCTTTCAGAATCAGTCCGACGAATGGTTGCATTGTCCAGCGTGGGCGAGCTTGTATGCTAACAGAAATGTGATTTTGCAAATCTGGAAAAATATTAGGTGTTCTTACATGAGCGGTTGAGTTAGTGAATCATTGAACGGGAGTCTTTCTCTGAACAGGACCGAAAAAAGGTCGCTCGCGACTTGCGCGTACGAGCCTTCGGGGCTCAAACTTCTTTTGACGCGTCGGGTCTCATCAAGAGAATTGGGAGATTGGGAAAATATAATTATAAGTAATTCAAGGGCATGAGTATCCTTTGGAATTGGATTTACTCGTATTTAAAATCCAAGAAAATATGGAATGGGGTCGCCCAGAGAATCGCCATGCAAGGTAGACAGGACCAACTGTTATGTCAATTTCTATGTGTTTTTACGATTTTTGAATATCACTAGATAATTGAAAAATATTCAAGAATGGAACCGAATGCAATTATGGTGCAGATCAAAAATTTTCAATGGACAATATTTTTCGATACTTTTTCGGGAATTGAATACTATAGCATATCGAAACCAGTACCAATTCAACAGAATAGAAGTAGAGTAGAATTAGATTACCTAAATTGTAATCTCAATGGAGTTCTGTTTCATTACTAGGCTAAATCGCTATTCAATCCATAGCGATGTTTGTACTACCTTCCGCATGGTAAAACACTCATTGGCAAACTGTGAAATTAATCATGAGGACGGAACATCTAGTGATGCAAGCTCAAGTGTTTTCATTGAAATAAAATCATATAACATGTTTTTTAGTCATCTTCCTTAGGAAGAGATCCCAAACAACGACGACCTTCAAACCCGAACAAAAGTAGTGATAGTGGAAACAATATTTTGTTCAATAAAAAATTGAAAGGAAAACATCATAATCCTAATGAAGGTACTTATCTCAGATTTTTTGTTTCAAATTAAAATGTCATTCTTGTTCAAGAGTCATTACGCTCAAAATCTCGGAATCCGCGCAAAATCCTCAAACGTCCTATTACTCGACGATTACTTCGCAGCATTGAAAATGCTCACAAATGGAGTTATTGATAGTAATTGTTGTTTGTTGTTCATTGTTCGTTTCCGTTAACCAGCTGAGGGATGTCAACCCTCAGAAGTCGAAACTTGTGCGAGCAATGGAACAACGAGGCCTTACCTTTTAACGTACGATTACCCAGCACGGTGGCCCGGCAGGGAATCGAACCGCAGTCTTCCGCTTGAAAGGCGAATGTGCTAACCGCTACACTACCGAGAACCACAAAACGGCAGCACTGGTTAACGTCTTACAGGATCGTCATATAGATGTCTATGGTAACGACACCAATTCAATTTCATGAAAACCCGTAAACGTTATGTTTCGTAAGTTAACGTCTACGATGAAGTTTACGTATTGCAATCACTTCAACTCTCAATCGCTGATTTATCAAGAGCATTGAATCCTTTTTGGGTTAGGGTGGGATTTAGATTTTTGTCTTCGAATACAAACAACCGAAGAACCGAATATCCACGACCAGCCTCGGTCAAAGAAATTGTTAAAATTACACGAAAATTTCTTGATTCGATGGAATATAATATATTTCTATAGTCTTAGATTATTTTACATTATATTTTTGTATCTAAAAAATGTGTTTGAAAGTTCACTCGTAGTCGCGATAGTTGTCCGTGGAAGGATTGTCAGTTGTCAGCATTGATATGCAATATGATTGTAATCCCAAAATCACTCATTCTCCCAGATCGATTCAAGGTGAACTCCAAACTCATTCACGTGTCATAATGCGAGGTTATGGAAAAAATAGTATCCCATTCATGAATAAGTCTAGTGCGACCTTTTGTACGTAATACTTTCTTTTTGGTGAAACTTTCTTTCTAAATCTTCAAAGAAAATCACTGAAGAACTGCTTCGAAGTAGCAGGAACCAGCTGAAAATCATAAGAAGGTTACTGAATATGAGTTCTTATCTATTCAAGGGTAACAAGATGCTAGGTGCTGTATAAAGGATACCTTATCAGTGTAAGCAAGAGGATCACAGGAAGTAACATATTGTTACGATTTGTCCTTGCAAAATCCTACTTCTGACAACACTGTAACGATATATCCTTGGGTTAGAATGATTGAAACATCAAACAAAACTAAACTTCTTTTATTACAACTTTCTATCACAACACAATACAATACAATCATAAACTCTCTCTAATACAAACTCTCTGTTATACAAATTCTACACTTCGACTACTTGCACTTAGCAATAACAAAACTCTCTCCACTTATCTCCACTAAACTAGCTCCACTTAGCTCTGAATACAAACTAGCCACTTCACTAACTCACTGAATAACTGACTCTGTCCGCGACGAAGTCTCTCCCGTATATATACCTGCGTACGCCTATGAAGAATCTTCGCGAATTCTCCACACGCGATTTACGCGTTCTTAGAAAAGGACGTTCACTACGATTTTAGACTTAGATTTTTTAGACTTTTTTCTTTAAATTGTCTAGAGATATACTGAGAATATTCATTAAATATTTTTAGGTTGGCTCATCTGTTTAGAATGCGCTAATAGCCCACACCGTGATGGTGGAATAACTCATCAAAACATGTGCTGTATTACATAATATATATATATATATATATATATTTATATATATATATATATATATATATATATATATATATATATATATATATATATATATATATATATTTATATATATATATATATATTTATATATATATATATATATATATATATATATATATATATAGAATATATTCCTGTACTAGCAGAAGTTGGACAATTGAATGATCAACCACCTGTCAACATACATGTGAACAATACGATGCATCTTATGCATCTTAGCAAGGAAAAGAGTTGTCGACAGGTATTTCAGATATTGAATATTTGTGTCTCGTTCGAGGTGTTTTCAGAACATTTCGAGATTTTTTTTTATTTTTTTTATGATTTCATCATATCAATATCTTGTATCACGCTAAAAATTGATATAGGCATGCTTTCTCCTGATGAAGCCACAGGTAAATTGTCCTTTTGAAGGATGTTTCACCATGAATTACAAGGAATATTTGTGAAGAGATGTTCCATATTGTCACAAGATGACGAATTTGATTCTTACCATCATTATATTTTCGAAAAAATATAATCTCAAAAGCTCAATAGGCAAGAATAACGACTGCCTTCGATTTATCTGACAGAATGAACTTGACAAACAACAATAATACATGGATCCGGACTTCGGAAACTTTATACGAATATAACTTGAAAAAATGGCGTTTTTGGATCGTATCGTGTGTTCATAATCCCGGCCTTTTGGCTCTAATGGCCAACATTGTCAAGTAAGCAAATCGGTAGACCTCCGGTAAACTAGTAAATTGTATACAGTGGCCTTACAATATGCAGCTTTGTAGTTCCGACGTGAAACTTGACGTGACAATCGACACATCACAAAAGAGATAACTCCAAAAGTATTGATGTACTCCAAAATAAATCTTTTTTGACGTGGTCAATTAGAAATTTGCTTTTGCGAAAGTTAGATCCAATGCACTATGCCTGCTCTGTTACACAAACAAACTTCTTCAATTGAAAAAATAAAGTTAGAAAAAACTTATGAATACACAATCCATCATTATAATATAAAAAGCGACCACAGTTCCAATTACTCTGTCCTTAACCATGGTGTGCGTTTCCATCATCGAACGTGCACTTTGTCTTCATACGTCAACTATTTAGGAATCACACTCTTTGTCCTTGTACCTATTCAACAATTTATAAATTACAAGTATCTATGTAATAATCCTACAATATAAGAGAAGTCTGTTATTTTGAGTACCTCTACGTAACATACAGGGAAAGGTTTTTATATTTCGATTCTAGTTAGTATATCGAGATCTACTCATCAAACAGCCTTGATAACTATGAATCGGAAGTTGCATTATTCAATTCGTTCATTCGATAAATCAAATGATATGCCCCAAGTATCTGCGAAAATTGCTTCGAACATCAAACATGTGTCGTCGAAAATGATCAGTTAGTCACCAAAGATATTCATCAATGATTATTCTGTCGAAATATTCACTTCCATAGATCAGAACTGCTATTTCTTATGAAATAATATGATCGATGATATTGAAGAACTGAAGAAGTTATCGGTTATAATTGCACGAGTGCATAAAAATTACCGATAATTTTGCAAGAAAGCGTGATATCTAAAACTTGCGAAAGTTTATTTTCATATTTTGGCCGAAAGTGCCCGAGTCCGAAGGACGAGGGCCGATTTACAAAATATGAAAATAACTGAATGCAATTTGTATAAGATATCACGCTTGAATGCAGAATTATCTGGTCATTTCTATGCACGAATGTAATTCATTGGAATATTTCACAAATAAAAAAATTCTCAAGGAAATGTTATTTTTTGTTCATTTATACTTTCTTCTATAGATTGTATGGAGCACTCATCTAAACGCGAAATGTTTTTCTATTTTTGAAGTGTATCTGACATTTATTTGTGTTGTTTACTGACGTCTAGCGATTCGGTTTCAAATGTGTTGTTATGGTGACTTGATACAATACAATTACCGCTGTAAGTTTTCGATAACCGCATTGCTCTTATGGGACATTTTATATATGAGGGGAATATTCGGTTATAATTGCACGAGTGCATAAAAATTACCGATAATTTTGCAAAAAAGCGTGATTTCTAAAAATTGCAAGAGTTTATTTTCATATTTTGACCGAAAGTATAAAAATAACCGAATGCAATTTGTATAAGATATCACGCTTGAAAGCAAAATTATCTGGTCATTTTTATGCACGAATGTAATTCATTGGAATATTTCACGAATAAAGAAAATCTCAAGGAAATTATATTTTTTGTTCATTTATACTTTCCTCTATATTGAATGGAGCACTCACCAAAACGCGAAATGTTTTTTTTATTTTTGAAGTCTATCTGACATTTATTCGTGTTGTTTACTGACGTCTAGCGATACGTTTTCAAATGTGTTGCTATGGTGACTTGATACAATGCAATTACCGCTGTAAGTTTTCGATAATTGCATTGCTCTTATGGGATATTTTATATATGAGGGAAATATTCATAGAAATCACATCAGTCATTGATATATGAAGGGAATTCTTAGGGATTGCAGTTCCTTTTTTCTTCTTTTTTCATGAAACCCCTCAGAAGCTCATTCAAACGAGCCCAGGATACTCGGGACAAACAGTTCATGGAGTGGAATCCGAAGCACTTTGGCTCCGTGGCTGGACGGCAAATACGGAATTTGATAAATTTTGGTACTTTCCCTGAACCTGGGTCCTCCAGGTGAGAGGTTGGGCTCTTCACACCGTGACTACGAGGCCACTTAATATGATATGAAATAATTTTTTCTGCACTCAAAAGACTCTTTTGTTTCCAGTACAACTACCACTGAGTATAAAACCGCATTCGATACAAGAATACAAATTCGAAAAATAAAATGTTCTACTCAGATTTATGTTGGAAGAGACGAGACTAAGTTGATTTTTTAGGCCCTTGAAATTTCAATTCGTTAATCAATACTACTAAACACTTGATGATTTTAACAAACTTTATCCCTAGTTGATCGAATAGTGAATAACCCAGTACCTATATATGTGTACTAATAGTACTAACCCAATAGCGAATATCGTTTTACTTCTATAGGACTATATCAGGCTTATTGGCTCGTATCTGCCTGAAGGTGGGAATGAAAAGTTCGAAAAAATTCGGCACCATTCAGATTCATCATTATTATTATTATTCCTTTATTTGAACTCTCCTAGTCAGTCGTGATCAATAAAGAAGAAGGGAAACAACCGGTGTTATGAGACTCGTTTCGTGAAGGAATAGTGAATAATTGTTTTTGACTCCTTGATTCAATGTAACAACCGATCCGAGAGAACTGTATACTTCATTCCAATCCAAGGTTCAGTAGATGTAAACGAAATCACGTTCACGTAATTTCTCAGGAAGTACCACAAGGAGAACAAGATATTATTGAAGTGTAGTTCCAATGTATTCAATTTAGGAATTTCAGAAATATAAACTGATATACCTACTTCGGAAATATTTTAATACAATACAATATTACAATAGTATAGATTCTCAAATATGCATTTCAAACAATACAATGATTCGCACTGAATCTGAGTACGCATCTGCATCATAACAGTGAAAAGCGTTCGTAACAGTTACCGATATCATTTCAGATTTCAGCAAGCGACAAGTTGATTACGCTCTGATTATTGTTTACATGCGTTGAATATCGAATTGGATTTTAGTGTAGGTTCTGTTGAGTTTCTCCATCATAATAATAAAAAAGTCATAAGACATCTCACTCGAAATCATATAAAATGAAAAATCTATATAGTTTTTTCAGAAGCTGTTGAAACAGTTAATATTTTCAGAGCTGGGCATCATTATCTTTCGTAAATGAGAAAGACTAATGAAGCAACTAACCAACAATCTACGAACCACATTCCTCTCTTTCCAAAAAATTAGGGCAGCCATATAGGAAAAAAAGTATGCATCATTCTTCGATTCTCTTTCAGATTCTGCAAAAACTTCATGGAACATGTGTCATCTGAAACTGAGCCCACACAAAATGTCAAAAAATGTATGAGCTTACGCTTTCGGATATTAGAACACCAATTGAAAAAAGTTCCTGTACAAAGAAATAGACGTCAATGTCCCTAAAAATGATTCAGAGAACAGTTTCCATTCAATCCATTAAAAATTGATCTGAAGTATATGAAAAGATAGCATATGCAATAGCAACTCAGGAAATATTCACTGTACTTTTTGAATTGAAGGAGTTATTTCTGAAGAAAAATGGTGGTAGATTCAACACAAATTTTAAAAATGATATGAAGTATACCTCAGCTCGAGATTTTGCAGAAGTGATCAATTATTCATGCTCAGAACATTCACCAAAGCTAATGATGAACCACCCAAAACTTCATAATATCCTCCAAATATCTAGCAAAGCTGAACAGATTGAATTTATGTTTCCTATCATACCCTGATCCGGTAAGAATTAATCAAAATAAAAGAGACAACTCAAAAGAGAGAAGTATTAGCAAAGCAAACCCAGACAACTTTCAGAGGCTTATCCATCATATATCTGTTCTATATATATTATTCACACTTTGTCTTACACAAAATGGTTGCAGGAGTATCTTTAAGTGGATACCTACATAGCGATAATTGTGTTACTGCGAGGTATTTCAATCCGATACAGAGAAAATTATTAATTTTTGTTTGGAGATAAATGTCAATAGCTTACTCGTCTACGACACCTGAGAAGAGTTTGCGAGATTTAGTTTTTCAATCGATATATCCTGATGGCAGAAGCTTCCCCGAAATATCTTGGATCGTTCTTACAATGTCAGTTCCAAAAGGATTAGTCTTTCTATCTTGTGAATAAGAACTCAGGAAACATAAATCTGCATAAGTTTCTCCCAGCTCACAAAGAACAAAAGGTTCCTAAGATTCCGTCTGAACATCATAGGATTTTTATTTTCTGATTTATGACTGCCCATTACCAATCTTGTTTGGTCAATATAACATTTCCACTTTTCTCAAGCCTCTGGAACAAAATATATTAGCTCAGCCTTGTATCCTGCAAATTTTTCCAAACCGTATCATTTATAATACTAATAGGCTAATGACAATTCGATGACGCTAGCTGTGAAAAAAATAATTACTTCAATAAGTTCATATGATACTTCGATTTCACCGATCGATTCTTGCAAAAAGATCGATCTATTTGTTCTGGGAATTTCCCTCCACAATAATAATTGTCAACTTCTATTGTTCAAAATAAAAAGCGTATAAATACAGAAAGTGTCGCATCTCCAACGCATTGTCCGAACTGCGTTGACATATTAATTCTCATAATGAAAGTTACACTTGTTTTGTGTTTTTTGGTAACTTGCTGTATATTCGTGAACGCGAGACCTGACGATAAGTATACTACTAAATATGATAATGTGGATTTGGATGCAATCATCAAAAATGACAGATTATTGAGGAGTTACGTGGACTGCCTTTTGGGTAAAAAGAACTGCACAAAGGATGGAGAAGAGTTGAAAAGTGAGTTTTTCTGCATACCAATTTGATATAATCTCAAACATTTATGCACATCTAAGAAACCTGAATATAAAAATTTCATTAGAATTGAAGCATCTTTGTTGTATTTCCTCAAAAATTCTACTGTTTCAATTTTTCTAAATACGAACTGAATTGAGCATTTTGCTTGCAGTTCTGTATTCTGAAATACATCTTTTTGAGTTGTTCGCCTTGATATTACTCCTCTGCAAGTTCTGCCTCATTTATATTGTTACTCCCAATCAACTCGAATTTCGAATGGTTTTTATTGATTTGTGTCACACTGGCAAGAACGAAGGAAAATAATCGATTACATTTGACTGTCGGTTTGTTGGCAATATGGGCAAAGTGCTTCCATATATCTCGAAACCAATCTGGCTAGTGAGATCCATATATCGAATAACGACTCAGTACTACGGTTTTTTGAGATCCCCTATAGTTGTAATAACAAATGTATTACTAATAAAGAATAAAAAATAGGTTCTGACTTCTAGGCGCACTCGCGAGAGTAAAATAAGTGTAAAATAAAGATATCCAAAACGTTTTCCGAAATAATAATGCAAGTTGTGCCAATTGATTCTGTTGGGTGGTTGATGAGTACGTTGTTGCTGAATATTATATTTGATACAATTCGCTCAAAAAAATATTCAAAATGGATTGATGGACATGAGCTTTTTTCAATCTCACTATTACGTAGTTTGAATGTTACTTCAATAAAAACATGTTTTATCGTTCATTTTTGAAACAGTCGAATTGGATTTACCAAATTTTAGTAAATATTCATAATTTACCCTCTTAGATTATCCAAATTCAGTACTTTGAGCTATACAAAAATATTTGTTCAGATCACTTCAAAAATCTTAACTTCTGGATTTATTTTTCATTTTGCTGAAACAAGCAAAAACACTGAAAAAAATTGCGAAATCAAAAATATTCAGAGAATCTTCTCGAACTATATTACTGAGGAATCAACAGTTGAGTACATTCTATGGAAAAAAATGATGTCGTAGGATATATGAAACTTCAGATTTGTTCATGTCATTGATGCAACTTCTTAGCAATGAATCTTGTTCAATAAACTGGACTTTTTTATAGTTGAACTTCAATATTAAAAAAGGCGCAGGTCTTAATATATTGTAGGAGATCTAGTGAAGACATTTCAACTTCGGGTTAACTGTCAAACTCATTACTATAATGAAGAATAACTTTCGCCATTCTGAAGCCTTCATCTTCTCAATTATGTAACACATGCATCATTCCAGTTCAATTTACTGGCATGATTTGGCTAATATTCAATTATCAAAACTGGAATAATACAGATGTTGAATGATAAATTGAAACAATATGGACATAACCAAGCTGAAATGATTATATTGGGTGTTTTTGACATATAATATGTTTTCTCTTCAAAATTGTTACAGCCGAAGAAATAATAGTATTGTATAACCTAGAGTGAGAAATGAGCTATCATACAGCAAGCACCTTCATATAGTAATTGGCGCAAATTAGATACGCCAATGTCACTAATGCATAAAAGTTCCGGCACTATTCCTTCAATTTTTAGCGGTACAATTGAGTGAATACAGGGGAGAGTTGAAGTTCCCAGCCAGAAATGGAAAGTTTCTATCAAAAATTTCCATACGGCTTTCTTCGAGATTATATATCCTGAAAATGTATTCATGAAGAATCCAGTGTCATACAAAAATAATGATACTGGAAGTCAAGACATTTTTTGAATTTCCGAAACAAAAATGGCGTTCGAGACCATTATTTTCACAGGCGGTATGTTGTTCCTGGATCTACCATTTAAAAATAACCGTATGAAAATATTCAGTCGCAACTTCCCATGTTTGGGTAGGAGAGTCAGTTTTTCTCTGCATTTCGTCAATTGTACAGCTTGAAAGTGGACAGCATAGTGAATGAAGTTATTGTTTCATAAAGCAACATCCTGGACATGAATCTTGTCGAGTCATTTGACCACGACGAAATTGTTTTGGGCTTGTAATCCATGCTTATGTGGTCGCTAAATCGATAATAACTCCTGATGTTCGTATGGCTATCTCTTTCCGATGTGCTGAGTATAAAGCTCTCATGCACTAGATCTCTCCTGCTCGAGAACAGACGTTAACTATTTCGTCTTCCATTTTTAGTTGTGGAAAAGAAAGATGCTTAATGGAAGTACGTGTTGCATAGGTTCTATGGAAAATTGTAGCAGGCATATTCTTATCATCGATACTTTTGTGGAAAATCAGAAAAAAACTTAGAAATTAACAAAAATAGCACAGTCTCTTACCACAGCTCTCAAATACAATTCATACTACTGTTGCCAGCACATTATTTCTGATTTGTGGGTATTTTTTCAATATACTTTGATATTCTCGAGTTTCATTCTTATATGTTCATGTAATTTCGCAAAAATAATTAAAATGTAACTATTTTTTGACAACTTATATTCCAGAGATTCTCCCAGATGCCCTGAAAACGAAATGTTCTAAATGTAACGAGAACCAGAAAAAAGGTGCCAGGAAAATGATCCACCATCTTATTGAGGACAAAAAAGCTTGGTGGGAGGAGCTGGAAGCTGTTTACGACCCTGAAGGTGTTTACAGAAAAGAGTATGAGGAAGAACTGAAGAAAGAAGGGATCAAACTGGAATGACGTTCATGACTCAACTGAAAATGAATGATTTTTCTGAATTGAAGAAATATATCTGAACGAATTCAAAGCTCACTTTCATTGATTTTTCAAACATTTTTTCAGTGTCATTGTGAAACAAAAAGTTTGCGAATTCCTTTTTATTTCATGGAAGATGCAACTCCATACAGGAAACATATTTTCATCGACAATACCAACAAGTTATTCGTGGAAATGGCTCGAGAATAATTCAATGAAAATATCCAAATGCATTGGTATTGTTGCAAAAAAAACAAAATATTATAAATCTATTTCCTAGTTAGTGCAGCATATGCAAGTAACTTAGCAGTCATTCTTCCATAGATTTTTGAACCAGTGAACTATCATTCAGAAATAACTCTAGTGAAAATTTTGTAATTATTGACGTTCAGCATGATTTCAAGAAAAAAACTGAATCATTGGTGAAGACCTGAGGAAGGATGTTTTAGCATGCTATAATTTCGCTTCTATCCCACCATTACTAGATGAAACAATAACTTCCGGCACTATTCCTTCAGTTTTTAGCGGTACAATTGAGTGAATACAGGGGAGAGTTGAAGTTCCCAGCCAGAAATGGAAAGTTTCGATCAAAAATTTCCATACGGCTTTCTTCGAGATTATATATCCTGAAAGAGTATTCATGAAGAATTCAATGTCATACAAAAATACTGAAATCAAGACATTTCATGAACTTCCGAAACAAAAATGGCGTTCGAGACCATTATTTTCACGGGCAGTATGTTGTTCGTAAATCTACCATTTTAAAAATAACCGTATGAAAATATCTAGTCGCAACTTCCCATGTTTGGGTAGGAAAGTCAGTTTTTCCCTGCATTTCGTCAACTGTACAACTTGAAAGTGAAAATCAGAGTGCTATAAGTTATTGTTTCATTAAGCAACATGCTGGACATGAATATTTCTGAGTCATTTTACCCCCACGAAATTGTTTTGGGCTGTAATCCATGTGTTCGCTAAACCGACAATAACTCGTAATGTTCGTATGGCTATCTCTCTTCGATGTACTGAGTATAAGGCTTTCGCCCACTAGAGCTCTCCTGCTCGAGAACAGGCGTTAACTATTTCGTCTTCCATTTTCAGTTGTGGAAGAGAAAGATGCTTAATGGAAGTATGTGTTTCATAGGTTCTATGGCAAATTGTCGCAGGCATTTTCTTATCAATACTGATACTTTTGTGAAAAATCAAAAGTACTTGCAAATTAACAAAAATAGCACAGTTTCCTGTACGATTTTCACTAACAATATGTTCACAAAACCTCGACACGTTGTTTCGCTTTACAATAGCTTGCTCAAGCAGGATTCAAAAAAATACCCTACTTCAGGAGACTGAGTGTATCAATTTGCTCAATTCACCCGAAACAATTATTATTTGACCCTGCTATGATTACTTTTTTCTGCTGGTAGCAAATAAACAGCCATTCAAATAATAGTTATTTATTATATGAGACGATAAAAAAATTATTCATCGACGCGTGAGAGTTTAGTACAAAACCGCGACACGTGTTTCGCTATTACAATAGCTTCTTCAAGCAAGATAAATAAATCACTATTCTATAATACGCTATTTATATACAAATAGGTTGAACGTCTCTTACAATAAAGGTCCGACTTAGGTCCGATATTCGAACCATAATTTGTCCAACTACTAATTAGTTACATACGAAGATTATTCCTAGAAATAGAATTATTGGCCGGGAACATATTCAACAATGGGGAGTTATTTAATTCCACCTGATCATTCAATAAATATGCTGAATTTTTCCCTCTATTGATTTCCAAGCTTTCTAGAAGGTTAAGTTTCCAACCTTTCTGTTCAAAATGCCTTATTTTGAACTCGTGGTTGAACTCATGACCTTCCAGAATGAGGTGACTTGCATAAGTAGAATTTGTTCTTCCATTCAAAAAACTAGCTCTGTGTTCTCTTAGGCGAATGTTAAAAGATCTTCCCGTTTGGCCTACGTAGTACATCGGACATGACCCACATGTTAATTCATAAATTCCTGATCTTTGTGACGATTCATTTTTGTCTTAATTATTTTTGATATATATATCCCCAATTTATTATTAGTACGAAAAGCTGTATTAATATCATTATTTTTCAAGAATCTAGAAATATTTACGCTTGGTTGGCCTAAATAAGTTATGGTTCTGTAAGTATCCGGCTCGGTATTGACTACTGGATACACCAACTTGAGGGCTCGACTATGTAATTTCTTCCTCACAAGTGTTAACAATGGATATGAGGGTCAGTTAATAGACTCACTTGCCACATCATGTACAGGTTGTTGACCCCAACTATTCAACAAAATTGAATGATTCAAAGAGGAATGGACAGAATAAAAATGCAGACTTCTGTATAATCAACGAGCTGATGGCAAATTTCCCGTATTTTTACTCGATCGATACGAACCAACTGATGAAAATATATATATATATATATATATATATATATATATATATATATATATATATATATATATATATATATATATATATATCTGTACTTAACTTACAACACTTTTTTCTGCGAGAAACAGTTTTCTTCGTTATATATGGAATAACGTACCCTAAGACGGCCCACATTATATGACCCACTTCGAAAGAATTCATTATCTTCTGCAGCTTATGTGGAATTTTAATCGAAATGAAAGTATTTTGCGAGTCCTCTTATTTCAGTAGTGGCACCGTGAATTACGAAAAATGTACCATGAACACAAAATTTTGGAAATTTTATTCCGAAAGAGATGTTTATAGTTTGGTGGTTCGATTTAGTCACTGGGTTATTCTTGGAAAAAACAATGACTTCTCCGCTCATTTTTAGGGAAACATAATATGGTTCTTACCCATTATTGGAATGAAATACAGTCGATAACTCACAGAAAATTATTTCGTCACATGCTTCCCAATATTCAAAATTTAAAATCGTATTGCATGTCAAATAGACGTCAGTCAATTTACACTATCATAAAAGTGTGCGTCTTAGTATCTTCACTCCCAGTTGGAATAAAATAACCGCCATCAACGCCATTGGTTGGTCGTTGCGCAAGAAGATGGCTGTAACATTTCTGAATTTATTAGAAGAAGAAGAATATTTATTTAAGTAGGTTCACCTAACATACAATATATTTACAATACATATAACAATAAAGAAAATATAACAGTGTATTGATTCATCCTTAATGATTGAACAGTAACGCAGAATATTAATTTAAATGAATAAGATTAACATTATTTCAATTAAAAATGGTCATGATAAACACTAATAAGTTTTAACAATGTGTTGATCATCCTATATGGTCTCGGTACTGTAGTTGTTAGCATATCTGCCTATCAAGCGGAAGGCTGGGGTTCGAATCCTCGCCGGGCCACCGTGCTGGGTAATCGCACGTTAAAAGGTAAGGCCTCGTTGATCCATTACTCGCACAAGTTTCGACTTCTGAGGGTTGACGTTTGTCAGCTGGTTAACGGAACGCAATTTTTAAAACAACAATCCTATATGATTGGGCAGTAAAGTTGGTTATTAATTATTTATGTATTCTTTGGATTTAACTCCTGATCTGACAGTTGAAACCTCAGTCGGGAATATTAAATATCGGTACAAAAATGGAAAAAGTGGATTCTCTCATCACAGCTCTTAAATCCAATTCATACTACTGTTGCCAGCACATTATTGCCGATTCGTGGGTATTTTTTTAATATACTTTGATATTCTCGAGTTTCATTCTTATATGTTCATGTGATTCCGCAAAGATAATGAAATTTAACTATTTTTTGACAACTTATATTCCAGAGATTCTCCCAGATGCCCTGAAAACAAAATGTTCTAAATGTAACGAGAACCAGAAAAAAGGTGCCAGGAAAATGATCCACCATCTCATTGATGACAAAAAAGCTTGGTGGGATGAGTTGGAAGCTGTTTACGACCCTGAAGGTGTCTACAGAAAAGAGTATGTGGAAGAACTGAAGAAAGAAGGGATCAAACTGGAATGACGTTCATGACTCAACTGTAAATGAATGATTATTCTGAATTGAAGAAATATATCTGAACGAATTCGAAAGCTCACTTTCATTGATTTTTCAAGCATTTTTTCGGTGTCATTGGGTGAAACAAAAAGTTTATTTTCATTTCATGGAAGATGCAACTCCATACAGGAAACATTTTTTCATCCACAATACCAACAAGTTATTCGTGGAAATGGCTCGAGAATAACGTATTCGATGAAAATATCGAAATATACTGGTATTGTTGCAAAAAAGGAAAAACTACAAAAAAAACATAATATTGTAATTCTATTATTTAGTTAGTGCAGCAATTAAACATATGCAAGTAACTTAGCACTGATTCTTTCATAGATTTTTTAACCAGTGAACTATCATTCAGAAATAACTCTAGTGAAAATTCTGTTATTGTTGACGTTCAGCATGATTTCAATAAAAAACTGAAAAATTGGTGGAAACATGATGAAGGTTGTTTTAGCATGCTATATTTCCGCTTCTATCTCACCAATTTGTATGTGTTTTTCAATAGAATAAATGAAAGAGTAAGCGAAATTAATTGCTCAATTGTCGTTAGTAGAGCAGAAACAAGAATTTCGTTTTAATAATTGAAAATCTATCAGGAAAAACTCTGGGAGATCTTTGAACATCTTTTCCTGAAATACAAATATCTTTTGTTGTTAGTCTTCGATCTTCGACAAATTTTCTCGGATTCAAAAAATTGGCTGACACTAGTTCTTTCGCAAAGTCATGTTCAGTTTAACACATATTTAACACATATATATATATATATATATATGATTATACTTTTGCTGCTGTCCCAAAAATAGTTCCCAAGTTTATATATATATATATATATATATATATATATATATATATATATATATATATATATATATACATATATATATATATATATATATAGTGAATCGTTTGGGGTTGCAGTTAGTTGTGTTGGGCTATATCACAAAGAAAGAAAAGTGAAATTATATCATATGTCTAAATTCAATCAAACGTCACCTTCATATTTTTATGTACAATTTTTGCATCTTTTATTATTTAATCTCACGTTAGTAAGTAACCACTCCATTATATTATCATATGTATATGTATTGTTATGTATTATAGACGTCCTGAGGAAGGCAATAAAGATTGCCGAAAGCTTGACGAATAACAAAGAGTTTTCTTTGTGATATAGCCCAACACAACTGACTGCAACCCCAAAAGATTCACTACATAATTATTAATCAGTCACGAGTTACTTTCCTATATATATATATATATAAACTTGGGAATTATTTTTGGGGCAGCAGCAAAAGCAAAAGTATACTCTTAAAACAATATATTTCCAATATTTCGACAAATGTCATCATCAGGGAGCTACGAAAATGATAATAATTAGTGAAAAAGAACAAGACACTCCATTTTTTTCGTACTTACAATGTGATTGAGGATGGTCGCTGAATGAACTTGTTAAAAATTGAGTCAGATGACACATAGTATGAAACATTACATAACAGTGATACGTATCAGTACAGAATTAATACAATTTAAAAATTAATATGTGAAAATTGGTGTTGTGTGGAGCACCATGTGGAATAACACAAAAGCATGAAATTTGGAGGTTTCAAAGCGCCAAATGCCAAGTCATTTGTCAAGATGTCGAGTGCCAGTTAGAAAAATTTGGCCTAACCCGCTGAAGAATTCAGTACAGTTACAGATACTGCAAAAGACGAGGTAACAGAAAATTCTTTTTTTTTTATTTCACTTGAAAATTGAATAATGAATATTGAGAAATTTTTTAAAGATTTTCATTGGAAAAAGTGAAAAAATAGAGACTTTTAATTTCTGAAACGTATTATTTAATGAGGTAACTTTACCTGAATTGCTCCCGAGAAAATCCGAATTCCCATCAACTGATAATAAGTATGAATAAATCTCACTCAAATGGTTGGGTTCGGTTCTTTAATTTAAACAATTAGAAGATGGAGAAATGAAGGCCCTTTTCAATTCCTCGATAAAAAAAGTATGTTTATTTACTTCGATCAATACATGATTCGATGTCAATCTTGGATAAATACGTACTGGTTGTATAGCTAAAAATTTCTGACATACGAGATAAAAAAACAGAAACTTTGTACTGAAAAAAATATTTTCAATTTGTTTGGTAATACTGCTTGTACCTATGTTTTCGAGTGACACACATATGGCATCATTGCAGTTTTTACGATGGCTGATTGAATTCGCTTGGAATGTACTGATTTCATATTTGAAGATATTGTCTGCCAAAGTGTTTCCTCGTCCAACACCGTCTATCCAGGAAGTGATGAAATGGAAAACAGACAATATCTTCAACACATATTTCTTGCCAAATTTTTCTTTTTATCATAACCTCAACGAACCGTCAGGCCGAATAAATCTACACACCAAGGCTCAGAAACCCTAAAACACCCATTAATTCTACCAAACGATGGTTATTGAGTTGTTTAGAGGGCCACAATTTTATAACAACTGATATAACTTTGCAAGCATAGATTAAGTCGAAGCTTCCTCCGCTTCCCGCCTGTAGTCTAGTTGACTAGTTGTATATACAGGAATTCTTTATCGAGGTGTATATGCGACAATATCACTTTAGATCCCAATACACAATACCCGATGTATGCAGATGACCTGAAGATTATTTTCATCGAATGAATTCTCTGGAAGACTGCCAAAAAACTACAAAACACTCTCGATGAGTTGAACGCTCAAAATGCATGTCATCCTATAGAAAGCAATTTCTGATTACCTTTGATTACCTGATACAAGGCACCATTCTCAACAGGCCCGAATCCATCAATCATCTCGGAGTTCGCTCCAACCAAAAGCTCAATTTTTTGAGACATATCTAAAAAACCACCGCTTTTGCTAACAGAAAGCTGGGTTTTGTTATTCGGAACACCAAATATTTCTCAAGTCTTGAATTTTTACGATTACTTTGTATCAGTTTTGTGAGCTATAGATTGTGGAGTATGGATCAGTAGTGTGGAACCCAGTATACGAAATTATATTTAATATAAATTAGTGACTAGTGACATCAAATGTACTAACTACTTAACCAGATCTATTTGAAAGTTCATAGGCCAGAGAGCCTACAGGTTGTTTAACAGTCACATTAACAAATGCAAAAATCAGTTATCTTCTTTTATCTTTCATATGAAAGAGAGTGAGGCATTATTTAAAACTGGAGAACAATTTGGATATAGTCCTCTCCATTGGTAGTTGAGTGAATAAATTCACACATACGTATGATTGGGACCTAGATAATTTTGTTGCCCGAGATATTTAGATTTTTTGGTGGCGTACATTTCTTTCTCCAATGTGTTTTCAATCTATACCCTTCGATATTTTCATTATATTTATTGATTTACTTTGTATTCAGAGTAGGATAGTATAAGGGAATTTTTGATAGAGGAATTTAGTGAACTGTCGAAATCAGCTGGAAAAAAAATGAATTTGATGAATTATGGAAAGAACTCTAACTCTTTATAATGTGAGTAATCACTTGCGTAGTCAGTACCCTCTAACTTTCTATTGTTCTTTCATCCTTTTCGTTTTCCATTACCGACCACGCCAATGTCTGAGGCTGTTAGCGTTAATCTTTTCTGAATGACCAACATTGAGACGTGACTGAGTATAATCGAAATTTCTCTGAACAAGCAATAAAAATATCATTTTTCCCTCATTTACCACTCTCTCCCAATTTTGATGATCATATAAAAGGGTCAAATAGAAAGACATCATTCCAGTGTTTGAATTTTTCGAAGAAACTAGTAGTGAAAATGAAAGCTGTAATAATCCTCTTGGCTCTAATAAGCGTTTGCCTGGCCAGTTATCCCACAACGTACGACCATATAAAATTGGAACCAATTCTGAGAAATCGCAGGTTACTGAAAAGATATGTGGATTGTCTTCTAGGAGTGCCAAAAACTTGCAACAAGGAAGGACAGTTGTTGAAAGGTATTTTTCAATTATATCAAATATAACAAAAGTGTTATTTTCTCTCATTAATATGAGTTCGTATTTGAAAATACTGATTATCCAAAATGATTTCTTCGAATATTATTTCGTGTAAAACCTGTTCAGAAAATGAAGCTGAAAAAATGGTAAAACCTCGCAATTTTTTCGTCCAGCACCGATTTGTTAAAAAATTTGGTATTAGGCTTATTACACCCTCTATTTCATTTTCTATATTGTGCCGTTGTACGCTTTTTGTTTTTAAGGGGGTGAAAACTACCCCTAATTGTCAAAAATTATAAAATAACATTAAAAACCTAAATATGGGTAAAAATAGTTGAATAATGATTGTTTCATGCTTTAGGATACAATTTCATAATCGTTCAACCTACCCTTGTTAGAAACTATCATTGAACACATTAAAATTTTTATAATATGTCTTCGAACTTGGTGAGAAATCAACGAAATATACACTCACACACGCGAGCAGATTTTTTTTCTCCTCTGTCTTCCAATATGAATGGAAAAAATGGAACATATAACGTATAACGGTCGAATATACCGGTTATGTAGAACACTACGCTCCAAAGCGGTTAATTCAAATTTAAAAAAAAATTATTGGTTTTTCAAGCATAGCTCCTTCATTTTTGGTGATAGAATTTTTTTTTCAGAAACGATTTTGTAGAGCTTTTCAAGAGCTTTGAGACTGTGTAGATGAAATTACTTAAGATAACTTTATTTTTAAATGGGGGGAGTTTGAAGCCCTTGACTAAGGTGATGTTGGATCGTAAATGTAGGTGTTAAATGGCTATATCTCGCCGAATATTCACTTCACAAAAAATCTACACACAGGTAAATTTTTGTCATTAAAAAAGCTACAATTTAGTTCTGTTTCGGTTCTTTCGTATCTTTAGTACTTTGAGAGATATTTATAAAGAAAGGGTTAAAAACACGAAATTGAAAAAAATCGTTTTCTTTTTAAACTCCAACTTTTATAAAATTAGACATTTTAAATTGGTTAAACTTCTTGGGTGTATCAATTGTACATATATAAAGAGAATCACAGAAGGGTGGCGATCAATTTTAGTTAGGGGGTACTTTGGAGGTTTTTTCTCAGTTTTTTTTTTTTCGTAGAAAAAAGCGGGTACCGATCTTATTTTGATCATAAGTCGGTCAATTTTCACGATAGGAAGGTATTTTTTCATTTTTTCGAAAGCTCTAATTGAATACTTTAAAAAAGAAATTTTTCTCGTTATTTCGCTTTGAATCTTCCAATTTATACATTTGACGAAAAAAGCTAAGCATTAATTTGCTGTATCTCAGTTTGTATATGTCGTTGGAAAATTATAAAGAGAGCATTGTTTTGGTTTTTTTCAAGCTACAATTTGCCTCTCTACACTTTTTTGATAAAATGTATAGTTTTAGAGTTATTTACAAAAAAACATTTAAAAAAGTCGATTTTTCCGTCAAAAAACTGTTACTTTCAACTTCGAATAACTCAAAAAATATTACTTTTACGAAGAAAACGTATGGAGCATTTTTTTCTTAGAATAACTTTTTGCGTCGATTCCTGTAGTTAAAATGGAATGAAAAATTTCCACCCCTGTGATGGGGTGGCAACCACCCCCAAGGCTCTAGCGTACAGCGTCATGATATAGAAAAGGATCCTTGAGCTATTCCCTACCTTCTGTGAAAATTTCAGATGAATCCATGGTGGACGAAAAAATTGCGAGCCAAAATGCTGCATTTCCTGAACTAATAATTTTGCAACCCTTTTCAAAATGATATTGTGCAAGAAAAACAGAAATTAATAGTTAGGTTGAAATTGCTCGATAAAAAAGTCTTATGTATGAAGCGAGAAGCCAGTCATGGAAAGTTCAAGTTGGTAACATGGCACTGGCTCAACTCGTTTGTCATTATCATAAAGTTAAGATGCCTGGAAACCCTGGTGTGTTTACTTATACCTGTAGAAGTTTGGGATAAAAGTGGCGAAATCTGGATTGCTTGATTTTTGGTGGATAATTGAGCTTTTGGAGGTTTCCGTACAATATGTACAAATGTCGCCAACACGCTCTTGTCAGTCTTGTCTGAAGCTAAATTTGCACAAAGTGAAAATAATGTGCAGTCAGGTTTTTCCACTTTTATTTGATTGGCTAGCGAGAAGAGATCGCAACCTAAAGGATAATGGGTGGACAATGAGATACCAGTAACAACGTTTCGATATTTAAAAGCAATGAAATCAACAAATAAACACGATAAAAATATCGTAAACATCAAAATTTCAATCTGACAATATGACAATTAACTTGACACTTGTCATCAAATTTGAAAAATGGGAATATAACCCCTCTACCGCAAAAATCTAAACAAAATCTATTCAGTTGAGTCACCAGGACTTCTAGGCATCTCATAAAGTACACCGCTTCATGAAAATGAAAACAAATGACTCACTCAGCGGGAGAATTTTCATTGTGGCGGATTCAACATCATAGGAAGATTATCGTCACGATTTCATGACCTAAGAAGCTAGAGATTGGTATAAGATTTGTGCCTAAGAGGTCATTTAACGACCCTCTGTATTTATGTATTAGATATCGGATATATACCTAGAGATATAAAAGTGAATATATAATCCGTTTGATATCAATATGAGAATGAAATCGCAAAATGGATTGATAGGAGCAAGTGGTTATCGGTAGTGTAAAGGTAAGCAGGACCTTCCTGGAAATCACACGTCGAAAAGTATAGCCTCGTTAATCCATTGTCTGCACAAGTTTCGACTTCTGACGGGTTGGCGTTCGTCAGCTGGTTAACGGAAAAAAATTTTGATCATATGGGGTTTTGGTATTGAGGAATTGGGTATGAAGTGGTATTCCGAAAACCTAATAAAACTAGTCGGATGCCTGGAAGTGATTATCCCAAATCGATCTAAAATGTCAATTTTTAACAATGGCCATAACTCGTCAAAGTAATGTAAAACGCATAGGTTCATGGAATACATGTATCTCTGCCACGATAACTTTATGAGAAAATATATTATGGATGATCATGATAATTCATTTCCAGGAAACATGAAAATATATTATATGAAAAAATTGAAGAAATGTGAATCGAAAATTTAGATGTTGGTGAAAATCTCTTCCGAAATTATTTTTCAGCATATTTTTAGGCAGATCAAATAGAACCATTCTTAAAATATCCACTTCAAAAAATTGTAAATATAACATAATTCCTAGAAGCCGTGGAGAATCAAGAAATTATCAATCAAAATAATTCCTTCATTCTAAGATATTGTAGGTATCTACTTTTCGTGGCATATAACTTGTATGCGTTTAGTCGCACAAAAGTTTCAGACAATAATTGTAGACAATTGTGTGAGTTGAAACAGTGAATTTATGTTAATTTCATTTGGAGTCGATCACGACATGGATATTTGAATATTATTCAGAAAATTTGTTGACTCGCATCTTCGATTCTGAATAACAACGAAAATATTAATTTTTCGAAAAAAAAAATAACTAAACAGAAGAATTTCAAATTTTATTATTTACAGCTTGTCCAATCTATCTTGGCACAGAACCAATAAAGTATACGCCCAGCAATCTCTGTGAAGAATACTAAGATAAAAAAAACACCTATTATTTGTGTTCACTGTGTTGAAATTCATTCCTAGAAGGTCTACACTACCAGTGTGCAACTGGGAAAGTTAGTGAGTTCGTGCGAAGATGGATTGGATAAGCTGTACACATAAATATTCTCTAATTTTTGGACTGACGTACCTACCTACCTACCGTAAATTCACTCTATTCAGCCGAGCCAATTGAAATTAACACTCAGTAGGCTAGCCCTAATCATTCCCAAACAAGAATGAACTCACGTTATTGTTTTCAATTCAAAAATTTTTTTTTTCTATGAGAGTGCTAATGTGGTAGAAAACAAAAGGCCCCTTCAATTCAGTTTTGTGTTAGTGTAAGGTTTAGAGTTGATAACCGGTATTCTGTCATTCTTTCAAAGAATCGATGCTTCCAAAGAACTATACAGGGTGTAACTGAATAAGTATAAAACATTTGAGGGGGTGATTCCTCATCGAAAAAAAGATAGGATCTTTCATATAAAGAAACTCCATTGGAGCATCCCATGTTAAGATACAGCCTCTTAAAGGGGGTAAATAATTATTAAAGTAACAAATTAAGGACAGAACAACAACACACAATTAGAATTAATTCAATTTCGAAAATTTACAAACTGACAGCGTCATACCAATTTAATTGTCGCTATCGCTAATAGCGACCTAATAGATAGATTAGTTTCGTATTTTTGTATTTATGACGATGTATCTCTGTAGTTGTTCGTAAAACATTTTTTTTGCTGCGAACTGGTTCATTTTGGACAAAAAACCCAGAAGACATTTTTTGTTTAGAATGAAACAGGATATCGGAAATAAATTTTTAAATGGTAAACAAATAATAAGACAAAAGTTACATTGGAAATAAATTTTAGGGGTTGCGTTTTCCACCCCTTCCAACCATGGGGTGAACCAAATAAATTACTGGCTAAGCGTCTTTTTGGTAGTACAAAGCGTCAGGTTAATTTCAATATTGTAACTTCTTCAGTGCTTGTGAAAAAAATTGTTATACACAATTCATGTACCCCCTTTCAGGAGCTGTATCTCAGCAAGGGATGATCCAATGAAGTTTCTTTATAAGAAAGATCCTCATGAATCAAAATGTTTTACACTTATTCAGTTACACCCTGTATTTGAATTGGCTAATTTTGCTTCGATCGTTCTGTATACCAAGTTCCGAGAAATCGAAGTTTCTGAATTATGTTTGTTTCGTGGATAACTCTTTCTTTGTCACACTCTGAATAATTGAAGGTCGAAATACTAAATATGAGGTAAGTAATGAACAAACAGAATTGCGGTTAGAATTCATCATTAATGTAAACTCATATTGTTCGAGGTTTGCATTTCCAGCTGAAACACTCGATTCGCATGTTATTTTACAGAGGTTGTATATACAGTCACTTTTAGGTCATTGTCAACAACAGAAACCAGTTTGAATTATAGTTTGCACGATTAGTCTCTTATTTTATTATTATGTTTCCATAAACTGGAATGAACACCATAATGTGCATTTTATGGTTTTTTCACACCCATACTATAATAATACACTTATACGCCCATAATCTGTTTCATGAGAAAATCTGTATCGTAATAGATTCATTACGATGACAGATTTTTAATTAATTGAAAATCCAATTCAGTGGCGGAAGGCGACATTGGAAATTCATTTCAGATATTGAAATCCATTGAGACTAGCAATAATGAAATAAATGTATATATTCCTTCCACTTCCAGATCAGTAGGACCCACGATACAGCTATAAATTTAATTTTCATTGTTCTTAATTATTTACGGGTTTATAAAAGAAAAGAGAGTATGTAACTCCGTTATTGTTATGGTTATCAATACAATCGCATCCATCCACCTTCGACTCGTTTCGTATCCCGATTAATTCCCGTGTATTAATAAGCATCATTACATGACCGTCCAGGTGTCGCGGAGCTCCGTAAGATTTATATGTACCTCAGAATCCAGGGCAACTCAATGAATATCTATAAGAACTGTTGGACTACATTGCTGTTTGTTTGTGTGTGTTGATTTCCTGTAGACCGTGTGGGTGAATGAATGAGTAGTTGGATTTTGTGATGAAGACATCTAAGAATGGAAGGGAGTTATTGGTTTCGATTTGAAGTTTATACTTGGCTGAAGGTCGTTGAGGTGATCAAGGATATCATGGAGAGTTTCGGAGCTATGGAGGCATTGACGAAAACGTCATCTACGTATCTGAACCAGCAAGATGGTTTGTGGTCGAACGTGTCAATGGCCTTGGTTTCGAAGACTTTCCTGTAAAGACAAGGACTGGTGAAAGGAAAGAACCAATAGGGGCCCTTCACTTAAAAAGGTAAAAGGTAACTTAGAAGAAAAAGTATTAACTGAACATACACTACCTGATGAGGTTGAGGCTGCTTTTGTAAATTTGGTCTTTTGTTTCGAGAATATCTGTGAATAAAAACCCCACATCGGAACTCACAAGGATGTCAGTCTTTTGAATATTGACGTTTTTGAGGATTTCAATGAAGTGAAATGAATTTCGTAAGTATGACGAGGATTGTTCTGCAAGGGGTTGGAGAATATTTGAAAGGTGTTTGGCAAGATTTTGTGTTAGAGAAAAGAAAGCACTGACAATGTAGCGAAGGAGAAGTCAGACCTATCCTCACGCCTGTCCAAACATCATCAAGAGACAGGACACTATGAAGAACACTGCGAATACTGAGACCATCGCCACAGCGAAAACACTACAAGCTGGGTCTACTTACGAGGCCATCGAAATCCAGAGGCTACCTCCCTGCCTAAATGAACATGACGATGGTCAGCTACCTGGAAACCCCTGATTTCCCGATATCCAATCCCCACCAAGACGTCCGATGATGGTAATCACCTGAAGCCCCACCACCACACTTCCACTTCAGTAGCGCCCACCGATATAAATATCACCGAACACCCTTTGATACCTCAGTTCAACCCAAGGAGTAGGCAGATTGAAGCCCCGGCGTCAAGTCGCACACGTCTATTCGATTCATTGCGTTGACATGTTTTCTGGTTTGCTCATAAAAAGTATTCACTTCGACAGTTTTTGTAGATAAAAAGTTTCAACTTATGTCGTGATAATACCCTATACTAAGTTCAGATGAGTATTCCCAGAACATAAGTTTTCTGGGCGTTTTGTAAAATTGACGAATACTGCATTTTCAAGAGATGAAACTGGTTTAATGGAAAAAGGTTTGAATTACAACCTCAAACCAGACATAAATTCTACAAACTTGAAAATCCTGGGAATTGACACAGAAATTGTATTGATGGGGAAATCTAATATCAATAAACACTTTCCCGCAGAAATTCTGAATTCAGAAAAAAAAGGTGAGAGGAGTCTTTATCAGGAATTGAAACTGGTCAAATCTATAAAAGAAAAATCTAAAACAAATGACATAAAAAACAGTTATTGCCATTAGTGAAGAAGAATACGTAGATAAAACAGAAGATTTTCTGAATGCTTGCATGTACGATATTCTTCGAAACGACCCCACCAATATGTTAAAAAAAAAACAAAGAAACTTTGAGATCAGTTCAGGGCATCATAAATGAATGGGAAAAAAGTAGATTGGTGGTCATGAACCCTCAACCTCCTAAATTGTAGTCACTCATTAGGCTGCACAAGGAAAATTACCCCATTAGACCGGTAGTTTGTTTTGTAACAGCTCCATTGGTGAAATCACCAGAAAAAACAAATTACCGTCATAAATATTCACAGTAAGTTTCATCCCAAATTCAGTTTGAAAAATTCATGTCAATTGATTGAGAACATAAAAGATATAACACTTCCCGGTAATGCTATGTTCATTTCATTTGATGCACATAATTTATTTCCGAGCATTCTGCCCGATGAAACCATTACTCTAGTGGAAAGCCTGTTAGATAAAAGTTGTACCAACCCGGTAGCAAGGCAGAAAATTCCAGGCCTACTTGTTGTGTGTCTGTCACAATATTATTTTCAATTCATTGACACGTTTCATTCATCCTCTGAAGATCTGATAATGGGAAACCCACTGAGTGCCCTATTGGTAGAAATTTTCATGGATGATTTAGAACTGTAAATCCATAGCAACCCACTGGTCGGTAATTTCGTGTATTGGTATGTGGACGACATTTTAGGATGTTTCACAGGAACGAAGAGGCAACTGGATGAATTCACCATGGAAATGGAGGAAAATAATGCAATCAATTTTGTGGATTTGACTAGAGCCAAAATTTAGGATAAACATGATTTTTCAATTTTTAGAAAACCTTCACATACACATACAGATATTGTAATTCACAATTCGTCCACCCATCCTCACCAACATAAAGCGGTAGGATTTAACAGTATGATTCACAGACTGGTAAATTTTTCCTTATCAGATACAAATTGCGAGAAAGAACTGAGTATTATAAAACAAATCGCAATTAACAACGGTTATAATAGTGAGTTAGTAGACACTTTATTGTCCAAAAAGCTGCCTGGTCAAGTTCTGAAAGAAATATCTCCAGCTTCAACGAATTGTGATAAGAATTACAGAACGTTGACCTATTTAGGTCAACCGAGTGAGAAATTTTCTAATTTCTTGAAACAGAAAGATTTGAAGGTTGCATATAAAACAAATAATAATTTGAGCTCCTATATCAATAACAACAAAGATAGAAGTTCATTATCAGATAGATCAGGTGTTTATATATTTTTGTGTGGTTCATGTCCCATGTCAAACGGAAAATGTTGTATAAATTCGAAATGTAACAGTGATAAGATTAATTAAAAGTTCCTGCTTGAGGAAGCTATTGTATAACGAAACACGTGTCGCGGTTTTGTAAACCCTAAGGTGAGAATCTTACAGGCAACTGCATATTATTTGTTCAATATGGATTTTCATCAAGTAACGGCCATTTCCGTTCAATATTTTATTCTTCACATGCTTCAGGAAAATTTCAACTTTTTCATTGAAAATCCTAAACGTTCACCTTTCCCATGACCTGCAACAGAAAAATTATTTTTTTTTGTTCAAAAAAAACTTTCTAGCATTTGCCTTAGTTGGAAAAAGCAAAAATTAGTAATATTGAGAAATGTGTTTCTGCTTTCTGCAAAAACAAAAATACGTTTGTTTTGTTATTGACGATTTACATATGAAATGCACGATTTGGTACTTCTGCTCCCAAGAAAAATAGGTGAAGAAAACGTTCTGAGTGTGTAGGTACTTATCATTATTAAAATTTACATTTCTCGATTCGAGCTTAGGTTGCAGCGAGAATCAGCAGAAATTCTAAGATTTTCAAGACTATTGATAAATTCGCCCTATTTCACACAAATCAAATACCTTATAAGCCTTATACCGAAAGAAATTGTCGAGGTCTGATGATACTGCCAGCTCTGACAATACTGCGCCAAGCAGGGGCACAAGATCAGGAATTGCCGGTGTCTCAGTACCCAGTTTTCTCACAAGGAGCATGAGAAATATCTGTAACATTTTATGCAACGAAAAACTCATAGAATATGAACAAGGTTTCTCATACATATCGCTATAAATATTTCATTTTTTTTTCAGATCTTCTCCCAGACGCTCTCCAAACGAAATGCAAAGAATGCAACGCAATCCAGAAAGAAAAGGCGATGAAAGTAGCCAACTATCTGATCGAATGTAAATCAGAGTGGTGGAACAAGGTTGAAAAAATTTACGATCCAAAGGGTATTTACAAAAAGCAGTATCGGGAAGAGCTATTGACTATGGGAGTTGATATTGACGCTAATAAAAAAACGACACAGTGTTATAACTAAGTTCCAGAGCTCTGAAGACACCCAATGCCAGAATTATTACTATACTGTTTTCACCTGAATAGTTTTCCGTTCAGATCAAGTCACCCAATTCTGTCTTAATCTTTCATATTTCAATCCCAGTCTGGCTTTCTACCAACTGATGTTTGCATTCTCAAGTTTATAAAGCAAAAAATTAAAAAAGATTGAGAATGAGTTTGAATTGTCTTGTACTGTGTTTACCATCAATAAAAAATATTTTGAAATAGAATATGAGTTTTGATATTGAATAATGAATCGCAATACAGCCTTTTTCTTATCAATATTATTGGATGAGATCGAAATTATCAAGTTTCAGTGAAATGATAGTGAATATAAACGAACCCCCGAAATTTGTTACTATTGAGGTGACAAAAACTCTTTCAAATGCTCCCAAAATGTAGAATTACTGACTTGTGGGGTAGTGTATTTGCTGTTTCAACTGTAGGAAAACCCAAACAACCCATAGTGCGGCAGGGTCGGTTCGTGTATCCTTACCTACTACTACAGTGGAAGAGTTGTCATTTTCGCTGATGACACTACTGTTACTGTATCAGGAAAGACCACTGAGGAACTCTTGGAAAAAGTTCACATCACGTTGGAAGAGATGGATATCTGGTGCAAAAAAAACCGACTTGTTTTGAATATTGAAAAAACGGAGTACATAAACTTTTATTCTAGATCCAAGCCGCAGAACCTGGTTTTACCAAATGTACCGTTTTCCGAATGTGTGAAGCTTCTTGGAACCCATCTAGATTCTAACCTAAAATTCGGTTCACATATAGATCATGTGTGTTCTCAATTGAATAAGGCCTTTTATATGATATTGCAGATGAAATCTGTTCTCAATAGAGAGGGACTCCTCAACATGTATTACGCATTCGCCTATAGTCATTTAGCCTATAACACGGCATCTTGGGGAGCAGCATGTGACTGGACCAGAGTTTTTTGTGCTCAAAAGCGTATAATACGGTTAATCTTCAACTTAGATTATGGGCAAAGTTGCAAAAATTGTTTCACCTTGAATAAAATTTTGACTTTTCCATGTATTTATATTTTGAAATGTGTCACTTCAGTCAAAAGTGTTCAGGAGGAATTTGAGCAAACAATTAGTAAAAGAAATAATAAACTGATAGTACCAACCCATCATTCGTCATTATATGAAAAATCACCGCACTATGCGGCAATTACTCTTTTCAATTCACTTCCGAAACCATTACAAATGTTGAGAACTTACGAGGCTTTTAAAAATGGAGTAAAGCGGTACTTGGTGGCAGAAGGATTTTATAGTGTGAAAGATTTCATGAAAACATGATTTGCTCGAGTATACATATCGCTTTCTGTACTTAAAATATATTTCTTTGTGACGTAAATTCTTTCAAAAATATTTTAAATTGTTTGTCATGTTTTCCTTATAGGCTTTAATTCATGTTTTTACAAACTGACTCACTTTTGTTTTATTTGTTTATATTGAGTCAATGTAATATTTCTTGTATGACGTACCCATGTACCTTGTATGTTAAAGGGTGAAAATAAATGACTATGACTATGACTACAATTGCCTATCGCACCGAGCCAGCCAGAGAAATTCCGCTCCAGCCGCGGATGGAACCAGCATCAACAGTGAGAAAGCCAAACTGATTATAATAATAATATTTATTCACTCCAAAGGAGTTTTACATGAATACAACAGTCATATAGTGAATAAATATGGGATTCCCACAGAAGAGTAACTCTGTGCGTGGGATGAGTTTTGTATAAATATAACACTAAAGATTAATACAATACAATACTGAACATTGAGTAAAAATACTGGTAGAATTTCAGTTGGTAGAGATAAGAATTTTGAATACGGATTTTCTAGAATACATTTGATCAGTCACCATATACACTCAAAATTAAAGGTGAAAATTTGAAGAGTCTACATGAGGCGTAGTCTCCATATTATTTATGATTGCAGTGGTACTACAGTTCACAGAACGAATGTTCTCGAGTTTAATTTTCATGATCATAGTAAAAAACATCAATTGAATATCAGTGGCAAACATATCTTCTTCACATATTCATTCAAGTTTGTGTAAATCTGTACGAGATTTTGAAAGAATCCATTTGCTCAGTAATTTTTTGAATAACTGTTCGTATTAATTTTTTTTATTTCAGCAGGTATCAGATTATAAAGTTTAGGTCCTAGATAAGTATAACATCTTTGCATTGAACATTTTTCAGCTCTTGGCACATAAACATGACTTTCTTTAAATATAGTTCTATATGAATGGTCGATGGTAACTAGTTCATGTCTATTGTTATGTTGTATCACGGGTATGTTTTTACAGAATAATTGACGAACGTCCAATATACGTGTTTCATTAAAAAGTGTGCCAGTTCAATATCTCCAGGGTTTTTTGTATACTACGTATTTTCAGCAATCTTCTTTGTACCATTTCTAGATTGAGTAAGGGCGTGTTTTGTGTTCCACCCCAGGCTATGATTACATAATTTATATGGGTTTCTGTAAGGGCAAAATATGCATCCATAGATGACAATAGTGTTGCCTGCGATTTCGTCCGCGTGGCAGTCGAACCGAACCTTTTAGTCAGGGCACGCCGGTAACGCATCACATCTCACCCGCTTTCCTTTGACTTGATTTTTATTATTTTCCACTGAATTCTTCGTTCAATCATAATGAAATATAGCCTATATCACTCATGAATAGTGAAGCTTTCTCCTAGTGAAATAATTTTCATAATCGGATCAGGTTATCTGAAGATTACCCCTACAAACAAACAGAATTACATTCACGATGGTAGTAGGGGGATATATTTTGTATTAAATTGTTTGGAACGACAAAAAGTTAAAAAATCACAAGAATATACCACTCAAGGAAAGTGGTTGATTCTTGTTTTCTCTTTGGCACTGATAGGACATTGTATCCGAAGATAATATGAAGTTTTAATAATATATCTCATTGAGAAGATGCTGGTGAGAGTAAATCATGTTAGAATATCACAAGAATGAACTACGTCTATAAAACAGTGAAATGAAATTTTATTCTTCAATGGTGGTATTGGTGGGTTTGGGATCAATTTGATTAGAGAAAAACTATTGTTTCTTTGCCAACGTTTCGAATTTTGATAAATTCATCATCAGGGCTCTATAACAATGAGTTTCGTGTAAAGATAGTAGGATATAAATAAACCTACTATCTCAACACGAAACTCATTGTTATAGAGCCCTGATGATGAATTTATTAAAATTCGAAACGTTGGCAAAGAAACAATAGTTTTTCTCTAATCAAATTGATCCCAATCCCACCAATACCACCATTGAAGAATTCAATTCTGGATCACCAAACCTACCAAAAATGAAATTTTATATATAATGGCATCAATATAGAGTATGTATATAGAGTATTTGAGTTTTTGATACGTGTCACCATTCAATGGTGTCACCATAGATTTGTTCCGGCGAATAGACACGTACAAAAAACTCCCAACAGTTACTTGGTCACATCGTGAGATTTTCCCTTTTTGGGATGATGCAGAAAGTTTTGGATCACTCACCTTGTAAGCAGTTTCTGCATCTTGCCAACTAGTTGAAGTGTGAATTTCAGTAAGAAAGAAGAGTGGCATGCTAATTGATGCAAAGCGTACATATTTGTATTCAGAGAATAGCTCGCTGGTTTTTCCTTGAGCTATTCCATATAAAGAGTCAATAAAATTTGTTGACTAAGTCTTCCTAACAATACGTCATTCCTTATTACTTCCCCGCAATCAACTATACCCTATATAAGAGAACTTGGAAGGAAACCAAAAAACTTTTCTGTTCTCTCCTGTCATACAATTGAGTGAAAATGAGCTTAATCAATTTGTTGTGTATGTTCGTGCTGTTTACCGTTGCCTCGTGTGAAACGTACGACACCAAATACGACCAAATAGATGTTGATGCTATATTGGCGAATAAACGGGTTTTAGCAAATTATATAAAATGCATCTTGGACGAAGGCCCTTGTACCCCGGATGGCAGAGAATTCAGAAGTAAGTCCGCAGGTTGCTTACACCAGACAAGAATTATTTCATCACATCTTCTATTTCTGAAAAGGCATTTAAAATTTTTGGATGATGAAAAAATCAATAGATGATAAATAAATGTAACACTAATGAACGTATCTTTTGAAACACATTCATTTTTGATCATTTCAATGTGCAAACCAGAAGAAATTTATGGAATGTGGAATAATATACAGTAGAACCAAACAGATCTTATGAAATTATATGATTACCCTGTTGGTGGATTCGAACAACACATCCTCACCGAAAGAATTGAAAGACACTCACAACAATTCAATCAGAATTTTTATCCTCCCCCTTCGAAAATGTATTGTTTCAAGTATTCGATCATTGAATTTGGAAATCATGTGAGTTCTAAGTACTTAATGATCATTCATAACTTTATTTTATTTTATCGATAATGATTAATTCTCACTTCCTATTTTATTGGTAAACACTGTATAAATGATGTTTTTGGTACATTTTTATTATCATAAACTGAGTATTTTTTTATATTTTTTCATTCGCTACGCCATAAGGTACAATTCACATACATATTCAGAATCATCTCTCAGCTTGAAGTTTTATGTTTATCACTGTTCGATTGCCCTTATTCAAATTTCGAATCTGAAAATCTCATATTGAGACCATCCGAATCCAATGATGCTTTTAGATTTCAAACAATCATTCATTTTTTGAGGTGACAACATTATGTTAGATAATGTAAATGGTGTTGGGTGTATATACTCGTACCTTTCAATCTTCCACTTATAACTTCTAGGAAGGAGTACTTCAGCTAGCTGCTAATCATAAATATGTTTGGAACCTTCGGTATGAAACTTCTTTCACAGACCCTCAATTACCCAAACACCGATTCAAAAAATACTCAGATCGGACTCGCGTTTCGCCAATTAAGTCTTCAAGTGAAAGAATGACAATAATTTTGAGAAATATAGGATACAGGGGCGATCAACTTCCTGACTTGCCCTGTAAAAAATGTTTGCATATCTCATTATTATAAACCAACCGGAAACAAATCCAGAGAGATATTGAAATTCCTGAAAGTTGAATTATATTTCAATTCGAGTTCATTTTTGAGTTTCCCTGTAGGAAATGAAACTTTCTCTCATAAGAGACTGATATTTAGTGTCATTAAAACACTACCACAGTAAAAATGTCTTGATACATTGAAGAAAATAAGAAATACATGCTTTTAAAAAATGGCTTTTTTCCAGCTTCAACACCCTGTATCTCTGATGTAGTTATAGGATTGAGATGGGCCCATGGACATTATTTTTCAGAAAGTCGTCACCTACAATATACTAACAATTCATGAAATTTCACCGAAGCCCATTTCTCCATAAGCCGGCTGCCTGGTCCTTTTCCGAATCATTTTCGCAAGCTTGATTTTTATGGTATTAGTTATGTGTGTGATGAATAATAGCAATCTGAAAGTCTGTCGGCGCACTTCCACGACAGGGGGTTACAGAAGGGTCACAACTGCACCAAAAAAACAACATTAAAAAATTCATAGCCGCAAACGTGAAACTGGTGATACGTATCAATTGAAACATAAGAAGCTCAGAAAATATTGTCCGCCACCATAATTCCACAACAAACCCGTCTGACACCCACATAAGTAGCGCAAAAAAAAGAGAAAAAAAAACTTATTTCCGCATGGATGAGATTGATTGAGATGCTTCTTCTTCTTTCAGCAAACTCAAAATTAATAGTCTGCCACTAATAAAATACAACAGAAGTGCTCTTATAACACAAGTTCTTCCAATATTTCGATAATGTTTATTATCATCTTCAGGGAAAAGCAACAGAGATTGTTATTTCGAGTCTAGATCTCTCAAAGATCGAATTTCATAACATAAAAGTGATAGTAGGTTACATCTTGGATATGATCTAAGTAACCATGTTCTCAAAGATGGACATAACATGGACAATAATTCAATGGGGAATTCAACAATTGAACAGAATTAATCCAAGATATTGTTCTTGGAGATAGCGTTCATCTCCCAATCTAAATCGTGCCTAAACAGGAGGACTGATATCAAACACCTCTATGGTATTCATGCAAATTCACTCGATATTGAAAAGAATTTTCATCATTTTGCAAATAATATGATATAATCGATTCAATCGATATTAGTTATTCCTCTGAATAGTTACTCTTCCCATTTAACAGTATTCAGATTCATAACATCTTCAATAAATCAATAACATTGAAAAATTCATAATATCGAAACTCAACAGATGGCAGGAATGTTCTCTCACTTAAAGTAAGATCCTTGTTTCTGGATCATAATTGTCATTTCAAACTTCTTGCATATTCAATCACACCATGATTTTTGCGTCGCTTGTATTCACGTGTTGAATATCCAAAATTCCATTTCATCATTGTAATATTTTATTGTTGTTTCAAAGAATTATGCCTGGCGTAATATATATATATATATATATATATATATATATATATATATATATATATATATATATATATATATATATATATATATATATATATATATATATATATATATATATATATATATATATATATATATATATATATATATCCCTTATAGGAGTCACTGATAAAGTAAGTCGAATTTTGACAAGATATGATATCGAAACCGTTTTTACAGCGAACCAAAAAATATCCACCCTCCTTCGCACGCCCAAAGACACAATACCTAATGACACCCAAGGAATATATGAAATACCCCTTCCATAAATGAGCAAACAAATGCCGATAACCTCCAGTCCTCGATCTCTAGTGATAGGTCACAGAGACAAAGGGACTTAGACCTAGACGCCAAATCACTTCGTATGTATAATACCTTGTTTTTCTCCAGAGGTGATTGCTAAGTCATCGATGGATTTTGACAACTGATCCTCTTCAAACCATTTCAAAAAAAGTTTACCATCTGATTCCTTCCATCCATAGTCAGTGGCTGAAAATTCCGTCAGCTGCGAGAGATATGAATGCCTCCAAAGATCTGGAATATATGCAGTTCGATCAAATTGCCTTTGGAGCTTAGCCTTACGAGATAGGATGGTGATACTGCTCCATCAACATTTTTTGCATTAGTCCGGATTATATCTTCACCCTGATTCAATTTATGATTCTTCATATCTTCTTCAACCCATATATGCAGCATACACATTTTTCAATAACTACATAAACTGCTTATCAGTTGCCAGTGTTCAAATCACTCATACATTCGAATGCAGCCATGTACCCATCACAGTTTCCCAAAATGGTATTTAGGCGATTTTTACCTTTTCTTTAAAGAGATGAATTAAAGTCGCAGCCCGTTAATGCGTGGAAAGCTGGTAACGCATTACACAATTTTTCCCCTGAATTTTTTGTTTTCAAATTTCTCTGACACTGACAAATCTTCGTGAATTGCCAACGCCAACATGCACCCACGACTTTAAATCGTTCCTAATGTGTGTCATATTACCCAGCATTATGATGAGGATGTCAGTATCGAGGCACCGTACAACTACATTTGATTCAAAATCGATGTTGCTTATGAGATAAGTTATTTTTGTGTCACCTTCTTCGTCTTGGAGATATGTTGAAATGTCCTCAATTATTTTTTGTACTAACTATTTGCGCCGACGCCAGACTCTAAGAGCCGAAGCCAATGGTCAATTTTTTGAAACTTGGGTGAGGTTTATTTCTGCTGCGAGTAAAGAAAAAAGGCCATCATATACGAGGGCTGTACGCGAGTATATTTCCTGAGGTATAATTCTTCCCAATTTTATAACCACCCTTTAGAAAATATTTCTATAGCTTTGTCTGTAATGTTAAGAATTTTTGCGAATTTCATCAGTATATTTGAGAATAAGTTGTTAATTTTTTTTTGCACTACTCAATTGTATGGCAGACGGGTTTTGTTGCGGAATCAAGGTGGCAGACGATATTTTCTAAGCTTCTCATTTTTCACAACCAGTTTCACGTTTGCGGCTATGAATTTTTTTTGTTGATTTTCTGCTGCAGTTTTGACGCCTCTGTAACACCCTGGCGAACGTTCAGATTAATATTATACATTAGACACAAAATTGTGTAATGGAATCTGTCGTTACCTCCCGGGCTATATTTTCTACAATCTAGCGCCCGTGAAAACAACTATCTCAATATCATACCTGAATGATTTTTTTGCGAGTAACCGGGTTTCAAATGGTAACGATTTTCAGTAACCGGTTGCATTTTAGCGATATGCGGTAATAGAGGGAAAGTTGAAATGACGTCATTAATGATGTCACTATTTATTACCGTGTTACTGAAAACGTAACCTTGCTCGACAGCAGGGTTATAGGCGGTTATATGAGAAGATGATAAAAACGACAGAGGAAGAGAAACACACAATTGTAGACAGTTCACAGTGCATTCAGCATGCAAACTGGCTGAAAGTGTATTTTTTTTATTCGAAATAGCTGGAAAAACGAAAAACGTATTTTCATAATACTGGTTCAACTTAATATTATGATCTATTGGCATCCTTAAATGAGTTTCACATGTTTTTCCTATTGGTAATCGTGAATCTCAATCATTAATCAAGTTCAAAATGTGAAAGTATAAATTATTGTCACTTTAGAAGAAATCTTCGAAAACAACTCGATATTTCAATATTTCCATATCTATTAAACTTTCAAAATGAATAGTAAACAATAACAACATAACCTTACTGTTTTTCATTTAAAATTAAAATATAACCAGATCTTTCACGCACGTTTTTGCGAAATCAAGTTTGTGTTACCAGTTTTGAAATTTCTGAAGTGGGGGTTATAACTTGACGGTTACCGACTTTTGTAACCGGGTTACTCGCAAAAAAATAATTCTGAACAGGAATGATTTACTCCAAGAGCAATAAGGCACCTGATTGATCAATGCTGTTTGGCCAATATGAGATCGTAGGGATTTCATCACCAGTCTGATTATTATTGTGAGAGGAGTATTTTAGATACCAGTAGAAAACTCGAATGCGAAAGAGTCAGTTGATACTATAGTTCGGTTGGTTTATTGTACGGGGTTTGATTGATTTTAATGTGAAAAGTATTTTCTATTGGTAATTTTATTCTCTGCCCTCCCGAGAAAATGTCATCCGAACGCCAATGCCAATATATTTCCATTTGGAAATGTCCATCTAACTTTCAATAGGCATAAACGCTTCGACATTATCAATTACTAGGACAAGTGCATTAGTGCAGTAATAGTTTTTATTGTTTATTGTACATGTTTTTCAATGTTATGGTAAAGGCTTGTTAATGATAATTGAATGTCTATACCACCTTGACCTTCCCGTTCCTTTTCGAATATGAAATACTGGAATTGGATAATATTATATTTATCCACCTAACCATATCATCAATATTGATTATCGAAGTCATTTTTATTCTATTCAATGATACAACTCGAGAAGTACATTTCTATTTCTAACAATAAGGATAAATGTCTTTCTTAAAAGTTTCTCTCTGACTTCGAATAGGTGTATATATATATATATATATATATATATACATACATATATATATATATATATATATATATATATATATATATATATATATATATATATATATTGATGTTGAGTTCGGGTTGAACCGCGTCTGGAGTTTTGTTCTCGACGTTTCGGCTCCGATTTTGGAGCCATTTAAGCACCGTCGGATGTCTTGGTGGGGACTGGGCATCTGGAAACCTATCCCAACACACACACACACATATATATATATATATATATATATATATATATATATATATATATATATATATATATATATATATGTATCCAAAAATTATATTCAATTATCTGCCCTTGATGGAAAAATAACATGAATTTACATGAATAAATTCCTCAAAAATAGTCTGAAAGTGGTCTGTGTTAATAACTGGTCGGTAAAATTACAGGAAAAAATGATTTGGATTTTGTTTGGATTTACTAATGCATAATGGTTTCGAACATTGTGATTCTGATTTCTGTTTTGACTTCTCCTTCGCAACGGGGCCGGTTGTAACAGCCTGGCTGTTTACCCGTACCCGTTGTTAAAAATCTCTATCAAATATTAGTGTTTGTAGTTTGAGACTTGGAAAATCAAGCAGATGACATTTTTCACTTTGGTAAAATTTCAGTTATACCTAATATACCTAATATTCACATACATATATATATATATATATATATATATATATATATATATATATATATATATGTGTGTGTGTGTGTTCACGGATATTCCAATATGCAAGATATATAGTTTTTCCGTTTAAATGTTATTTTTGTTGTTCGATTTTTCCAACCCCACTTTCCAGTCATTTCCAAGAACTAATCAATAGGTACTGATCAGTCAAAACTCTTTGATTGATTGATCAACACGTTTTTGACTGGTGAAGTCGACTGATCTCAGCAACCTTTCTGAAAGAATAGGAATCCGAAGTCAAAACAGGGTTGTCTCTCTTTCAATAGGAAATTGTAAAAAATAAAGTTCTGTACAATAACCCGTAGGGCGCAAGTATGAACTTACTGAGGATGTACGAGCTCAGTACGTACATTTTTCATTCTAGTTGAAAAATCACTCGAATCAAATTGGTGAGAACTTCTGAAGACAGAACCTTCCCAATAATTAATAATTTACGTACTTCCTCTATATATACTTCCGTACTTCCTTCCATAAAGAAATAACAAATAAATAACTATACATTCAGAAGATAACTGAAATCTCAATATATAGTAGCACAATAAAGGTGCAAGTAACACGCTTGAAAACAATCCATTTCGAGAGCTTTCTCTGCCTATCCCACGAAAACCTGTCGACTATGTCGATGCTCAGATTCATTTATAAGAGAAGAAACACTGAACAGAGATGAGAAACCAACTTGTACTAAAGGTGAAGAGCGACGAAAGAGCACAAAAATTTCATTGTTCGAAAAGTTTCCCAAGACACTAGTGATCCATCTGAATTTCCGTTAGAAGGTTTAAATGTGAGTAATTATCCGTCATCAAATTCGCCCCATGTCGTAATATCTGTATGCCATCGCAAATCCCAGTGGTTCTGCAAATAACGCACACGACGCTTACTACCGAAATCCTTCATTTGTACATAGAAATACAAATCCCGCAAATCACCAATCTCATTCAAATCACTAGTAAGTGGCGAAGCATAGGTTAATGAACAAGAAGGCATCAATTCACTCCTTCGGTTTTTCTTCTCTCATTTATATTTATTAATTTATTATATTGTTGTTCTTATATTCACACTTTTATATTATTTCAATCGAAATATAAACATAACGTATTGCTATTAGTTATTCGAAAATACTATACAATAACATTTTGGATTTTCGATCCAACTCATTCAAATAAATTTTATGAACAAATTTGCTGAGTTTTGGCATGAATATATACACCCTTGTGGTATAAAACAGGGGAATGTAGAAATATATGACAGGCAAGTATGGCAGCAATACCTATGAGTGGAAAAACATGCATCCAAAATGACCTTTTTGGTCTTGTTTCATGATGAACTATGGGTGAGATATAAATTAAACGATATAAATTGTTATTTAACTCGTGAAAATGCTTCAGAAACTCGAAATCAACGCATTTTCTACCTTTATTCTGCCATTACCAAATATGTCCCAACAGTTTATGTTCAGAAATAATATTTGGAAGGTCGGGATAACCATTTTAAAGTGAAATAAAATCGTATCTTCACGACATTAACAACGTTTCAAGTATCAATCCAGAACTAAAAATGATCATCATCGGTCGTTGGTAACTAAGGGACAGACAGACGAACCGACGAGTATCCAACAGGTCCTACGATCACGAACTAGCAGTACGCAATTCGAACATGACTTCAGTTCTCTTTTAACATCACCACGAAACCATTGCCACAGCAAAAACACTCTACTCCAGAATGATTCGCGAAGCAATGGAAATTGAAAAACAACAAAGGAGACGACTCACAAAGCTACCCAATTCCTGGAAACCACTACTATCCCATCGAACAAATCCTTTAATTATTCCTGTTCAAACCAGACCTACATCAGGTCCGACCACATGTTTAACATCGCCGGACACTCATAATGTTATAAATACCATTTCTCTATCCACAATACCACAGTCTTCACTTTGAGATAGGAGTTGGGGCTTGAGGAGACTTAGACCTCGGCATCAACTCCCAAGGAAGTCTTGTTAATGGCTGCGAAGTGAAAACGTTGACAGAAGAACGATTCCAGACGCGGTTCAACCGGAAGTTCCTTGTGCTTGCTTCCTTTTTCGATTATTATCGCAGTTCAAGCCTATTGATATATGATAATTCGAAAAGAATATTCGAAAAATGAGTATTTTTGTAAAAAACGAAATTATGAGATGGATTTTTACAATAGTTTGTTTTTGTTACGTGGAATAAAACGGCATTATTATATATACTGAATTAATTGATTATGATCTGTGATTCTCCATTTGAATTCTAACCAAGAATTATCTGCGTTATTGGTAGAATAGGGATTTCACTTTTGAAAGCATATGAGAGAGAAACGTTCGCGAGTCTTATTTCATATTATTTATTTTCAGGGCACATTCCTGAAGCCATAACCAACAAATGTGCAAAATGCTCAGCTTCCCAAAAGAGAATCATCAGAAAGACCTCAAGATTTATCGAAAGAGAACGACCACAAGATTGGAACAAAATAAGTCGGAAATTCGACCCCAAACAGAAATACACGGCGAGTTTCAGACAATTTCTGAATGAAAATTAAAAGCAGCGTAACAAATGGAAGATTTCATAGTGATTTTGTTGATTACCTACTTTCGTTGTCTTACTACCTGTACCTATACATATGGAACAGTAGTTTCAATCAGGTACAGCAGTCAAGTGGAGAAAGAAAAACTCTCGTTTCTGTTCAAGCTTTCGAGGACAAGTATCGTCATCAACAACTACACAATTGTTATAATTTGTACATCAAATGATAAGAACTTATATGTACTTGCGATAATGAGGTTTAAATAAAACTGTTAACAATAAGTAATTCATATTATATATGAAATTCTTAGTGTATACATCAAAAATTTCAATCATAAAATTTCGATTCAAAAATATGATGAAGACTATAAACAACGGAATTTGTTTATATTACTAAATCAAGGAAACATTTAAGTTTCAATGTGGTTACTAAGATATCATAGAACAGAGAATGCATGTTTCAGATAAGAATGTACAGGGTTTCGAATTCTAACTCATAACCGCTTACATATGTGAAAAAATTAATGTTTTTAATGCTGACACTCAACACCCGTATCATTAGTATTTTCCTGATGATTTCCTCGACTCCACTCAACCTCAAGCAACAAAATTGGTATTCTTAGTTGACATAAATGTCCTCGACTCGATCCTCAATAGAGTGGAGGTTTGAACTGTCAAACTCAAGGTACTATCTTCGTTAAATCTCAACAAAAAACCAAATAATGAAGGGCTTCAAATTCCTCCAATATTGCAGTTATTAATACCATTGAGATTTTTTTCAACTGGATATTATCAGGTTAATAAGGTATGTTCACCTCATTAACATCATTAGGTATTACTTTTTTCTTACTTGCTACAGATTTCTGTTCTGCAGGGTACTTCGAATTACCTACTGTTACTAAAAAAAAAGCTGTCCAGTATAACTTTCAAAACCAGTTTCCAACGCCAAATAAAATGCTAACAAAAATTTTTTTTTTCAAAAAGCTGGATTTCCTGGTGGTATAGATTGTATTCATGTTTCCATGAAAAATACCATTGGAGGAATTGGGAAAATATATCGCAATCGCAAAGAACATTTTTCTATAAATGTACAGTTAATATTATCAAATATAAATATAGAAGTGATTAATTACATAAATAATAGATAAAATTGTAAATGATTATCAATCAATAAAAGGAGAATTTATACAACTTGAAAAAATACTTCCACGACAATTTGTTTCAATAGAATTAAATTCCTCCGTGAGGCGTACCTATGTCGTTTTCTTGAGGAGGGGTTTTTAGTCCCTCATGTTTGTGAGAAAACATCAAATGGTACAGGTATATGATTCCACAGAACGCAGAATGAATGTCTGTTCATTTGAGAGTTCGATGCTACAGAATTCCAAAAAATAACTCAGAAATTATGATCCAGTTCCACAGTAGGTATGTTTGGATTATATACATATTGTTTTTTTCCTCATATCACTTTTGTTGAAGGTTAATTTGTCTTTGAGTATAATACTGGGGATCTGAGTCTTGGGATCTTGCAGGACAAATATTAAAAAATACACAGACTGCTATCCCATTTCGATAATAAAATACTGCGATGTTAAGTCTGAGGATTTTACAGGACACTCCATTGGAATCACTATCTTTATGATTTTGCACAAACTATTTTGTTATCATTGTATGAAATTAAAATGAAACAAGAATCAACTCAAAGTAACATGAGCCAAAATGGTGCAATTTGACAAAAATATTGTTATGTCATTCAAAACGCAATCTTCTCGTCAGCTTCTAATGATCTACAAGGCTCAGATATGACCTGTTTTGGAATGTAGTTCTTATGTGTGGAGTTCGGCACCAAAACATTCATTGAGGCTCCTCGATCCTATGCAGGAAAAGGCAATCCATGTTGTTGGTGATTCTTCGCTCACCGACTCGCTCACTTCATTGGAACATCGTAGAAGGGTCGGAGACTTGTCTCTCTTCTATAGATATTTTCACGGTCGGTGCTCTTCTGAATTGTTATCAATCGTTCCACCCTTGGCAACATCTACACGGATGACTCGACGAGTACAGAATTCCCACCCCTTTGTTGTGAACTTGGAGACCTGTCGAACCTCTCTTGCTCGGGGATCTTTTTTCAATAGAACAGCTGAGCTTTGGAATTCCTTACCCTAGGAAGTTTTTTCCTGAGACTTACAAACTTCAAAACTTTAAAGTGAATGTTAATTCGTATCTTCTGTCCCTCGACTCACGCGGTCTTCTTTGAACACTACAGGGCTTCCCTTTCGTGTGAATCTACATATAAAAAAAGTGTCAATAGAAACGCTGTTACGATTTTCTCACAGATGACGACAACAAAGCAAATCAAATTATCAACTTCTCAAGGTTTCGATTTTACGATGTTATATAATGCATATACCACATATTTTTCTCACAGCAAAATTGAAAGATAATTAAATGAGAAATACCTTATTTCACTTGGTGGCCAAAAAAACTTCTGCATTCAATGAGCCTACTGACTCAAACACGTCCATTTGACTCGGTTATATATCGTGATTACCACATGAATCATTTTCACAGAATCAGTCAATGTACAATGACACTCAATTGGTTATATCGGCGGACAAAATAACTGCTGCGTTTTTTTAGTCGGACAACCTGAACATGACGACTCTACGATCTATGATTATGCGACTACCACATTATTGACTCAAATCAATGAGATTTCGCGAATACGCTAATCGTTTCTAATCGCAATGAAAAATAATCGGTTCTAATTTTCCAATGATGATTTTGCATATCTTTCTCAAGATCTGGAATGTGAATTCATGATCCTTAGAAAGTGAATGTGAATCGTTGCTTATCATTCTGACGTATTCAACGTCGTCAGTAACTGCATTTAGTTATGAATAATTTTGCTTCGTGTGACCATTGAGTAGTTCATGATGGAATGTTCTTCATTTAAGTCATAACATGATAATCCTGAATTCTGACCGAAAAAGGAGAAAATTAGAAGGTTTTTTCCAAATCGTGCTGATTATAAATTCACTTTAGAAACATTTGAATTTGTATAGTTTGTTTCCGATCAGACGTTGGCTGTCGTTGGATCTGTTTTGCATAAATACGCCTTCAATGTACGTGTGGGCGGAAGAGAATATTCCTTCCATGCAATATTGAAACGTTTTTTTTTTGTTTCATTTATATTTTCCTTCATTGAACACTCACCCAGAAGGCAGAGCCTTATTGTGTGAACAAGGGTCGGCTAATTATCTTGGGTGTTGAGTGTGACAGAATTCGCATACATTTTGTGTCAGTTTCTTCTTTGTGAGCACCACTTAGAATTTAACCTAGGTGTTCGTTGTCAGTGAATTTGGGCGTCAGTCACCGACTATATATGGGTTATACATTCTATTATTGAACTATATTTTTCTATCATACCAGCCAACAATTAACTAAACGGTGCACGAGAATATAGGGACAAGAAACGCGAATGGTCAGGACTAAATGTTCAATACTTTCGGATAGCCATATTGATGATCATGAACCTCGACAAAAATAGTTGATGTCAATCATGGACAGTGGCACGATACCTACTTTTCAATTAATTATAATTCGCCTCTTATTCAGGCTAGAAATGTGTACAAAGCGAAGCGATAGCGACACGCCTAGAATGCGACTGAAATTATTGTGTCAATCAGTCGCATCAGAGGCAAGAAGCTTCATTTTCTGCTGATATAGTTTCAGTCCTGGGCCTCTATCGACCCTTAAGATAATTGGAGAAGCTATTGCAATATCTGCTCAGGGACCTCATTCATGATAACTTCTTTTCATTTGCGACCCATTTCAGATGCCACTGCCATATGGTGGTGGCATGACCCTCGTCCATAGATAATTAGTATATCTATGGACGATGTCATGACTAGACATTAGAATAAGCAGATTCGAACGTATTTTGGCTTTTGGCTTCGGCTGAGATTTTTTTTCCGACTAGCAACATAAAAAACATTCAATAATACATCGTTAAATCGACAGGTTCAGGTTGTCCGACTGGAAAAACGCAGCAGGTACTTTGTTCACCGATATGACCAATTGATTGTTTGACTGTATGTTGACTGATTATATGAAAATGACTCATGTGGTAATCACGAAACATAAACGTGTTAAATCGACGTGTTTGAGTCAGTAGGCCCACTGATTGCAGCATTTTAAAGAATTTTCGTAAAAGAAAAATGAGGTTAATTGTCGAAGTGAAGCAACTCACGGAGTTTCAGAAATGTGGTAATCATTTTTTCGTTCAGGTCACGTATTGTGGACAAGCAACTGAAGTTAGTGAAACAAAATGAGACGTTGAACAATATTCAATGATCGCTGCCAACCCAATAGAAAATGTTCAGTCGTTGAGTAATTGTGAATGTTGCTTCGTTTTCAATGGTCACCTGAATTACTCTGAATAAAAAAGTTCAAAGATTACTCTGTCATTGTTTTTATTTACCTAATGATTTCTCCACTAAATGTCACATTGAATCATTAATTGATTTAATTTCTGAGAAGACTGTGATGAAAAATATGTTGACGCAGCGTGTTCCAGTAATAACTTCTTTCGGGGAAATACATTTTGAGTTTTCGCGAAGAATTACTTTTAATTTTTTTGTCGATAACGAAACTTCTAATCAAGCAATGACATTGACACTAACATGATTCTAGCATAGCGGTCATCGCTAGAACTTGCGAGTAGACCCCGCGCCGCGGTATTTGCTTGTACCAAAAGTTAACTGTTAACTGACATGTTACGCTACGTAGCGGTCATTGCTGAAACTGAAAGATCCTAAAATAATTCGAGTACGAGTCCAACGAGTACCCGCTTTGATAACGTTCCAGTTCATACGGTGCGTGGTACAGATGCGTACTATTACACCAACTGATACTTGAGTATGTAGTCCGACTGGATGGTTAAACTGTTCCACCGTACCTATTTGGATAGGAAAGTGTGTATTGATCACGATGCATTTGTACAGTTCAGTCGGACTTGGATACGATACGGTACAGATTCTTTGGACAGAACTCATATGTATTTTGATCCTTCAATCTGTGAGTGCTGATGAAAGACAGATACACATTGGATGATTAGATTGTGCACTAGTTCTGCAGAACCTGAGCAGTACTATGTTTGAGTTTGATCAAATAGTAAAATTTGTTTAACTATAGTGAGCAGCAGGTAATAGTCTGTCTAAAAGATATAAATTGAAAAAGTGTGTAATCGATAATGAATATGAATTCTCTTATATTGAATATAATTTTTTTAAACTTATGAAAATCGATGATATTTTGATGATAGAGTGACACCGATTCCGACAATGTACTTATTACTTGAACACACAAAGTAAGACTTGATCCCGGAACTGATATTTGGGACAGGTATCAGTCCGTACTGGGATCATCTGGAATTCATTGATTCCACCTCTTAAAATGAAGTGGTTTACTGAGTATACATTAGTTACGTGAAAGATGGCGCTACCTTGCGGAAATAATGTGATATGAGAATCTACTGTCTTCGATGGTTGGGGTCTCGTGAGGAGCTCCGCGCCCACTTGAAACGCATCTCCACGCTTGGCGCGATGTACACGCGTTCCGCGCGTGGGGCTCGCGCTCATTCTTTCATGTCCCCAATTACTTAACAAATGAATACTTGATTGACGGTCCTCATATAATGTTATCTATTTCTTCTATTTCTTCGAAAGTTCCAGGTACATCATCGGGGTAAGTATCCGCATTCAAGGAATAGACAACATATTCTTCTGACTACTTTGGTGGAAACCTCCCTCATTTCTATTCCTCTTAGGGAGAGAACATTCAATTCCAGTTCGGAGGCGAACAAAACTTCAGAGATTGTTATATCAATTCAATTTCCATCATGGATAGATTTGACGTGAACTTCAACTTTCTTGCCAACAATAAGATACTGTCCTGATTTAGCTACTTTATGAATATTGGATTATGCGTTGTTATAATGATCTTCAGGAGATATTCATCATTATCAAGATTTTCGGCTCCTGAGTTCGACTTAGGCTGGATTCAGACAGATCCGAAATTCGATCGTACGACCATCCGATAGCTTTCTGATTGGTCTAAATTTAAATTTAGAATGTGTTGAAAAAGCTGTAGCTGATTGAGGTTCCTTCTTGATTTTCCATTAGATTGACGTTTGGACTGTTCATGAAGAAGTATATTCCTCACGAGTGCTGGTCAATTGATCACTCGTTGAGGTTTCTATTGCTGTCATAACTACATCATATTCTGGTGGCATGGTGAGAAGCAGATGAAAAAATATTTGTTTCCTTTAAGGTAGCATCTTATTTCACGAATGAGCTTTCATTCCTTCAGCTAGCTTCAGCTTTATAGTTAAAAGAGCTTTCCTGAGACATAGCTGACTATAGCTTCTCCTTTCTTTCAAAAGTACCATACAATTATTTCCATACACAATGAATTGTTTGTTTCCTGTCGCGTACTCCAGATGACTATCCGCTATCTTCTGTATGATCACGGACTTATACCTCTTCCTTCTTCCATTCCTGTACTTTTAGAGATGCAGCATCTCCTGGATCTACATATTCTATCTTCAGCGGTCCCTCAACGCATTTGAGTGGATACAAATTAGAAGTCCACAAAGTGGAAGACCAAGTTTGTTGAAAAAGGAACACAAAGTCATCTCCACATAAATTTTATTCCAAGTACGAAAGAGCCCCTTTTCTACTCTAACTGAAGTTGAACATATATATGTTCGAAACATGTCTCAATTAGAACATTGATCCTGTTGGAATAAAATTTATGTGGAGATGACTTTGTTTTCTTTTTTCAATGCATTTGAGTAGATCTTTCTCCATTCTGAACCTCCAGTTATCGTTAAAAGGAACACGAAGTCATCTCCACATAAATTTCATTCCTAGTACGAAAGAGTCCCTTTTCTACTCTAACTGAAGTTGAACATATATATGTTCCAAACATGTCTCAATTATAACATTGTTCCTGTTGGAATAAAATTCATGTGGAGATGACTTCGTGTTCTTTTTTCAATATATTTGAGTAGATCTTCCTCCATTCTGAACCGCAAGTGGACAGTAAGTGTTTCAGAACCGATCAGAACTAAAACCTAAAAGAGGAGGCATACGCTAACATTTTCTGAACCAGAGGTATATCAGTTCATAGATTCGACTTCCATAAAGAAGAAAAATACTTGAATAGGATTAGGAACCACGAGCCTCCAAATTTTCACTTGAACAATCAAATACAGGACTTTAATTGACTGCAGGAGAGGAAAACCCAGCACATCAGCTCCCGCCTGAGTTAGCATCAAGACTAGAAACTTCAAAAGAAATACAACATAAATAGACATATCTGTAAAATACTTATCTGTATGATACTTCTAGCAATATAACAGATTTTTTATTCTTCTTGAATGTCCGAAGCATAAACAAAAAAAAATAGTTGGTTACTGGAAGTAGAATTAAGTAAGCAAAAATTTAATGCATATTTTCTTGCTTTAGCAGAAACTTGGACGAAAGAAAATGAAGTAATATAACTCCCTCTACTGACCCACTAACAATTCATATATAGAAAACACCTTTTCCATACGCGATACAGATCTGAATATCTGAGTGAACTTAAGGTTTTTCCGAAATATAAAAAAATGAAAAAACTTCGGGTGCTAATGAAATATCTATAAAACTTCTCGAAGTTCTTCCCGAATGTGCGCTAGATATCTGTGTACAATTAATGAATAACTCTATTGCTAAGGGAGAGTTCCCACAATTCCTCAATAAATTTGTTGTAGTTCCACTTCATAAACGCGGTCTCGTTGAAAGTCCAGGTAACTTCCGACCAATATCTTTATACCCCACATTAGCAAAGATAATTGAGAAATTATTGAAAAACAGAATCATGGAGATAAGATGCTGAGTGACCATCAGTTCGGCTTTCAAAATCAATAAAGCACAAGGGACGCCATTTCTGAATTTTTTCAACTGGTCTATAAATCGTTCAATATAGAGGAGATACAACTGCGATAGTCTTATGCGACTTATCGAAGGCATTCGATTGTATCAGCCACGATATGATACTAAGAAAATGGATGAAAGGAAACAGTTTCACTTGGATTGAATCATACCTCGCAGGTAGAAAACCATTCGTAAGAATGTCATCCGATTCTAACACTACGTTGCTTTGGCATGACAAGGACATAAAGAGGTTGCATGAAAAAATGTGCGAAGATACATATGTATAAATAAAATAAAGACTGCGGTGTGACTCCAATTTCCTCATGATTAATTCACTAATGAAACAAAATTTCCTCCTTTCAAATGTGAGATGTAATGTTCTCCTGGGGGATAATCTAATAGACCTCATCCTCAAAATTTCTAGGGATATACCTTGACAAGACCCTCAAATTTGATAAGCACGTTAGATATCCGAACAAAAAGTTGCCAACTGGGTGTCATACACTGAGGAACGTTGTGAAGGAACTGGGTTTCTCCTCAGCTAAGGTTTTCTACTATGCACTAATCGATTCCCAATTGAGGTATCGTATACCTTTCTGGGGAGTTTGTTGTGAAAATCTCATACTCTCTGTAGTTGTTATGCAGAAACGCGCAGTAAGATTGTTCTGTCAAGACAAATGGGGGGACTCATGTAAAATCCTATTCATTAAACACAAAATTTCTAAGGTCATTTGTATTTTTATATTAGAAACAGTAACAATCATTCACAAAAATAGGATTGATTAGTCATAAACACTACATATGGTACTTGCCAAGTCAACCTACTAAGACTTCCAATACCATCGACAAATTTAGTAAAGAGCTCAATAATCTGTAGTGGAGTTCAACTTCTTGTTCATAAAAAAGAAATGACGTCTCATATTTAGGAAAAGACTAAAAAGCATATTGAGAGACAATGCCTACTATAATTTAGAGGAATATTTTGAGGACCCCAATGAATGCGAAAAACAATTTGTGGTCGTTTTGAACAAATATCAACGTAAATTCAGACAAAGATTGACAAGAATAAGATCAAACTCATGTCAATCTGAAACGAAATTTGACAGATTTTTTATACTGTTAATATGACACCCCCTACAAAAAAACAGGAAGCTATCATAATCGCCAATTGTTTTTCGCCAAAATATTCTAAACAATTTCGAATCGGTGGATGCACCAGGGTTTTCAGGCATCTTACCACTAGTCAAATAATGACATTGACACCAACATGATTCTATAATATTAATACAAGATATTCACTATCATCATGGTGACTTATGGTAATTGTCACTTCAACAAAATAAGCCTGTAATTTTCTGGAAATTGGTATAATTCTAGGCTTATGAAAAACATCTATCAACTCAGCCACTTGGTTTCACTATTTCTGTCATGAACATCAATACTAATGCAGAAAATAATAATAATATGCCATTGTCCGTTGGGCTCAGGGAAACCCGGGGATATAACTGCGGCACCTCTGGAAACCGGAGGCATAAGGTCACTCCTCTTTTTTATATGGATGACCTCAAGCTCTATGCTTCTGGAAAAAGGGACCTACAGCAGTCCCTCAGGGTGGTGCAGGAGTTCACGCATTGGTATTGGTATTGGTGAGTTGGATGGTGACAAATGCGCTGCGACCTGCTTAGATCTATTGTGCCCCATCTTCTTCTGCTATCTCAAGGTGTTCTCGTTTATAGCAGCCCCTCAAGCCTCAATTCCTTCCAGGAATTTAAGGATTTTGAGGGGATCTATTTGTGGTATTTCTCCCACAGTCAGCTGGAATGGTCCCAGTATATTCGATCTTTTGTGATGTACAGCAAAACACTCCATTAGGATGTGATGGGGTGTTTCTGGATGTTCTCCGCAGAACCTGCAGGTGCTGTCCTCCTCTAAGCCTAGCTTCCTTAGGTGTTCTTTGAGTCTGCAATGCCCCGTTAGAAATCCCGTGATTGCCTTTAGACTAGTTTTGCTGAGGTTAATCAGTGTCTTCGATCTTGCTCGGTTGTAGTTTCCGAGGAGATCTTTGGCCTGCCGCAGCCCTGGAAGTCTTTCCCAGTGTGATGCTCTCATTGCTTCTTCCGTTTTATTGAGTTCTTCTTGGAAGTAAGAGTTTCCAAGTCCGCAGAATGGTTCTGGCCCGATCAGTGGTGTTGATGCACCTTTTCGTGCCAGGATGTCTGCTTGTTCGTTCCCCTCCACTCCGACGTGCCCTGGCACCCAGAGTAGGGTCACCTTGTTGTTCCTGCCTAGGTCGTTAAGTTTGTCTAGGCATTCCCAAACCATCTTCGAATTGATGCAATAGGAACTCAACGCTTTGATGGCTGCTTGACTATCGGAGAGGATCACAATTTCCTTGTTCCGATATTTCCTGTCGAGGTTGATCTGAATGCACCTTTCTATGGCGTGAATTTCCGCTTGAAAAATGCTGTGTAACTGGCCCATGGGCTCAGAGAATTTGGTGCGAGGCCCATAGACTCCTGCTCCAGTTCCCTCGGGAGTTTTGGACCCGTCTGTGTACCATGTTATGGTATTCCTTCCTAGTGCTTGAATGGATTCTATGCTCCACTCTCTTTTGGTACTCAGTTCTGTTCGAAAGAGTTTTATAAAACTGAATTTCTTGACGATTTCGTCAATTGGAAGATCGGCAAGGTGTGCGCTTTCGGGAGAGGTTGAGTTCCCCCCACCGTGTGCTATCCCCTTGAGTCCGACTTTGGCCAACCTGAGGTGTACTCCCCAAGCAGTTCTCCTCACCATGATATGGAGAGGTGTGAGGTCCAAGATGACCTCTAGTGCTGCCGTTGGAGTCGATCTCATTGCTCCTGTTATGCAGAGACACGCAAGTCTTTGCACCTTCTCTAAGGATTTCCTTGTTGTGGCGAATTCGGTTCTGCCGTGCCACACTACTGCTCCGTAGGTGATCATAGGTCTCACTATCATGGTGTACATCCATCGCAGTACCGATGGGTTACAGCCCCACGTTTTTCCCGCAATATTCCTGCACACCATCAGTGATGATTTTGCCTTGTTCACGATCTTTTCTACGTGTCTGTTCCAGAGTAGTTTTGAGTCTAGGATACTTCACCTCTTGCTGCCATTCTAAGTCTGCTCCGTCGAGACGAACGGTCCTTAGGTGCTGAAGCTTTGTTCTTCTGGTGAAGGGTACCACTGTGGTTTTCGCTGAGTTGATTCTCAGCCCCACTGAGAGGCACCACCTTCTGGTAGTCTCTAGCTCTCTTTCTATTAGATCGCAGAGGGTTCCTTCGAATTTGCCTTTGGCCATGATGACTATGTCGTCGGCATATCCTAGGCAAGTAACTCCGTTCCCGGTCAGTGTTCCGAGTAGTTCGTCTACTACAAGACTCCACATCAGAGGTGATAGTACCCCTCCTTGTGGGCATCCTCTGTTTGTGATGATCCGAAAGCTGTTCTCGCCCACTTTCGTTTCCGCAGTTCTTGTAGCCAGCATTTGGCACATCCATCTGGATGTGGTTCTGTCCACACCCTTGTTCATCAGGGCTCTTTTTATTGCTTCGTGGGAGGTGTTGTCGAATGCCCCCTCTATGTCTAAAAAGGCGCATATTGCCATTTCTTTAAGCTCAAGTGATCTCTGGATGTTTTTGGTTAGCACGAACAGAGCGGTTTCCGTTGATCTGCCCGCCCTGTATGCATGCTGCCCGGGGTGCAATGGCACCTTCTCCAGTATCTCGGTTCTTATATAATTATCTACAATCTTCTCCAGTGTCTTCAGTAAGAAGGAAGAGAGACAGATTGGTCTAAATGACTTCGGGAGGGTGGGGTCCTTCTTTCCTACTTTGGGGATGAAGGTCACCCGTGCCCTCCTCCAGTTGCTCGGTATATACCCGCGAGCCAGACTGTATCTGGCTGCTTTAATAATGAACGGCAGTAGTTCCGTGTGCCCTTTTTGCGAAAGGGCCGGAAATATTCCAGGGGACTTGAATGGTTGGAAGGAGTCGATTGCCCACTTCAACCTTTGGGGGGGTGCATATGATTTTTGCTACTTCCCAGTCTTCTCGTTTGGCTTTACCTGGTTCTTCCAGTGATCTGTTGGGTTCAAATGGTGTGCTGCCTGGAAAGTGCGTTTCCAGTAAGAGGAGAGCTCGTTGCTCTTCATCCTCTGTGTAGCTGCCATCTGTTCTTCTGAGTGACATTGGTCCTTGCTCCCTGCCCCTCGCCATAGCTTTGTGCAGTCTGGCTGCTGCAGAGCTTGTGATGATTGTCTCACAAAAGCTCCTGAAGCTGTTTCTTTTGGCTTTCCTTATTTCCTTTCCTGTCAGCCTTTCGGTGTAGCCCTGCCAGTCTCCGTCCCGCTTGGCCTTGTTAAATAGCCGGCGGACTTCGGATCTCAGATTTGACAGGTGCTCGTTCCACCAGATGGTGCCACTATGTGATTTTTTTTCTCTGATGGGGCAACTGGATTCGTATGCGTCCATAATTGCTCCATTAACCGCCTCTAGTGTCTGCTCAAATTCAACGTGACTGTTGCCGCTGAACTTGATCTGTTCTAAGTTGCATTTCAGATTGGTGGTGTATTTTTCCCAATCTGTGTTTCTAGGATTCCTAGTGAAGGTTGTTTGTGTCACGAGCCCTTCCACGTTGAACATAATAATTCTGTGATCGGAAAGAGATGGTTCTTCTGAGACGCTCCAGTTCCTTATCATTCTACTAATGCTCGGGCTGCCGAGCGTTAAATCTAATATTTCTTGTCTAGCCCTAGTTACAAAGGTGGGAGTACATTCCACATTAAGTACATTAAGGTTAGCCGCGAGTATGAATTCTAGCAGTTGCTCACCTCTTTGGTTGGTGTTCGTGCTGCCCCAGATGATGTTGTGAGCGTTGGCGTCGCAGCCCAGCAGGAGGGGTAGATTGCTCCTGTTGCAGTAGTCGGATAGCCTCTGTACCTCCTCTGGTGGTGCTTGCCCATCTCCAGCGAAGTAACCAGAGGCTATTACTATGTCGAGGAATGTGTGCCCTGCGCGTA